>CM076584.1:440582633-441182633 GCA_034641835.2 Pinus albicaulis
GCACATAGACAAAAGGCAAGTTCTAATATACAACCAACTGCGCTGCATAAAGACATACCACCACGATCCACAGAGACAGAGCCACGTTCTGTCAGAGACCAGTTATGTTAATGGAACAGCACCACATTCAGTCAGAGACAGAGCCCATTCGAATGCACCCTTTATTTAACAGAGCCAGCAAAACGCCCTTTGGAGTATAACCAGGGAAAGTTTAAGAGGCCAGGGAAAGCCCATAGAGGAAAAAACCATCAGTGTGAAGATCAGCAAACAAAAAAACGCACTCTCCAAACAACAAAACCCAGAGAAGGCACCATTTCTGTCAATCTGTCAAAGAAAAAATGCGAATCCAGACTTGAGACATTGACCCAAAGCTAACTGACAATCTGTCCATGCCCAGAGACACTGAGTCCAGCCCATAGAAGAAAAACCATCAATGTGAAGATCAGCAAACAGATACACCCTCTCCAGGCACAAAAAGCAGTGAAAGCACATTAACTGTCAATCTTTCAAAGGAAAAATGTGTAGCCATTCTTGTTACTTTGACCCAAAGCAATCTGTCATACTGTCCACAGAATGTGTCCGAGAAAATATAAGGAAGTCTTTGAAGCCATATGAGGCATCGACCCACTAAAAGGTGTATAATGAGATCATATTTGGATACCACATAGGTGTTTACATAGTCCCAGGAGACTACTGTCAGCCGGAAGCCCCCCAGAAGTTTCAAACAAGAGAAAAGTAGCCCACTACCTCCAGAAAAGTGGATTCATCACACCTTATGAAGGAGATCTCTCGACATTTTTGTATACCAACCATCAGATGAAGATAAAAGCCCACCCTGCCTCTGAAAAACTTGTACAGTCCTCACACTGAGAGGATGAGACAGTAGACAAAGAACAGGCCAAAGCAAAGACCGGTAGCCACTAATCGAATAATGATGGGTGGAAATATTCAGAGATAACACCCTCTATATGTTCTCTGACCCTCCAGATGCCTTCTTCCAACAGCAGCCCCCTCTTAGAGGCTTGATCCGCCTTCGCATTATTTTCACGATAGATATGTTGACATGAGAAAGAGGCAAAGGAACGGAGGATCACTCCAATGGAACAGAACAGATTTTGTAAAAGATGAACTCTACAGTTCTGTACACCTTTTATCCAGTTTATCACGTTTAATGAGTCCCCGAAAACATTTAGCTGCCTGCAACCTTTCTCCAGAGCGAACAGTAGAAGGATCTTGAGGCTCAGCAGCTCAGAAAAATTATTTGTCCCTCCCCCCAGCCCTACAGAGATCTCGTACCAGTGTGAATCCGAGAGAAACAACAGGGCACCACCCCCACAAAGATTTTGTTGCATAGCTCCATCAAAAAAACCCCATGGCCTTCCCCTATCAATCTCCAACATGAGGATCTCCCTCTGATTGGCAACACGAATATGAATAGGGAATGCAGAGTGCAGCCCCACAGTCATGGCACCGACAATCTCTGGAGTACTAACAGAACCATCAAAAAGAAGCCGATTACGAGCCAACCAACAACCCCATATAACGAGAAGAGGCAGTGATTTAAAGGTCAGCTCAGCTGTAGACAGCCACCATGATTCCCAGGCATGAGAGACAGAAATGCCCTCCCATCTACACCGAAATCCCAAAAGCCTGGAACACTCCAACCAAATGCCTTGAATGAAAGAACAGCTGAGGAAAAGATGATTAACTGATTCAACCTCTGATTTGCACAAACAACACCATCCAGGGCCCTGAAAACATCTGTTTTGCAGCACGTCCCAGGTAGGGACTCTATTTTCAAGGACACACCACATAAAAAGGCGTGTCTTAGGAGGACAGTTCAATTTCCAGAGAATCCTCCACCACCAACGCACCTCACCCAGAACATTCCCTTCACTAAGCTTTTGATAGCCGGCCCGAGGGGAGTATATCCCCGAGGGGTCAAAATCCCAAGCGATCTTATCCTCCCTGTCCGAGAGCACAAAATGAGCCTGTTTTAGTGCACGAATATATACCGCCAGAGCCCTTTCATCAACACCCTCCAGCCCAAAAGAAGAAGCCTGTAACCAAGATTGGATGCCCAACCTCCTTCGAACCGGATCAGCAAGATGGAAGAGAAAGGTAATCCCCTGTTGCCTTAAAGCCTCAACCGTGTGCCTAGGAAGGAGGTGCTGAAGTGTACTACCCATCCACGAATCCTCACCCACCCGCAGCTTCCTACCATTTCCCACATCCCAAGCCAGACTAGATTCCAAAATGTGGAAAGATTTAACAAGTGCCTTCCAAATCACCGAGCCCCCAGCAAAGGTTTTCCCAGGAGACCTTATCCAATCCACAATGGAGAAAGGAGCAATATATTTGTGAGAAATCACCTGGGTCCAAAGGCTGTCACCATTGATGAGCCTCCAGCCACCCTTGGCAGCAAGGGCCTGAGAAAAAAGGAAGATATTTTTCAGACCCCAACCACCCAACGCTTTTGGAACAACAATTTTTTCCCACCGAACCCAAGGGGTCACCAAAGAATCCTGTTTACCACTCCATAGGAATCTGAAGCAGATCCGCCTAGCAGCCTCCAAAATACCCTTGGGAATCCACGACAAAGACAACCAATACACCGGAACAGCCTCCAGAACCGACTTAACTAGAGTCAACCGCCCAGCACGGGATAACCATTTGTGTGACCAAACTTTCAATCGTTTTTCCAGCTTTTCGAGCAACTAGTTCCAGTCAGTTTTCCTATAATCATTGGGTTTTAAATGGAAGCCCAAATAATGCAGGCCAGCATCCAAACCAACAGCAGTATAGGGGAAGATCCACGAGAACTCACGTCTCTCCTCATCCCTCAACGAATGAGTGGAGATAGAAGACTTCCCAGCATTCACTTCCATACCCGTAGCTTTGCCAAACAATTCCAAGATCTCACCAACCGTAATAGCATCACGAACCGACCCAGAACAGAAAATTAGAACATCGTCAACAAAAAGAAGGTGAGAGATGAAAAGGTTTGGATCCACCTGAATGCCCTTCAACGTACCCTGTCTCTTTGCCACATGAAGAGCTCTACTCAAACCTTCAGCAACCAGTAAAAATAAGAGGGGAGAGAGGGGGCAGCCCTGGCGCAACCCTCTTTCAGCATGAAAAAAAGGGGATGCCGCCCCATTGAGCAGAACAGAGAAGGAAACAGTTGTAATACAACTCATAATCCATCGTATGAAACCGATACCAAAACCAAGGTGAGTAAGAAGCATACGAATATATAACCAACTTACCCGGTCATATGCTTTGGATAGGTCTATTTTCAGCACAGTCCCTTTGAGGTTCTTGGTCTTCATGCTATGGAGAGCCTCTTGTGCGGTCCCGATTGCTTCATGAATTTGACGACCTTCCAAAAAACCAAATTGTTCACCGGAAATGTGAGAAGATAGTATGCCTTTGAGTCTTCTCGCAACCACCTTGGCTATCACTTTATAGATACAGTTGCACAAAGAGATTGGACGGAAATCAGCCAGAGAAAGAGGGTTATCCACCTTCGGAATAAGAGCTATGAATGTGGAATTGAAGCAAGCAGGAATCCGCCCAGAAATCCTGGTATCCTCCACAACTTTCAGCAAATCAGTCCCTAAAATATCATAAAGAGCCAAGAAAAATTCAACTGACCACCCATCAGGCCCCGGAATTTTGTCTTTTTGGAAGCTTTGAAGAACCTCCTTTAGCTCTTTTTCAGAGACCTCTGCCATCAAAGATCTATTATCAGCCTCCTCCACAAACCTCGGAAAATATTGTGCAACCCTTATCACTTCCGCTAGTGAAGCATGTGCTGGAGCCTTAAAAAGGTCCTTGAAATGTTCAACCCCCAATCTAGCTTTGGCCTCAAAAGAAGTATGCTCAATGCCCTGACCATCTCTTAACGTCCAAATAGTATTAGCAGCCTTCCGGCCGCGAGCATAAGCATAAAAAAATTTTGTATTCTCATCCCCACTAGCCAGCCAAGTGGCCCTGCTCTTCAACCTCCAAGATTCCTCCTTATCCATAAGAAGGGAGTTCCTTCTTTTTTCCAATGAAATAAGTGTGTCTTTTTCATCTTGGGATTGTAAGCCACCCCCATTGCCCTCATAAATCAACCGGAGATCCTCTTCCACCTGTTTCAACTCCACATCCTCCCTCTGTCTCTTAGCAGCCGACCAACCTTTCACAGCAACCTTTAAACGCTTTAAGTTTTCAGAAAACTGGAAGGCAGCAGAGAGAGGACAATCCTCCCTAAAAGGAATCCAGCAATCAAGAACTAAAGCTTTGAAAGAATCATCCCTGAGCCATATTTTGTTGAACTTTAAAGGGCTAGGGGGCTGCCTAGGCCCGATCTTTAGCTCAAGAAAGATAGGAAAATGGTCAGAAGCACCCCCACTACCAATCCACTGCCTAATCATAAAAGGCCTATCCACAATATGCTCAGCCACCAAAAAACGATCTAGTCTCTTAGCTATTCTGTCATCAGCACATCTATTATTCCTCCAAGTAGGTTTCAGCTTGATGGGCTCAATGTCCAGCAAGTGATTCTCCTCCAATTTTTGAGTGAAAAAACCAGTCAAAGAGTCGATATGTGCATGAGGTCCCCAGACCTCGGACTGTCCCAAAGAAAAATTCAAATCTCCACCTAAAATTACAGAGTCTCTCTTGATTAAAGAGTTATTCAAGAGAGAGTCCCAAAAAGGAATACGGTCCTGATAAGGGCCATAAATATTAAAGAGATTGAATGCTTCCCCAAGCTCCAGAGACAGGAAATTAATTCCCAGGACCGACTCCATACCCCAGAGATATTGTGATTTGACTGTTTTTTCATTCCACCCGATGGCCAAACCACCCGACCTCCCTCTAGCATCCAAGGACTCAAAAGACCAGCCAGGCAGCCAACCCTCCAGTCTAGCTTTGACCACCAACCCACCTCCTAAAGTCTCTTGAAGCAAAATGATATCAGGACACTCCAGAAAGATAATTCTCCAGAAAGCAGCTTTCTTTTGGGGACCTGCCAAACCCCTGCAATTGAATGACATTATCTTCATTAAACACCCGGCTTCAGGGAATGGCTTGCTCTAAGCGCCCTGTCAATCGAGATCTGCCTACCATCATGAACATCCAACTTAGCTCGGTCCTGTGCTTTTGCCAAAAAAGAGATCCTACCCCTACCCCGAGCAGAAGGGGATTTTCCCATCCCAAATCCACCAGCTCCTTTTTTGGCACTAGATCTCAGGTTATAACCAGAGACCAAAGATGCTGTATTAACCACAGAGTTCGACAACTTGTCACCTGGGTCATAAACTGATACAGAATCCTTCTCTTGGAGAGCATGCAGCAAAACAGGCTTTGAGGTAATTTTAGGAACA
The DNA here is from genome assembly GCA_034641835.2 of Pinus albicaulis. Taxonomy (NCBI): domain Eukaryota; kingdom Viridiplantae; phylum Streptophyta; class Pinopsida; order Pinales; family Pinaceae; genus Pinus; species Pinus albicaulis. The sequence goes on from CM076584.1 coordinate 440,588,012, forward strand.
ACACTAGAGACCATTCCACCAGCATCCTTCCTACCTGAGACTGAAAGCTGGACAGAAGACTGAAACATGTATAAAGAGAAGTTTAAAGCAGGAGAAAATGGATAAGAGCCCAAAAGTGTACGATTCACCACAGAGAAAACTTCATTCAACACAACATCTTCCTTTAGGTAAAAATCTGTTCCAATATGTCGTCTGTGTACCTCCACTTCAACGAGCTCTCCACACCCAGCATCTTGGAAGAGAGCCTCCTGCCCAGTAGCAGGGCCAGAGAAATCACTCAGCCCCTGAAGATCTGCCTCAGACATCATACAAGAACCAAAGTCATCAGTTAAAAACTGCTCAGCACTTGAGTGGTCTGAAGAAGGAACTGTTTGTGGGCTTTGAGGAACGAAACCTGCCTCCTTCCTCTGAGAAGCCTCCATATGAGGATCAGATTCCCTCCTTTTGGCATATCTAAGAGCAGAACTACATTCGTATGCTGGATGTCCATAGACATGGCACCGTCGGCATCGAAAGGGAACCTTTTCATAGTCAAGGATCTGCTTAATATCATAAGGCCCCCAACGAAGATTCATAGTTTCTGCAAGTCCCTCTCTGATATTAATCATCACCAGAACTCTTGCTACCCGCCTGAGGTTTGTCTTGATGAAGGAGAGGTCAGCCTCTAAGAAAACCCCAATGGTATTACCTATACCACAAAGGTGCTCCTCTGTCCAATAATGAAGGGGTAACCCAGGTAGACGAACCCACAGTGGGATCGAATCCACCCTTTCCCTGCTGGCATCAAAGAGCGGATGCCAAGGTTTAAAGAGCAGAGGGGAGTTATCAACAGACCAGCATCGTTGTGTCACCCACTGGAGATGATCAGAACACAAGAAGTGGAAAGCGAACCACCCCTTTGAAAGTGAGACCACCTCAGGTACATAACCAATGCCAGAACTCCAGTGCGCATCAGCCCAATAGACTATAGTTTTCAGGGCAAAGTGCCTACCCACAGCCCTGCCAACCAGAGTTCTGTCAACCATTATTGAGACCTGTTCCCACCCTATGTCTTCACCCAGGACATAATTGTGCTCAGCTGTTTTTTTCTTAATCCATTTTTTGTTTCTACGCCTCTGCTTCGGCACTTCAGAGTCTTGACATGTTTTTGGGCCCGTCCCTTTAATAGTTTCAGTAACCTTTGCACCGCTCTGTTCTGCCCAACTTATGGGACAATGGGAGGCTCGTACACTTACCTTCTCCCCAGAACCGTCCACATTACTGGCCACAGGCGCAGAGGGATCCAGATCAATGTGATATACAGATGAGGAAGCTCCCGGTAAGCCTCTCAAGGCCACGTTCACAGCCTGGATGGTGATAATATTAAAAATATTATTACTACCAAATTTAAGGATAATTTGTTGGACGATAAGGAGTTAGAGGGGAAAAGGAGGACAAAATTATAAGGCGATGATCAAACCCAATCTTGAAAACCAAACTTTTCTTTGTCTTGACCAATTATAAGAAGAAAATGAAAATTTCCAAGAAAAAAATTGATTCTCATGAGCTTGAAAGTGAAATCAGGAATTTTCGAATTCCCGAAACTCCTTGGGACAAAAGAGTATGTCACATTTGTGATACTAAGAGGGTTGAACATAAAAATAAAGTCCTCTTGGATTTCAATACCCTTACTCACATTCGTTCTAATTTTTAAAATCCTTTCCACACTACCAACCTTATTGGCTTATTAAATCAACAAAACTATGGTTATCTAGAAATGCTTCTCTCCCTTCTTTTTGATCTTAGAAATAAAATGTTAAAGAATATCAATTAATTTCTTACTTTCATAAGGTTCGATAAATATTATTGGTATTAGTTTATGTTAATCAACCTCATCATCATCATCATCATCATTAATTAAATTTATTTTTACTCAAAATCCTCTTCATATCCAACATATGCCACATTTTGTTCATATGTTTCCATACCAAACAAGAGTTGGTCTAACTAGGACCTACCTTTAGAAAATCATCCCAAATCTTAATAAGGGAAATTTTCTTGCATCAAAATTTTTGGAACTGGAAGGAGGACCAATGTGAGTTGAATGGTTATCAAAGAATCATTCACTACTAATCGATATAAAACATCCCATTCTAAATAAAATCTACATAAAATCCTTATTCAAAAGCCTTCTCATGAAGTTTCACGACCCACACAAAGCACACTTTTTTATTCCCGTACTAATTTTAAAAATCCGCAACATTTAGAATATCAAACCAATTTTATTCCAACTTTATAGGATAAATATATTGCTTCTACTCTTTCCAAATAACCATGGTTATACAATCCCCCACTTTCTCAATACAATTATCCAAAATCCTTACTAGAGAATAAGACAAATAACTTGGTCAATCACCTATTGAATTATGAATTCCAGTAAAGAACAAATATCCAAAGAAGCACTAGTAAAAAACTATGAAATTAATGACTGTGTGACTAAAAAAGTTAGTCACTGCTATTATTTCAAGTGAATTACTACTAAATTTGAGCAATTTTAAGTAACCGAACTAAAAATGACTAACTTAAATGACTAATTTAGTCTACGAATAAAATATATGACTAGATAATAAGTGAATAAACTAAAAACGACTAAATTAAATGACTAATTTAGTCCAAGGATAAAATATATGACCACATAATAAGTGACTAAACTAAAAGCGACTAACTTAAATGACTAATTTAGCCTAGGATTAAAATCTATGACTAGATAATAAGTGACAGAATTAATAATGATTAATGTAAATGACTATTATAGTCCAAGAATAAAAATATGACCAGTACAACAAGTATATGAATTAGTCATTTATGTCAATAATTTTTAATTGTGTCACACCATAAATGGAAAATTTCAATTTTGATATCGAAGTGTTACATTTCACTACAAGATTCTCTGAATCCTTCTGCAGTGTTACAATTCTCTCAGTTGTGTCCAATACTCTTTCCATTAGGTGTTTGATAAGTACTGGATGGCAGTTCTCCAAGGAACATTAATGTTGGATACCCTGCCCCTCATTTACCTCAGAGCGATCATACCCATGATTTCCCTTTCCACCACGAGTTCCTTATCCACCCGACGACTGATTGGCCACCTGCGCACTGTCTCGCCCAACTCACCCAATCACTACACAATGCTCTCGTAACACCGAACACGCTCACCAACATGACTTCGCCTGATGCCTTTGACTCATCTGCCCACTATGGGGCACACACCCGTTTGACGTTGCCACTCATCACATCTACCAAAATGAACGGCTCTACCCACCGCTACAAAACATGGCCAAGGTGGGTGTTCACCAATATGGCACGCCCATTGCACATCGTCGTTGCACATTATACCCGAGTTGGGCGCCCATAGTGCCCCCCACCACTCGGTCGTCATGACACTAACTCGAGGGTGTGAAAATCCCTCATCCTTGCTCCACTTGTATTTACTCATGCGGGACACCTTCCACGTGTCGCTCAAACCTAACTCCCATTGGAGAGTGTCTGAACCTTTGTTATAATAATAATAATAATAATCTAATTTTAAGGTCATATCGACCAAGCCAAACACCAAATTGGTGTATGAGACCCCCTTGTTTGTGGGGAAAGGGACCCATCTCCACGTAGCAATTTCACTGCTAAGTCTACAAAGACATACATACTCTACCCCCTCTAGTTTTGAACCTATGACCTCTTAGGAGGAAACACATACTCTTAACCATTAACAATGAATTTTATTTCTAAGTGTTTTATTTCTAAAAAGAAAGGGACCCTATTTCTAAATTTTATTTCTAAAATTTAGAAAAAGGGAGGGTTGTTGTATAGTACAACAGAACCTTAATTAATTTATTAAAATAATAATTATCAATATTTATATTTTATTTGTTTTAATTATATTATATGAAATTAAATTTTAAATATATTGTGGTTTTATATTTAATTAATAATTAAAATAAAAAATATTAATATTAATATTTTAATTATTTAAAAAAAATTATTTGAAGATTTGTAAAATACATGGCACATTCGAAGTCTATCAGAGTCGAAGTCGGGGGAGGGCATGGATGGATTTCATTCAAAATATATCAAATCCATATGAAAGTCAAAGTTTTCACTTGTCTGTAAGCCCAATAACAAGCCCAAGAACATAGAGAAACTCGTTGTTCTTACCCGAACTGGTTCACGGAGACGATGTTCTCAGTCTTTGGCGCCCAATTTTTGTAGACAGTTCTAAAATTTAGATTAAAACTGGATGAAAAGTGGATGTGGTGCCAAATTTTTGCTGTTTGTGGGAGGATTTTTGCTGTTGGCAGGAGGGTTTTGATAAATTTCGAGAGAAATTGATAATGTGATTAAAATTTTTTAAGGTTAGAAAATTTTTATATATAAAGACACATTAAAAATAAATTGGAGGCTTTTGAAGAGGCGGCCAGCAACAAATTCACAATTGAAGTTTGCATACTTGGAGTCATAGGTTAGTTGCATTTATAAGATTATATTTTTTTATTTCCTACATTTGTATTTGCTCTGTTTGTTTTAAGATGTTGTTGTTTCATATGATATTTTTGGGGTAAGGATTGACTGGAAATGAATTTTTTTCGTTTGTTTTATGATGCTGTTGGTTCTAGGATTTTTGTTTTTGATGTTGTTGGTTCTCCGATTTGTTTTTCAAGTACTCACTAGCTAATCAATGGATTCAACCGAATCACTTCCTCCATTGAGCAGTCCAACTTAAGTAGCCGCATCATTAAAGGAAGCGAATCAGTATCATTTCCAGCATTTCCAGGTGCAGACGATATGTTTGGTCCCGAATTTTCCCCCAAATTATGGTTGATATTTCCTGTCATTCATAGGTTAGGCCTTCCCATTTGAAACCTCTCTAGTTGGTTCAGCATGAGCAAGATCGGATTAAAAAATGACTTTAATAGGTCCTAGTCCAACTGAGGAGTATAATCAGGAAATAGTTATTAATGTCGCTGGATAGGATTCCTTTGATGGTATCATCCATATTTATCTCATCCTATCCAGTGTCTGGGCTCACATCTGAAGCAAAATATAGAATAAGTTGTAGGACCTGTAGATGAATGAAATGATGTGTCTGAGAAATCAGAAATAAAACAGCAAGTTAATAGTTCTGTAGATCTCTTTTTTTTAGGTGGTAGCACCCATTCCCCACATTTAGCCACCCATTACAAGTTGCCACTAGACCAGAGTGAAGTCTTCCAGACTGCTAATGAATTCTTACTGCAAATTTGAGAAGACCTATTAGGAGTGGAAGGAGGCTATAACCGAGGAGTAGAACTCTATCCTATAGAATGATGTTTGGGAGATTTGTACGAGACCAGAGGGGAACCATTGATTTATTTCAAGCGGTTGCACGAAGTAAAAATGCAGTTGATGGGTTGATGGTCATATTTAGAAATACAAGGAAACATTTGTTGCAATGAATTCTTACTTCTCAATCTATGGTTATTAATGGTGATTTAAACTGTTGGATTGTTGTTGGGGCTAAATGATAATAAAACATCCTTATCCACTTAGTATTGAGATTAGCCTCAAGTGTTGGGAATAGACATCTAGCAGCAAGGTCAATTTCCTGGTAACCTTTGATGGGTGATCCGTTCTGATCAACTATCCATATGTTCTTGGAATTTATTTGACTAATTTTGAATAGGGGAAAATAACAGGCCTAGCTGCATCCTTGTGTAGCCTAGCTTTAGAGGCCTTGGCATCATCTTCCAGACTTATCAGTTCAGTGAAGTCTTCATTGTTGAACATTTGGAAAAGTTAATGGTGATTTAAACTGTTGCATCCCTGCTTTCATTTTTTGCAATTTCCAAACTTTAGTTTTGATTATTTTTTGGTATAACAACTCTGCCAAAACCTTTTTCCGTTAAGCCAGTCCATAATGTAAACAATTACTCAGTTAAGTTATTCAAGCTCATTATCTCAATTGAGTTCCCTCATTCCCTCATGGAATTCCCTAGTAAGCTATTAGAAGAGAATGAGAGCTCTAATGATGTATTCACCAAGTTTTCGCTCTTCTCTTTATAGGATATATCTACTCTTCAAGTCAAGCAAACTGGCTCCTTGAACCCAAGTCCAACTGCGTCACTGAACTCAAGCCTAACTGACATCTAGAACTCAAGAAAACTGGCCTTTTAAATTCGAGTCAAACTACCTCACTGAAATTAAGTCTTAGTGAGATAAAATCTGCATGCATGCTCAGTTATATTTGCTATATTTACTATTTTTGACCCTTTAGATAATTTTATTAAGTCAACACTAAGAGAAAGTGAGATTTCCCCTTTGCTTCAGATGTGGGTTTTTTTGCCAAACTACTAAATTTAGCATAACCCTTCCATCTCTAACTTCAATTAACAGATATTTCTACAGTTAAGCCTTAGGACTGTCTATTTTTTGATCATGTGTGGGTGGTTCTATGTATATGTTGATTTCACACTTGAAATATTGAATATAAAGCTTTTTTCTCAGAAAATAAATTCCTTGTTTGGCTCTTCCAGAAAACTAGTCACTCTGCTTCTTCCAATAATAACTAAAGCGAAAAAAGAGCATGCCTATAAAAGTCCATCTTTACAGTCATCCAAAGAACCATGGCGAAAGGAGCCAAGTTTGTAAATGAAAAAAGAGTTGTTTGAAAATGGAAACCTACAGAAAATTTCTTATCTTCTTCCACATAAAATTTTCCTCATTTCCATGTCTTTTTTCTTCCAAAAAAACAAATGTATTTTTGGCATCTGTTATTTCAAGTAGAAATTAAAGTATACATTGATTGTGCCTACGCATAAGAGCTCCTTTCAAACAACTTCCTGATTATCATCAGATTTTGAAAAACATCCTTCTAATAAACGTTGAACATCAAAATGACATTTCCACCTATAGTGCTAACATTGCAGACAACCCAAAATAATATCTTAAAACTTCCTGTAAAATTCTTTTAAAACAATATTTCTGTGAAAGATGAAACCAAAACCCTCCCTCTAATTTTCCATGCATAATCCCTTTGCTGATTGTAATGGGATACTTTGAAAAATGATCTTCCTGAGAATTAAATTCTCTATGAACATGTTGAATAGAAACCAAATGAAAAGCTTCCTGGAGTTCCTTAACTTAGTGTTGTTAGTGAGAGAGAACCAGACTATCGAATGCCAGATAACCTTTAAAACTCTCATTACCACTTTCGAGTCTCCAGCAACCTGAATATTTTGAACACCTTTAACCATAAAAATTTTTAATAGGGCCCAAAGAGCTACTAAACTTGCATGAAAACTAGTACCACTACCAGTTCCAATCTTGAGTTAGAATTAATGATCATAATTGTAATGAAGGACAATACCAGCAACATAATCACCCAACATTTGACATGCACAATAGAAATAATTCCAAGTAATATTAGGATTGAAAGAGGCCACATGCCTAAGGTTGAACCTAGAAGCCCTTGCTTTACGCAATTAGTTACACTTGTTATCATTAGCTTATTTTCGTAAGTCTTCTCATCTTTGTTTGTAAGAACATATAAGATATTGGGAAAAATCTTGCCATCTTCTAGAAACATTCTGATCTATTTTCAAGTGATTAGCACAAGCTAATGTGCATATTTGACCCATCCAAGCTAATGTGAGTTGGGATGATTTGAGTTTGGTAACTTGAGTTCCTTTTCCAATTAAAGCAAGAGACGGTTATTCTGGTTTCCATTATCAATGACCATATATGCTAGTTTGTGCTTGATTTGACAGTTCTATGTACAAAGAGCTTCCTTGTTGCTGGAAAGGATATCTTTGGGCATTAGCATCAAGTGTGGATCAATGTAGATGGGATTGTTGAAATCAACCTCTAAGTCTCCAACCTCTCAATAATTCTTAGAAATGAAGTGAACATTGCATTTAGGGTTAAGTTCATCTTATTTATTGTTGGTCAAGTTCATCTCAAGGAAGAACAAGTTTAGTATTGTGAACGAGGCTGAAATCCTTTGTTCCATGGGTCAAGTTCAGTTTTTCCAAGGGGTCGAGTTGCCACTCAAGAGGGCTGTATTCACTCTTACACTCATCTGGTCAAATTCTGTAACAAAGGAAGTACAATAACCAATTACAAGGGAGCTCGAATCTGGTCTTTGTCTTGTGGGCATGTTTCTGGAAGGCAGGATTGATATTTTTCTCATTTGCTGAAGTTCGAACTTCGTACCTCCTGAGAGTGACATTGTGTTGAAGGACGAGTTGCTAGTCAAATTTCCTTGCTGGCTGTAGCATTATTGTGGGTTGATTTAACCTCTTCTAGCTGCTATCACAATATTTGTGCGTGGGTTATGTAGATGCCTTAATTACGTGTGTGCAGAGGGTGTCATTTAGGAGAAAAAGGGAGCCATAAATGTTGTTGAGTTTGTATAATGAGGAAGAGCTAGTTGTACTCCAGAAATTAAGCTCATAATTCAATGGGTCAAAGTTGGTCCACTTCTGCCTTCAGAACTGATATTTGTCACTTGTTTATAAGCCTCCAAACTAGGTTCTATTGCCCTTATTCGCTCACTGTATATGTTGATTTCGATCTAAGAAATGGACTGTTTATGACTTGGCACTATCTTCATATTTCCTTATATCAGCAATGTACACTAAATGGTTCAATTGAAGACAATGTATCACACTGAGTTCCATTTCACTACTATAGAATCTAGATTCTAACGACATTGGTGCAAACTCATTCACTATTCATAAATAGGTCTTCATGATTGTAGAATTAAACATCATAGTTTCCCGTTGCTTCTTTAACATAAGCTTTCTTTGTGAAAAGAGACTCCTCCCTCTAACTTGTTTTTTGAGGAGACTCTGCAAAGGCTAATTTGCAGCATTCTCTGTTGTGCCTTTCTAGTAATATCTGAATTTCAACTGTTCATTTAAGCCACTTCTACATTCAATAATTTCTTTTCCATAATGACTCCAAAGTTGAAGAAGGCTAGGCTTCCAACATTGCCAGGTTCTCGTATGGTTACCTTGCATGGGACTTTGGATAATAATTAGCACTTTCCTCAACAATTGGGCCAAGGTTTGACCACACTATCATAAGCCACCATATAAATCCCACAATTTGGGCACATCATACATTGTCATGGAAACTATGATGTGGCTAAGGTTTCACTAGATTATCATAAGCCATCATATAAATCCCACAATATGGGCACACCAGAAATTTTCATGTAACCATGGTGTCAAATACATTGTGGCTGATTTTTTGTATTTTTTGTTTACATTAATTTTCCTCATCATACTATGGGAACTTGGGCACTTGTGCAATTTGTCTTAACTAGTCAGCTTTCCAAGCTTGAGTGGCCACATTCCTGTTGTAGCACACCTTCTTGTTTGACAGTGTTTGCAAGTGCAATGGCCCAGTGGAATTTTGGATTGTGATGATTGGTGGCTACCGCTGTCCACTAGTAGTAAATGAAACCTTCATTCTTAGTTGTTTCTCTAGGTTTTCTAATTTACATCAAACATATGGGATTTTAACATTTTGTTTGTTTGTGATTTAATAATTTTTGTTTTCTATGTTTTCTGATCCTAACCTTGCCACCTTTTTCCAGTTGTCACGAGCTTCAATACTAAACTTTGAAATAATGACCTACAAAATCACTGAAGTTTCACTTAGTTTTACTTCATTAGTGGTTAAGCATGCTCTCATAACAAAATGTAGGTGCAACAAAGAGTTCCTGAACTTCTGGCCTATAAACCAACACTTAGTCTACCATTGGCAGAGTAAAAAACTCTTCTCAAATACATAAAGAGGATGACATGTCATGATATGCATTGGTCTCAGTTGAGTATCTGCAGTTACTGTAGTCAATATATATAAAAAAACTCTAGAATATTGAATATTAATAAATCAGATATGTTACTACTGTAGACAACTACAAGAAAGTGTGAAACGCCCACAAGAGACCTTTATAATGATGCAACTATTTTTATTTTACCTTGGAATTTTATACCAATACTTATTCCCCAAACTGCTGGTAGTGTATTAAATATATTGCATGAAACAGGTCAGTTACTTTAAGGTTGTCATTTCCTGTTGTATGATTTGTCAGTTGTCTTGTTCTCATTGTTTTTCCCCAACCAAAACCATCTGATCATAACAGGGATCTACTCTTAATTTCTTTACAATGATATCCTCATTCGTCCTTTACGGTTAGGAGTGTGGTGGAAACTGAAGCTTAAATTTGGGCATTGATTGTATTAACTCTAATTTTCCTACCTCTAGTCTGTCAATAATTATTTTTTCTAATTGTCTGAATACAAGATGTTACTTCACAAGTTCTTGAGATCTTGCCTGAGAAAGTAATTCTCTTTATATCATAGTGTGCCTTTAGTTTCTTCTCAAAAATATATCTTCCTCTAATGTGCTAAGCAAACACTGGTAAAAGTAGAATAGAGCTCTCATTCTCTCCTAATATCTTACGCATCAAGATGGCTAGTGTTTAGTGATCTGTGTCAAGTCTTGTGTTATAATCATAACTCCATTGAAGTTATATGACATGCGCAAAGCCCCTGTATCTACTAGAATAAGTTTCATCATCTAATAATCACATTTAACAATAGAAGAGAACTATGAATTGTAAGTTATACATATCCTTAGTCACATTGAAAATTTTTGCCAATATGGGATTTGCAAAGAAGTTGGAAATGATTGAGATATATTCTAGCATACTCATGAGATCTTGGAAGAAAATTTTACTTATGACAAGTTCAATTCTCCAAATGATATATAATGAGTATATTGTCTTATGTTTATGTTTTAATTTCATTCAAATTAGACATAGTTCAACTTTGACCATTCATCTTTGTAAGAATAGAAACTGCTAGCACATTGGACATTAATTTATTGTGCAACGATGTTGGAGGTAAATTTAGTGGAATAAAAGAAGTTAGAACATGATAATATTCTTGAAAATCTAGATAGAGCTTCCCTGTCATGTGCTAACAAGCTTGAAGGCCATGGCTAAAACAAGTGAAACATCAAATCCATCTTTGTTACACGCTTTTCATCAATCCACTTCAAAATGTCTAGTTGAGATACATGAGTGTTCTCTATATCAACAAAGCTCTGTCTAGTCTTACACTGTCTTGAGCTATGCCTGAATTTGCTAAATGTGTCTATGACTCATCTCTAGATGTTACAACTCTAGTCCAAGCTGTTGTGGGCCAACTAGCATCAACATTATTTTGTGCCTTCTTGGACATCACATTATTTTCAGAAAAACATGGATTTGACAATATTGGATGATTGCCAATCTCATCTACTTTGTATCCTCCACAAAACTGTGCTTCTTCTTTGAGAGGAAGGTTTGGGATTTTCTTTGCATTTACATAATATGACTATTTTTTCATATATGATTCTTCCATAATGGTAATTGGAGAAAAATTTCCCCGCTGAATATTCACACATCTATTGAAGGAAATGTGGGATAATTTTGAGTATACTGTGACAAATCAATTGTTTGAGACACATACAAGGTGTCTCACTTCAACAATAAGATAATGCCCATTATATTAAGTCAACTTGTGGTGTTTCTACTCAGATCATTAGTTAGAAAAATACGAGTAATATTTTCACAGACAGTGTCTTCTGTGATCATATTTGTGTTAATGTTGTTTTCTAGATATGAATTTTATCTTAGGTGCTCTTTAACTCTTCAATTCTGTCTGTACAATTTTAATGTCTGATCAATTTTGTGGTTTATCCGTGATCTCTCATGTTGACAAGTGAATGTTTGGTTAGTTTTTAGCTTGTGCTCTGACTGAATATGCATACAAATATTACCGTCAACTTTTTTCCTGTACACGTTTGTATTTCCATCCTTTACATGATTTTTGATGGAATAAAACAGTCTCTACCATTAGATAGTCTGTTAAACTTTTCTCTATTAAACATATTTGAGTTATGACTAGTTTCAATGTTTATATTGGAGGAAATAAATAAAATAATTACATTATCCATATTCTGCAAAATAAATATGAAAACATGAGGCTCATCATCTCATCAAATATGACTTATTATCTATGTGGACCAAATACTTAGCTTTGCAAAGTTTTTTCCCCTTCCACCATCACAATGGAAATCCCACCCTTAGCCCAGAGGATTAGCTCAATTGGTTGAGTCACCATCAATTGGTCAAGTCCCCGTAGTTAAAACACATTTATCATAAGATTCAAGGTTCAAACCTTATTGGATCAAGTCAAAGAAAAAAAAAATGCCAACATAAAATATCAATTGATCTATCTTCCCAAACATTGGAAGCTACCCTATGCAAAGACCTGCCACTGGTTACCATATATTCTTGGTTCATAGACAGATTAGCAGCAGGTGGTTCATTTCCTCTTCAGCCTCACTACAGCGTGGATATATTCAGGGACCTTGTAGGCCTCTTTTTTGGTGTTGATTAAAACAACTTGCGTTTCACAAAATACTTTGAAGATATTGTTGTCTGTTTCTATTAAAAACTTGAAGATGATTTTGTTGTCTGTATTTGTTGGGATAGAGGCTTTATAATGGTCATAATTTGTACCATATATTAGCTTAGGAAATTTAAGTTAGGAGTACTTTATCTTATAGAGTTGTGTTATGATGTAATAAAGTTAAGCTGCAATGGTTAAAATTAATTAAGTCACATGTTGGTGGTTGGGTGTTGAAGGTTTTATGTAAGTTGTGTCTCCTTCATTCAGATGAAGGCTATGTAATGTTTATCATACCCTATTCTTAATGAATCATGTTGTCTTTCTCCCTTCTATCTGAAAAATTGTGAATATGTGTATATGTGTGTAATTATATAGGAACTAGTGAAATCTTTGTGTGTTTGCATGGCAGAAATGTTAACAGAGTAGGCCTTTGATTTTCCTATTTCTGAGGGATTTCTGTTGTTTTAATTAGAATTTTCTCCAATATCACAACCAGAAGGGCTACCTCTAAAAATTCAAGATGCCAAAGGCAAGGAGTGGATCTTTCAGTTTCGATTTTGGCCTAATAATAACAGCAGGATGTATGATCTGGAAGGGGTGACACCATGTATTCAATCGATGCAATTGCAAGCTGGTGACATAGGTATATGACAGTTATTTGTTAAGTTTTGTTCGAAGACAGTTCTAAGAGGTTTACAAATGGTTTTCCAAAGTAATTAATACTAAGACTAAGAAGAAGTGAAGGGAAGGAGATTTTGTAGTGTTTAAAGCAATTCCAAAACCCCACAAGATGGGATTATCTGAGTGTTACTATCTCTGTTTTATTTAAACACAGGCATGCATGGCCACACAGGAGGGTAAGATAGAGCAAAGTAAAACCACCTTGCAATCAATCAACCATGGATTTACAAGCAGGCCCCCCATTTCCAGTTATTCTCCAAGAAACCTTATTAAAGTTTGCATAGGTTACTTTACAGCGAATAATTTCCTTAGTGGAAGCATTCCTATGGAGCTTGTCATATGTCACAAATTTCAAATATTAAATCTAGCAGGAAACATGCAAAATGGGTCAATTCCCCCAAGTCTTGGGTCAAACCCCTGAAGCAAGTAAACCAAAAATTCATTTTATTATTATTGACTTCATCTTTACATAAGTGCATAATTACATAGTCATTATAATGAAGACCTACCTAGTTACATAGTTAGATCTGATTTATTATACCTTCAAACTAGTTCTTTCTTTTAGTTGGTTCTTGCACTGTCAACTTCATAGGAAAGAATTCAAATTCTTTCAAACTCAATGTAAGCAGCTATTCCGAGATCCTCGAATGTACTATTTCACTATGTATACATATTACTGTTTTGACCTTATTTTGTGCTTCGATTGTAAATACTTCATTGTACATTTCTCCGACTTCTGTTGACCATTTTTGTGAGACCCTATGTGATACCATCAAATTGAAATGGCATACTTCTCATCAAGCAGGGGTGGCACTGAACAAGTGAGACCTTTCTCACTGTGGTAGCACGAAACAGTGATAGATTTTTTACTGTGGTAGTTCCAAATTGTAGTGTCATACTTATCATGTGTTTGATTATACCGAGACTGTGGTTGACTTGTGATTATAACACTGAATATCTTCATTGTAATACAGATTATACTGATAAATTTTTGTCACACCGAGCCTTAACTATAAATACACCTTTATAACTCATTCTCCTCACTGTTGTGGTATCGAAATAATCTGATAAGAGTAGTACTGAATTGAGGCAGAGATAATTTCAACACTGTGATGTCATTGAGATTGACCTTTCTTGTGAACTTGCACCTAGTTTAATTATTGGACTGTCTTACTATGATTTGAGCCCTTTTGACATAGGTCCTTTTAGAATGTTTTGAGTCCTTTCAAACTGCCTTTGATCATAACCATAGCTCTGATACCATGTTGAGAATTTAAGGGCTATAGATTAATACAAATTCTCTTCTTGATAACTACTTGTGAGCTTGCTGAGTTAATCCTTCATCAAGTGAATTATCAAAGTGCTTATACAAATGTAGAGAAAAATTTGATCTTTCTTGTAACTAAGTATTTTGCCATAAGTTAGGAAGGTAAATCTCTGATTTACCTTCCTTACTTGAGGTTTCTGACTTTTACAATTCTTTCCTTAGAGATAACTTAATCATATCCTTTAGTCAATATCTCAATCTTCCAGTTACTTCAGCGATTACTAACCTTTAGCTGCTTCTGTAGAATACGTCCTTTAGTTGCCTTGGAAGGTGTATCATTCAGTTCTTCCTTTAGATAAGTCTGCAATCAAAACTGTTCTTGTATTTTCTATCTTTCAAATGTTGTCACCTTCAGACTTATACATAGAAAATCTTGTCCTTAGACAGAGACACAAATGGTCCACTAGCTCTCTTTTCATTTGCTAATATTATAATGAAGTTTTATTAGAGGCACTGTTTGTTTGTTTATTTTGGTTAGAAAAGGGTTTGCTCTTGGAGGTGCCCGCTATTTTCAATCACTCTACCAAGTGCCTCCTGGTTGCCCACTGCAAAACATTCTTTAGGTGGTCTCCCTTTTCCTCTCCACTATCATTGAAGACATGAATTCTCAATTTACTGAAAAAGTAAAGGATTAAGAGATCTTTGTAGCTCTGAAATCTATGGAGAAATCTAAAAGCCCTCACCCAAACAGATTCACAGTCAAATTCTATTTGGGTTTTTATGATCTCTTAAAAGATGATCTGTTAATAGTTGTTAAAGAATCTAAGGATGAGGGCAGATACTTGGGCTCAATTAATGGCATATTTCTCTGCCTAATCTCAAAGACTCAGGAAGGTACTGCTTTTGCTGATTATTGGCCTATTGCATGCTAAAGTGTTATATATGAGCTCATATCCAAAATTATAGCCAGGAGGCTCAAGCCCATTCTGAGCTTGTACATTTCACAGGAACAATTTGGTTTTCTTCAGAATCAGATCATATTGGACGCTGTGGTTGTAGCTCAAGAGGTTATGCTCCAAATCAAAATATCAAAAATAAGTTCGTTTCTCTGCTGGTTGGATCTTTCCAAAGCATTTGACAAGGTGGACTGGACCTTCATCCAGCTTCTTCTCTTTCAGATGGGTATGTCCCATCCAACAGTTAATTAGATAATGGGATGTATCGAATTCGTTTCCTTTGCATCCCTTATCAATGGGTCTCCTAGATTTTTCAATGCTACCAGAGGGCTCCACCAAGGATATCCCCTCTCTCCTTTATTATTTTTGCTTGTAGCTGAAGCTCTCAGCAAACTTATGGAATCACACAAGTCTGCTGGTGACATTAAGGGCATTCTCTTCTCTCAAGCAGTTCATGTCTCTCACCTAATTTTTGTTGATGATGTACTTCGTTGCATACCAAGAAGAAATATCTCTGCTTTAAAATTAATTTTGGAGTCATCTTGTCAGTCAGCTGGTATGATCATCAATTCACAGAAGTCTGGCTCTTTGGCTCTTGAATTTTTTTTTAATCCTGTTAAGTCACTGGAGGAGGGCCTCAAATATATCGGCTTCTCCCTAAAACCCAACAAATATAGAAAATACGACTGGTCATGGCTCATACAGAAGGTCGAAGCCAGAATTTCAGTTTGAACTCATTGTCTCCTTTCTCATGGAGGTCAACTCATCCTTTTGAAATATGTCTTAGAAATCATCCTGGTTTATTGGCTTTCCATTGCTCTGGTTCCCAAGGGCATTCTTAATTACATTCGTAGACTAAGTTTCAGTTATTTAATTGACGGGTGCTAGAGACAAACCTGGTATTACACTGTTTAAATTGTCTAGGATTGTGTCTCCAAAGGAATTTGAGGGATGGGGCCTTAAAAACCGTTTCCTATTTTGTTAAAGCTCTAGCAGGCAGGAATCTATGGAGAATGCTCACTGGGGATTCTCTCTGGACAAAACTCACTTCATGTAAATACTTCAGAATCTTCTCCACTATTGAATGGATTTGTCTCCCTCATAAATCCTCAGCAAGCACAAATATATGGAAGGCTTTGGTGGCATCCTTCCCTTTGATTGGTAAGTGGATAATTTGGAAAATTGGCAATGGATCCCAAGCCCGAATAGGCAGGTTTCTGTGGTGTGCGGCTAGCAATGATTATAAGATCTCTCCTCCTCTCCTTCAGTTTCTGCAAGCTGCTAATATACACCATCTAGGTGATGCCATAGTGCAGGTCCCTCAAGTTAGAGGACGGGCAGGTTGGAAATCGGCACAGGAATTAGGATTGGCAGGCGATTTGGTAGAGGAGTGGGACTAAAGCATAATTATCCTATCACAAAAATTTATCATTCTCCCTCCAGACTCCCCGGACACTCTCTACTTGTCTAAAAATCCTAGATCTAGTGCTTTCACAGCCAAATTGGTTTATAAAACATCAGTCGAGGACAATTTTGAAGGCCCAAATTTATGGTGGTGGAGGGTCCTCTGGAAAGTTAGAGCTCTTCTTAAATCTAAAATTACTTCCTTGCTTGATCTCAGCAACAAGATGCTCACTTGGTAGGTTCTAACTCTCGTGGATGGCATGGGCCCAGCTGATGCCCTATGTGTAAGGAGAAGGCTGAATTCACGTAGCACGTATTTGTCAACTGTTCATATGTGACACAGGTATTTACTTGTATTCAGTCAGAATTCTCCCCCGAAGTTAACTGGATTTCAAATTCACTTGCAGGCTCAGTCAGAAAGTGGATGTTAGATAAATATTTTTGATAATTTTCAGGCCTCCTGTGCATCATGATTGATTACATTTGGAAAACCCACAATACGCCTTTGTTCATAGACAAGGCTATGGCTCCATATTTGTGTGCTTCCAAAATTATTGCCCTGGCAAAGGAGCATAGGAAAAAACAGAAATCCTTGCTACAGCGTGTGCCCAACATGCCAGAATTGATTATGTTATTTCATGGGGGTTATTTGATGGAGCCTGTCAAGGTCACCTGCCTTGTTTTGGAGTTGGCATGGACATTTATTTTAATCAGACACATTTCCTCTGCTGTAGATACTCCTGTCTGAGGATCCAATAATAAGGTAGAATTTTTAGGGCTCTGTTTGCTTCTTGAGATTTCCAAAAGTAAAAACATCAACAGGATCCAAGTTTTAGGGGATTCGAAGCTAGTTATTGACTGGGCCAATGGGCGGGCAACAGTCCAAAACATTGGCTTAGTGCCAATTATGCTGGAAATTCGTTAACTAGCCTCTTCTTTTGAATGGATCACATACTGTCACATCTTGAGAGAAGTAAATAAGGAATCTGATGCCATCTCCAAAGAGGCTCTTGACATCCCTTCAGGATTATCAGGCATATATGAATTCAGCAATGGACAACTACTCAATGCCATGGATTTTCATATGTAAATGTTTGTTTCTCTCACGTCTCTTTTGACTTTTTTGTAAGCTTTTGTATATGTATCCCATTCTGGACTGAAGTGAATGATAGAAGAAAATGACAAAATATAGAAGCTGGAAAATGAACAATAGGAAGAAAAGAGAATTTTGGTTACAATTAATGCCCAAAAGGCAATCGGCTGGTACAGACAGCATTGTATATATTCAATTTTATGGATATATAAGATTTTTCTTGTGAAAAAAATAAAAAATATAGCAGCTAAGGATGGCCATATATTGTAAGAATAAAATAGTGAATATCATATGAAAATTTCAGTTCAAATATTGCCCTGAAAACTAACCAACATGTCTGATGGATTCAGTCTCAGCAGTGAACAAGACTCAAATTTGTTCCTTTCCAGATAAACCTCAATTAAACTAGCATAGGTAGGAATTGTAGGAGTTACTTGAAAGGCAGAAACCTTTTGAATTCAAGTGATCTGTTTTGGTGTGCAATCAGCTTTTTAATTGACTATATAGCACAATAGTCAAACCCTTTTTTGAGTTAAAGCTTCCTTTAAACTCTATTATTAAGTAAATAAAACAACATTTACAGCATTTCAATACAAAAAAGGCAGGCGATAAAAGTGGCCTCCACTAGCAAGTCCAAAAACTAATCTTTAGGCTTGTTTATGCTAAAACACTCACAATCATAGATTCAAAGTCCCAAGTAGCCATAGTCATCCGAAATTAAGGGCATGTGCCTGAGCAAGAAACATCAGGGATTGACCACACTAGCTATAGAAGGTGGTTGTGTAAATTTTTGCAACCCTAGGTGACTGCTTTCCTAATTAAATAACTCAAATTAATTTCCGAATATTCCAACAGCTCTACAATAGGAAACATTAAATAGCAGAAATTTAAATCAGTTACATACATGCACATAATTTTTCTTCAATTGAGCTTGTCATTCAACTAATTAAAACTTACCAGGCAATATTTGCAGCTACTAAAACTGAGCAGCTTTATGGTTGATAAATTGACCCTTAACCTGAGGCGTATTGCCTTTTAAAGAGAGGATAATTGAGGAAAAAAACACAACAGTTGTTGTATGGCTGTAGAACTATACATATTTGTTGTCTGTATAGTATTTTATGGATTCATACCATGATACGGCCTTGCTTTATGACTTTACTATATGGACATGATGTAGGGTACTCTAAAATCTCAATCTGGACCTGTCTTTGTAATCTTAGCTGAAATCCTAATATACCAAAAACCTAATCTCTTAGTGAGATGTATTGTTGAGATTAATTCTAGTATTTTATGGATTCATACTATGAGATGGCCTTGCTTTATGAATTTACTGTATGGACATGCTGTAGGGTACTCTAAACTCTCAATCTGGACCTTTCTTTATACTCTTAGCTGAAATCCTAATATACCAAAAACCTAATCTCTCAGTGAGATGTATGGTTGAGATTAATACGAGTCTAAGTCATTAATTCATGGAATACACTTAATTAGACTCAAGAGCTCAATATATGACTTTTCACTTTTTTTTGAAGTGAATTGCAAAAGAGTTACTTTTTAAAATATCTCAGATTCCTTCTAGCACATTTGCACTAAACTCGTGTGGAATTTCTTGTCTGAGCAATATTTCTCAACACTCCCTCTTACTAAGAAAAATATTCTGCACCAATCCAAGTTTCTTTATGAATGCTTCTAGCTTCCATTTTTCTAAAGGTTTGGTCAGAATATTAGCTTCCTATTGATATGTGGGAGCTTCACTACTCTTTTCGGTCCCATCTCATATGAGGTGATCTTTCATATTTTATCTCTACGTGCTTGGACCTATCATGTAATGCTAAATTCTCAGAGTTTGATGCAACTTTGAGTGCCATATTAAATGACTTGGGACCCAACTCCTTATCAAACATTCTTGTAACTAACTTACTGAGCTAGATGGCATCACAAATAGTAGTTTTGGCTGCCATGAATTCTACCTTTGTTGAGCTAAGTGCCACAGATGTTTGCTTCATATTAAACCAAGATATCATCATTGAAGTTATTACAATAAAATCTAGCAACTTAATGCAAAGCCTCATTAAGTAACCTATACTAAGTGTAACAATGGGAGTGTGACCACTGTCACCTTAGCAACAACTTTCCTTGTTTTAGTGATGGACACAATCTAATACAAGGGAGGCTTCTCTAGTAGATCTTAGGGTTCAAATAATCCAATCAACTCAAGCTAGGTGCCCCCAAAGGGTTCTACAATGATTTTCCACCAAATTATAAGATAGGAAATTAGGGTTTAATATGGACTAGATAGTGATTTCCAGATTTGAGTTCAAACATTTCTATGACTCAAGAGGCTTAGGTTAACCAATAAAGGCTCAATCTGAAGAATTCTCATAAGAAGAGTCGGATTGGTAACAAATCTATTTAGCATCATGTGATCCAACATTGTCACATAGAAAGGCCTCGAATAATAACTCTGTCTCTCCACAAGATCATAGCACAATGCCAATGAGACCAATGATTTATAGACACCCTCATCACTGTCTCTCTCGGAACATACCCCACCCGGTTCTCTCAGTGTATGTTCCATCAGGACTATTCTTATCTTAGATCCCTAGTCCTCAAAGAATATTAGTCCTCTTCGACTACTCTTATCTTGGATGCCCTACCACATCCTCAAAGAGTATCATATGCCATATGATTACTCAATCCTCCATTCTATGCTCCCAAGTGAAGACAAGAATGATGTGTCTATCTCTCCTGCTTAACTAGGGAGTGTTTAGAATTATATAGGGCAATGATTATGATTAATTCTCTTTACTTGATCACTGTTTGTGGTTCCTTTTCTACATATTAGATTTGTTCCTTGTTATCATATGTGTGAAGCATTAAACAACTACTAAAAAAAGAAGAAAAATGACACAGTATATAGGCTGCAAGCCAGGGCCAAAACCTCTCCTCTTGAAAGGAAAAGTATTAAATCTCTTCTCTTTCTTATAGATTCTTCAATTGACGAATTCCATTCCTTACAGATTCTTCAATTGACGAATTCCATGAACTTAAGACTGAGACCAATACCCTCCAATACCAAGATCAACCTCTTCAAATCTCTTCCAGTAGCACCTTTTTGACCTCGTGTTGTAATATTTTCGGCCTCCTACTGCAGATCTAATATTTTAGCCTCCTACAACTGCTTCTACCACACGTGGGAACTTCAATCTTCTTCTAGAGCCCTCCTCTGAACTTCACTTGCCTCTCCCCAACTCCTGGAGCTTGAGAGTGACCCTTGGTGACCTTTGATTGACCTCTTTGCCTTCCTTCCTCCAATATTGAACTTGTATATGGATTCCCTAGGCCTGCTGCAAAAACCTTAGTCCTCTTTAGTACACGAGAGAGAGAATTTGCCCAAAAAAAAATCTCCTTTGACCTTCTTCTTCCTCGATACCTTCTCCTTCCTCTTCCTTTGCTAGAAGAAGTGATAAGTGAGTCTCAAGGAGGATGATTTCTCTTCTATATATAGGCTCTTCAAGGTGGACGTGGCTTTTCCTTTTATGCCGACTTGCTAACTGCCAGGCCGATTTGGTCTTGGAGGGTATTCCGAGACTTTAAAGACAAAAATAATTTTATTTACAAGTTACAATGTTCCCAAAGGGGTATTCAACTTATGACAATGACTCTTTTGACTTCTTGACCTAGGGAAAACCCTAGAAGCACTCAATGGGTGCTTGACCTATAAAATATCATGACCATGAAACCCATGCTCTAAAATAATAATAATAATTTTTCTTTCATTTCATAATTTACAAGAATAAAAAATACATTTCATATTATTGAAGACCGAACCTAGTTACACATTTTTCAACACTCCCTCTTAATTAGGGAGGTATTCATAAGAGGTACATGGACATTCTCAATCTAAAGAGAGCTCATAAGAAGAGTCATATTGATTGGTAACCCATCTGTCTATCATCATATCAACCGACATTGTCACATAGCAAGGCCTTGACTAACAACTTGATCTCTCCACAAGACCAGAGCACAATGCTGGCGAGACCAATGATTTATAGACACCATCATCATTGTCTCTCAAGGGGCATACTCCACTCTAGTGTTCACCGAGTATGACTTTCTTTGGACTATTCTTATCTTGGATAACTATTCCTCAAAGAATATTGGTCCACGGCTACTCTTATCTTGGATTCCCTACCTCATACTCTTATCTTAGCACCTCCAATCTTGTCAAACAACACAAATGGTCCACTAGCTCTCTTTTCATTTGCTAATATTATAATGATGTTTTATTAGAGGCACTGTTTGTTTGTTTATTTTGGTTAGAAAAGGGTTTTATCTTGGTTTTATGTGATTTTCAATTTATCATATGTAGCATGATGAGAAATGGGAAAGAATAACGTGACATTTATTTTGCAGAAATTGATGCTGAAGGAAAATTGCTTTGACATTGTTGATGTTAAGGTATATGTTGTATAAACTTTTATAGTCTAATTTATGTTATATTATAGTGTTCATTGTCTTTCATTTCTTATAGTGCATTTTATTTTCTTTTTATTTTTTTCAGAAAATGAAATCAGTATTGATGGTAAGAAGCATGAATTGAAAAAAGAGAAGAGAAATAACATTGGAACGAAAAATGCAAAAAGAGAGAGGAGAACTGGTCTGGTGATACCCTTAGAACCAATATCTCGCATAAGACACACATATAAATACTGATGATCAAGTCTTCAGAGTTGGTGAATTCACCTGTAATGCCTTGACAACACAATGATAATGTTTTGAAGTGATGAAACATCATTTCATGTGTAAATTGTAGTCCAACTAATATAAAGTTGGAAACTCATATTGTAATATTTTAACATTTCATATAATATAATTTGTGGTTGAAATTATTTATAGTTGCACTTGATGTTGTTTAGTATTGTAATTAAAATATGCGACTTTGTGTTTTCATATTAGATGAACATGCACATTGTATGACATTTTTAAAATCATACAAATTAATTTATGTTGATTAATAATGAACACAAATAAAATGAATATGCGACTAAATTAGTCATTTATAATGATTATTAATGAAATGAATATAAACTACTAAATTAGTCGTTTATATAATGAATAAATGGCTACTGCAAATGATAAATTTGTGACTACAAATGATGACTAAACTTTGCATATATACGACTATTAGTAGCTAATTTACAGTATCTTATAACACGACCAACATGTTGGTCATAGTTCTTTGGTCATTAATTGGTTTTCTCGGGTGATCATATAGTAATATATTTTTTTGTATATTTGTTCATTAATTGTGGCATTTAATGACCAAATCAAAGAACAAATGAATGAATAAATGAATGACTAAATCAGTGACCAAATGAATTACTAAATCGGTGACAAAATGAAAGACCAAACGAATGACTAAATTAGTGACCAAATTAGTGACTAAATCAATGACCAAATATACAACTAGATAACAAAATTGAGATAACCAATTAATGACTAAGCTAAAAATGACCAGAAGTTGGTCGTGTTATAAGATACTGTAAATTAGCTACTATTGGTCACCGACCAAAAAATAGTCATTTATATGCAAATTTTAGTCATTTTTTTAGTAACAAATTAGCCATTTTGTACTAGTGAGGGTTTCCATTGAACTTAGGAATATCTGAGGGTAATTTATGAGGTATCATCGGCCACCAAGGAGCATAGTTGATTGGATCATTGGTTATCCGATTTAAATTTGGTAACTCTAAGGTTACAACAAAAGGAAACTGTATATTAAGGTCAGGTCGAGCATAGCCAGGGTAAGATGGAATTTCTTGAGCAACATGCCTTTGAGCACCAGCATAAGGAATCTGCTGCTGGTAACCCAGATAGGGGTTGTTTTGAAAAGAAAACACTTGAAGATTCTGTTGACCAAAACCTGGATATGATACTTGTTGAAATGAAGTTTGAGGCATTTGCACCTGAGGTTTCCAAGGGGTCTATCCACCAATGTTATAACCCAAATTAGGATAAATTGGATTCAGTTGATATGTATAACCAAGTTGCGGTTGCGACATCCCATAAAATGGTAAACTAGCTTGTGAATAAATGATTCCAGATACAAGTTGTTGTAAATTAACCAAAGGATTTGGAGTCTATGGACTCAACATTTGATGGTATTGAGTTGAAGTACTCTATTTATAAGATTGATGTACAACATTTTGATTCTGTAACAGGGGTAAAGATGTATTAACAAGCGGTAATAAGGTGGGTGTGACAGGTTGAACTGGTTGATACAAATGTACAACCATTTGTGATTGGATAGGAAAAGTGGGCTGCCATTGAAAAAAATTCATTTAAACATTAGGTTGACCAAAAAGTGACGGAGTACTGTCATATTGAGTGACCAAAGGTTGCCCCCTAGCATGAGGAAGATAATAAGATGAAAAATATTATTCTCTGAATGTTGGGAGTCTAGTTGATACGGTACTTGAAGGAATTGACCCAGAAGGACCTGCTTGATATTGCCCTGATGATGTGTATAAAGAATCAAGCCGTTGAGTCCTAATGATAGGATTACCAGTTAAAATACCGGATGATGACATTGGTAAAGACCATGGTCTTGAAGATGCACCAGAGTAAATTCTGGATAATGATTTATAACCTGATGGGACCATAGGGCCTCCATGAAAATATGACTCTGGTGAAGTTGCAAACATCGAGAGAGTAGTGAGGGCAGGAGCTGACATAATTGGAACAACTGACCTAACCAAAGATGTTGATTCAGGCATGGTTGTTTGAAAAAATGTATACCCTTTATAATC
This sequence comes from Pinus albicaulis, assembly GCA_034641835.2. NCBI lineage: Eukaryota > Viridiplantae > Streptophyta > Pinopsida > Pinales > Pinaceae > Pinus > Pinus albicaulis. The sequence continues at coordinate 440,612,710 of CM076584.1, forward strand.
GACGGGAGTTTGAATGGGAGCACGATTAATAAAATCAGATGGAAACGATTGAGGAAAAGACTCATACAAGTAAAGTTCCTCCCCAAAATGGGTTGGAGTTAAAGGTGTATCGTCTTGTGGGATTTCTTCAATCGCAATTAAACCAGGTGGAAGTATTTCACCGTTAGGCCCAAAGTATATTTCAGGTGGTTGACTGTGTGATATAGGAGTTTTGATGGCTACAGAAAATTGTGGAATGACCAAGGTAGGAACAACTTCCGGTTGTACGACTTCTAGATTCAAATGTTCTGGCAAAGAAGAGACAAGATCTGGATCAATTTGTGGTTGAAAAATGTCGGGTCCAGGAGGTATGGTCTCACTGATTGGATGGATCGTCACCAGGGTAGCTGTGAAGACTCTGTTTCGGCAACAGTAGATGAACCAGGTTGTGTAGAAACAACTTGAGCTAACTTTGGCTTGTTGGAAAATGATGTTTCACCAGAGGTATAGATTGCACTTGATTCGGCAGATCGTGATCGCCTTTGCCTACTAGAAGTAACTTCTAGTGGTAAGGGTGGTTTTAAAGCTAATCCACGTGAACGACGGGGAAAAGGATTTTGTTCTTCCACAATTACTAATTTATTTTAACCAAAAAAAAAATAAAAAAAATAAATGGGTAATGCTAGGCAAAAGGGTTTACCAAGAAACTGTGTACTACAGAATACCTCCTAGCGAACCAAGAAATACGGACAGGCAATCTCCCCGAATGTTGTGTTTGGTGTATCACAATTTACAAGGCGGCCGACTCGGTTCACTATGGATGGATAACACCTAAAATTTGTCCTCCCAAATATACCCAAAGGTACGTGGAGGCCCAAGTCCATATTAGCGTTGTTTGATGCAAAACCGCATAGTGAGAGCACCCCTTTATACTTATCGTACTATAACACCGCCTGATATACCCGAAATTATGTGGACGAGCTATGATATACTTACGTACATGGAGTGAGGTATCACACTCAGAATGTATCACAGACAAGTTAATGAAAACTGTTATGTTTTACGATGCCAGAACACGTCTCTAGCCTAGACCTTCAAATGTTATCGTTATGGTTCCAATTCTTTGTTCGGTAAATTGAGATTAATTTTATGTTGGTCTTGTTTAACAATTTTCCTTTCAAAGGTTCACCGCGATGATGTGTAGGAAACTCCTAAAATGCAAACAAAGAATGATAAACAATATTTCACTTTTATTTTCTTCAATGAAAAACCTAGCTACTAAGGGGAAAGACTAAACAATTTTTGAGTAAACAAATCAATGAGCACAAACTAAATGCAGATTTCCTAATTGTTCCTTTTGCAAAACACACAAAATTCTACATGCAAATGCAAGTTTTTATTTTCAGTTCCTTTAATGTTATGAATGCAGAAAAGAAACTAAGTGCACTAAATCACCAAATCAATTGCCTTTTACGTTCGAGAAATGAGAAATACAAACAACAATTTCTCTTTTGAAGGAAAAATGAGGAATTTAACAACAATTTCTCCTATCAGGAAATGAAGAATTTACGACAATTTCCTATTTCAAAAGAAAACGAACTTAATGCGAGAATAGAAATACTTTGAAATGAATCTGTCAATGATAAAGAAAAAAAATTTAAACAAACATTGAACAAATTTTCTTTAAAGGAGGAAGAAATAGATAGATTCACTGGTCAATATGAGGTTCAAAATTTTCAAAACACAGTAGAAACCAAACTGAATCAATTTGCAAAGACAAATTCAAGGGAATCTGGATGGTTTTAGGAGGCAATGTTGTCTCTAAGGGGAGATAGTGCTTTGCAATGCAGGCTTGAAAGGGAGACACTGGTATGCAAAGCACTGTGTCCTGTCCAAGAGTGCGTTGGGCGCAGTGTAAAGGGAAAAAGACAACAGTTTGACACACTTCTTTTGCAAATTAAGATTTAAAAAAATTTAGTCTTTGTGAATAACAACTACTGGGTGAATAAACTGAGAAAATCAGAGGCTAAAACACCTATATCAAAGAGAAATTCTCCCCAGAGGAGTCACCAATTTGTTGGAAAGAATTGTGAATTACAGATAAAACACACTTCCCTAGATAGGTGCTAATTTAGAAAAATAGATTAAAGACAATATGATTACTTTTCCAAACTAAGAACAGACACACAAAATGGATTAGAGGCTTACTTGAGATCCAAGCGCTTCCAAATGGTTCCTTCTATCACTTGCGTTGTAGCTTCAAATTCCAGCCGGCTGTGCAAAATATTTCCTGCAAGAACGAACACTAAACAACAAAAGATAGCAATAATACAGATGTCTATGCAAGTTAGTTTTCTAAATCAGTAAAGCATAAACCATATACATCAACTAAGATCTTGCAACATGGAAAATCAAAGCCAATACTTATACATATAGGGAAAAATAATTTGTACTCTTTATTAATGATAGAAGGAGAGGTTACAACCTAGTGACTGATTTGAAGTGACCATCTCCAGCAACATTCCTCAACCTCATCATAGTATAAATATCTCCAGCAGCTGTTACACAGATCTAACTCTCAATTGAAAATCCACCAGCATTTCTCTACTCAAATTCTTCCTTACCAAGCACTCAGATCTGTGCTCAATTTGTAGAGGAGCTGAAGGTAGTTTTACAATCAATGACTTTCCAATAATAGGTAAGACATGTTCCCAATCTTGTAGATGTAAAATGGACACTTGGATTCAAAGCTTGACACATGTGAACTCTTCTAGAAGGCACTGGCCAAGTGGAGACTCCGGAACAATGAGAATTTCGCTCCCAATCTGACCAACGCACCTGTGAATGTCGGGAAGTTCTTTTCAGAGCAGCCTTGCATGGGGCTACCTGCATATGAAACGCAATTAGTCCCTTTAGAGGCAGCATTTCTGAGCTCTCATATGCTATATAATAAACTTCAAACCTTGGAAACATTTGCGTGATGAAAGTCATGTATGATTTGTCTTGTTCTTGTCTTAGGGCATGTAGCAACTTGAAATGATAGGGCATGATGGACGCTTAGTCATTGGTCCTGGAGATGATGCCCAGTTAACCAGGTCATTGGGAATGATGCCCAAATTGGCCTATAACAACTGGTTAGTGTATAAATTATACAACAAGCATGTATATCTGTTGGAGGATTAATCTGTCTTGCAGACAAGACCGATCTCCCTAGTACTAAAAGTATCTAGCAACAAACAGCCAAACATACTAATATTTCTCTAAGCATGTAAGGTTTACAAAAATCTCTATAGAGGTGTAAAAGACTTACCGTTTGTCCAGTGCTTGTTTGAAGTCGTTGTTGTCCCTCGCACGCTTGAAGGAGTTTTCCTCGTAAACCTGCAGTCACAAAAAAGCAAAATATTACATAGCACCTGTATAGAAATCATCATAAACCATGCTTATCATAGTGATCAAGGAATCTATGAAATAAACCATTGATTGAAAGCTTATTGAGAAAAATGAGTATATTTGTATTAATTTCAAAAGAAGAAAATCCTTACAACCTGAGCCTTGATGTTGCACAGGACTTTCCGGGGTCCGAAGCAGGAGTCTCCTTTACTTTGATAAGATTTGCACCCTTCCAACCAAGACAAATAGAGGTATGCAATCTCTCCTCACAAAAGTCTTAGTTAACTGAGTCTAAATCTCAACAGCACTTAACTTCAAATATTCTAAAAGCTTTAACTCCCTTTGAGGCTACCCAATGCCTCTTTTTATAGTGGAAAAGAGAAGGTTTTCTGTTCCAAGTATGAAGGGATAGAATCCTCCTTCAAAGGGATAAGCTCCTCACATCAAGGGGTTAGCTCTATAAGGTAAGGGATTCATGCACCTTACAAGAGCGGTTCTGTCACTGCAAGATCCATTATAGAAGCTTCCAGAATTTACTTTAATTGAGATTTTTGGGATTTACTTGCGCCTTTTTAATCTTACAGGGGTCCACACCTATAACAAAGATAAAGTGTGTTCAGGAACGCATGAAAGCTGAACATTGGATGCAGGACCGCAGGCAAGATAGCCAGAAAGTGTGACACCAAAGTTTAGGAGACTTTTAGGAATTTTTTCTGATTTTCAAGGCTTGACATGAGGAACTAATATGTTAGACTTGCAAAAGGGAGAAGTATGAGTAATAATGAGCTCATACACACAGCAGAATGTCAGGATGACAATTTTCAGTGTAACAGATTGCCCCCTAAAGTGAAAAGTCTGGAATAGATGAAACTGAAGTCTGTCATATATTAAGAGTGCAGTACTTTATCATTTCAAGGATCATCTTGTGGTCACCCCAGTCAGCACCTGTAAAAACATTCAATGCAAAATATATATGTATACATATCATCATTGAGGTAGGAATTCCCATACTCAGATTAAAATAACTAAAAAATGATTCAACTTTCTGATACAGGAATGATTTTGAGTACATGACAGTATAGACATGTGTGAACACAGTATGGACGCAGCCATCTATTTATAAATAGTCCACAGTATAAATGATAACAAAATTCCTCGTAGCCTGGATGGTAGAAACTGGATCCAGGGTCTTGATTTCCGCTTCTCAAACTAGTACGATTCTATCCATGCGAACGAATGTGTCGAAGTCGAACATGGTAGAAACCACTTGATTACCAGTCAATAATGTAAACTGTTAACAAGTGTGAGAGTAACCACCAATAATTTCAATGGCTCTCAAAGTACCCAGTACAATCCATGAAATGTGAATGAATGAGCTGAAGTCTAACATCTCATGGAATCATTCGATCGAAGGTCTATGATGCAACCCGTCGTTGAAAGCGAGAAACCTGCCATTAAAGCATGCAGATTTCAAGGTACTGAAGATTTCTAGATCAACTTCCCAGATAATGAGTTGTTGTCGATAGAAAGCGATCCGTCGTAGGCAAGACCACAACACGAAATCATAGATCAAGTTTTGAAAATATATTAGCAAGGACTGACTCAGGGATGGTCAAAATGGATGACAGATATTTTGCAGATGAATGGTTTATTTGAACTGTCCTCTTGAACACATAACGACACTACAGATGGCTTGGTGACAATTGACCCAAAGTTAATACCCAGAAACCGGATGAAGACTTTCAAATGAGGTTTGATTAACTGTTAGGCAAAGGATTTCCCAACCCAAGTGAATGAAAGTGTCGTGTTCAAGAGTGGTTGAATGAATTTTTGAAGAATCAAAATACAAAACACGCCCATTTTCCTCTCTTTTCCCCCACCATTTCTGGCAAGTACCTCTTTATTTTTGACAAGCTTGAGGAGGATAAAATTTGCTTGTTTATAAGCTCATCCTTAGGATGAGTCCAACTTAGTTTAAGATTCAAACCCTAAGAAGGAGTGGTCCGTTCCTGTTTGAAATTGAACAGGTCCTTTACTATTAAATTTTAACGAGTCCAGTATAGGAGAAACTCGGTGTTTTTCAATTTTAAGGAGTCAGAAAAAACTTATAAAAAAGGACTTTTTCAACTTCATTTTTACCGTTCAAGTTCAGAGTGAAAAGTAGAAGCTTTTGAGTAAAAAAGTTCCTGTGAAGATTCTGGAAAATCCGTCCGTTGAAATCGAGAACCGTCAGTCCCAGGTAATCCATGACCTCTTAATCTTGCATTTCATCCATTTACAATTCGTTTTTAGGCTTTAAATCTTATTTTTAAGGGAAAAATATGGTTCAAAAATTTCCCGCGGGGGTCCGCAGGTAACACACATGGTACCTGCGGACCCCGAATTTTTTCTATAAGGAAAAAAGTCGTGGGTCCACACTTTTACAGAGCGCGTGCATTCCTACGCACTGTTTACAAAGGTAAAGTGCGGTCCCCGCGCGTTTAAACTTAAAACTCAAATTTTTCTTTTGCCGCCCAAAATTTTTCAAATTAGATTGTTCTAATCTATCTTTTTATGTATTGTAGGATTAACAAGATGTTGATTTGGAGAGAACGTGAACACGAGGACGTGGATGACGCTGCAATGCTCCATATGCCCACAATGCAAAGATTAAGAGTGTGTAGTTTATATAAATTCTGGGCCATCCAAGGCATTAGAGCATAGGTAGAGCTCCTGACATGGCTGGTTAACAGGTGGAACGTGCAGGACCAGTGTTTCATTATTGGTGGCCACCGGCTTGAAATTGAGCTGGAGGACATTTATTTTCTAACTGGTTTGTCCAAGAGGGGCAAACAACTCTCCTTGTTTGGGACTAGGCCAGGTGGCCAGACTGTCGCTAGTCTTCAGCAAGAATTCTGTAATGATGAAGCAGACCCCAGGGACAAACAGATTGATATAAAAAATATCATCCGTCCCGAGCTGAAAGTTATTGCATTTACTGTTACTAGGCTGTGCGAGAGTGCAACATTGCATGTAGCTACCGGTTCTCAGATGCGCATTGCTGTGGACTGTTTTCGCGGCACCATTTTCAACTGGTGTGACGCTGTGTTGGCTAATATAAAAGGCCAACTAACTAGAGCGAAAAATGGGAAACTGAATAACTTTGGATATGGATCCATCGTCGTCTCCTTTGCTCTAGAGAGGATTCCAATGCTAGCTCCACAGAGTATCCCTGTTGATGTCGGTCGACTTAGAGAACCTAGGATGGTTCGTTGGTCCGCACTGATGGCCCGTCACGGTATTGAGGGTGCTGAGATTGTTCGATTTCCTTCTTCATATTTTCATTGGTTGGATCGCCAAATTTTTGTCATAGAGGAATTTCCATACGCCGGGATAGATTTCCGCGGCGACCGAGAGATGACTCTCCCAGCAGGGGAACAGTGGGATGACTCAGGTAAAAATATTTCTTCAACAGTTTCTAAGTTCTAAAAATTTTTATTTTTAAATCGTCTTGAAAATTAATAACCAAATTTTTTTTGAATACAGATGTGGGCCCACGGCGACCAGCCCATCTCCAACCTTATGAAAGAAGAACACCAATTGCAGTCGCACCAGCTCCAGCAGGCCAATCAGCAGAAATCTTGACTGATTTAGACCATCATCTAGAGCGTTTGACTCTAGATATTCCAGAGACAGACATAGATGACATTCCACTCAGATTGCAGAGATATGTGATTGGTGTTCCAGGACCTTTTAGGAGGTTCCTGTGCAGGGTGGCTCAGGCAGTGGTTTCTTATCGTGATCACCATCAGTGATGGGATGATCGTGTTGTAGACTCATATTTTTGACTTTTTGTGTTATCATTTGCCGATCATAAGGTGTTTCCAACCTATGATCGAAGACGATGTATATTTTTTGAAAACACTTCTATCCTATGATATATATCACTATTTACCGGCTATCTGCGTACATTTTATGAATGTTGTTTGTTTTACTATTTTGATCACTGCAAATGTTGATTTATCATACTAGAAGCAACTGCGTCTGCTAATGTATTTAAATGTCTTGGAATATTTTGATATTCAATGTAGTCAAATTCACGTTCCAAGAGACGAACTCTTATAAATAACCGTAACAACACTGGATTTCTAATGGCATAAACCCTGTTAAGCTGTAATATAACAAGTTCAGAATCCAACCTCACAATCAAACTCCGAATCCCAAATGATATGGACTCAGATAATAACTCAATCACTTCACTATACTCGGCAATGTTATTCATTGTTTGACCAAGGCTTACCCCATGCATGGAAACTAACTCGTCAGAGGGTGAATAGATAACCCAAGCTGCGGAAGAAATGTTCCGTGTACTACGACAAGCATCATTAGCAAAACCAATGTAGGTTTGAAGAGACGTCGACATCTATAATATCAAGATTAAAACTCAGATAAACAGGAATAGTGATAAAACACACTTCTAAACTAGGCACACCTTTCTAATCTAAGACACACCAGCAGTAAAGAAATCTAACCTAAAAAATACAAGATCTCCACACCAGGTTTAAGCATAATATCGCTTCAGATATAACCCATTTCTGGGCTTATCTAAAGGGATACCATCAAAATCTATCAGCTCATAGGCCCCTTTTTCCAGCTTTCGCTTAACAATGAAAGGACCATGCCACATGGGCACGAATTTCCCAGCTCCTAGCTTATTGTTTGCTTGATCATAAACTAAGACTAGGTCTCCTTCTGAAAAATTTCGAGGGGTAACACTTCTATCATACTGAGCTTTTACTCTTTTGACATAAGCCTTGTTTGCTATTGCAGCGTTTCTCCGATTTTCATCCAATTGAGCCAAGTACAAAAAACGTTTCTCCTCTTCATACGTAGCTGGGCGTAATTCTATGGCTAATTTCAAAGATGGAATTTCGCATTCAATCGGCAACATAGATTCCAAACCGTAAACGAGTTGAAAGGGAGTGAAACCAGTTGACGTTTTGACTGAAGTTCGATATGCCCAAAGTGCTGAAAATAACATGGAATGCCAATTCGTCTTGTGAATACCAATAATTCGTCTAATCATGGTGAATAAAACGTTATTTATGGCTTCGACCAGACCATTGGCTTGCAGATAATATGGAGTGGAACTATTGTGGCACAGGCCAAGCTGTTCTGTCAGTTCAGTCATCATGACATTCCGAAAATGGCTTCCATGATCAGTAATAATGGCTTGAGGAACACCGAACCTAGAAATTATGTGATTAAATACAAAAGTTGCAGCAGTCTTGTCGTCAGCCGAAAATGTAGGCATCGCCTCGGCCCACTTAGTAAAATAATCTACTGCTAAGATAATATATGCATGCCCCCCGGCCGAGTGAGGGTTACATGTAATAAAATCGATACCCCATTTTGCGAAAAGACCAACAACAATTATGGGATGAAGAGGAGCGGGTGGCGTGCGCATCTTACGATCAAAAAGTTGACAATTATGGCATTTCCGGACTGCATAAATACAATCTTTGAATAACGACAGCCAGAAATAACCAGCGCGCAATATATTTTGGGCTGTGGCATACCCAGACATATGACCGCTGCATGCTCCAGAATGGCATTCATTTAAAACCTTTTCAGCTTCTTCATGAATAAGACAGTGTCAAAAAACAGAATCCGCTCCACGACGATAAAGTGTATCACCAATAATATTATACTGTTGCGATTGGAAACGTATTTTCCGTCGCTGATATCGCGAGATTTCAAGCCGAAAATATTGGGTTTGGAGATAAACGATAATATCTCCATACCATGGATCAAGAGTACTGATAAGAAACAAAGATTCATCTGCAATGGGCTGCTCTGCCACAGTTTCAGTATCATTAGAGGGGAAATCACACATTAGTTCCGCAAAGACTAAGGATTTCTTTGCCTTGGATTTCTCAAACTCCGAGTCAAATTCCAGCAGGATGACAATCCATTTGGAATACTTGCCCCCTAGAAATTGTTTGGTCAAAATGTACATCATAGGGTTGCAATCAGAAATTACCGTAGTTTTGCGTAACAATATGTAATGTCTAAATCGTTGGACAGCTTGAACATCTGCCAAGGCCAATTTCTCCACATGTGTATATTTAATCTCAGTCGGATGCAGATTTCGACTAAGATAGTAAATCACATGTTCAGCGTTAGATTCGTCTTCCTGAACTAAAACCATCCCAATAGTGGAATGAGAAGCAACAAGGTACAAAATGTAATCCTGGTTGTAGTTGGGAGGATGCAATAACGGTGCATGGGTTAACGCGTGTTTAAGTGCATCGAAAGACCGATTAGCGATCTCATCCCAAAAGAATGGAATGTTCTGTTTTAGCAACCGGGTAAAACCTTTTGTATGCTCGACATAGTTAGGAATAAATCGATGTAAAAATTTTGCTTTAGCCTGCAAACTTTGGAGTTGGCATAAAGTCGAAGGAGGAGGTAATTTGACAATAGCTTCGACCTTCGACGGATCGACACGAATACCTGCTTTCGAGACAACAAATCCTAGTAAACGACCCGAATCAACACAAAAAACATGATAGATTCAGCTGAATTCAATAATGCCAACATCTCATAATGATAGCACGTAAATGTGTAAGATGGTCAGCCCTGCGTGATGAATGAGCAGGTAAATCATCGAGATACGGTTGCACAATGTGCTTAATGTCATGAAACGCATAAGAAATTTCCCTTTGAAAAGTTGCTCTAGCGTTCTTCAATCCAAAGGGTAGTTTGCAGTAAGAAAATGTCCCCCACGGAAAAATAAAAGATGTTTTTGGCTGATCAGTAGGGAGTATGTTTATTTGATTATACCCTAAAAAGCCGTCCATAAAGGAAAACATTTCACTGCCGGCACAATCATCGATTATTTGATCGATATAGGGAGTTGGATAATTGTCTTTTGGACAAGCTCGATTAATATCCCTATAATTGATACATACTCGTATCGTTCCTTGTTTTTTAGTCACAGGAACAATATTAGATACCCAATCTATTAAAGGAACCGGATAAATGAAACCTGCACGAAGTAATTTTTCAACCTCTGCTTTGATAGCAGCAACTTTTCTAGGATGCATTTGACGTAGACGTTGACGGACAGGTTTGACATCCGGGTAAGTCTTGATTTCTTGTACGACAATTGATGGATCAATTCCTGGCATTTCTTCATAGGACCAGGCAAACACATCACGGAATTCTTGAAATAGGGCTTTATAAGTTTGAATTTCTTCTTCAATATAGGAAGCACCTATATGAATGTTTTCAATTATTCCAGGTTTTACTGAAATGTCAATTGGAATTGTTCGAGAAATATTTTCCAAATTTAACTCAGAATCAGGATTTTTCAATGGATTCTGCGGTTCCTTGACATATTCAGCAGTAAAAATTGAAGCGAAATCATCTTCAAAATGATCTAGTTCAGGTAAAAAAGAAGATCGGTGATGTAGATCTTCCCATGGTAAATTGTCAACGGACAATAATTCACAAATCTGTTCATCAGAATGAACAGGTTCAGGAAATGTCGTTTTGGCTGAGCTAGATATAGAAAGTGATTCCTCATGGATCCCATTCACTGGATCAATTTCGGTTGAAGAGGGGTCGGAAAATGACTGTACAGCCTGATATGCAAGTTCAAATGGACTCAAAGGCATCATGCCATCAATTGAATCTAACTCGGATTCGGAAGGTACAATCCAAGGATCGTCAAACATAACAGAGTGACGAAATCATATGAATAGTTGCAATAGAAGGCGATACGTTAGGAGGAGGAATGGAAAAAGTTCCTAGCAAACCAAAATATTTAATAAAACCTACTCCAACATCCTTGTACGGGATAGCCGCTTTACCAACATGCTGGATTGTTTCTGTAGAGGCTGGGTCGGAAGAAAAATAAGTTAACTGATCTATTGTAACGATCCTTCCTTGATATGGAAATTTTATGAGTTGGAAGACCGAAGAGACAACAGAAGTCATAGCGTAAGACCAACTACAACCCAAAAGAAGGTTGTAATCAAGAGGGGCATCAACCACTTCCACATCTAGATTTACAATTTTACCTTCAACCCCTATGGGTAAATCCTGCAAAATACCAAAAGGGTGGAAAACTCGACCATCAAAAGCCTTAAGAATCGTCAGAGATTGGTTAAGTGTAGGAGAACCAAGTTATTTCCAACACTGAATCGACATAATACACGTTGAAGCTCCCTCATCAATCACAGTCTGATAGATCGGTCTGTTTTTGACTAACACTGGTATCTGAAAAGCCATCTGATGAGGTAGACGAGGCGTACTATTTTCTAAATCGAAGATTATAAGATTAGAATCTTGAACATCGACAGCTCCTATAATAGAAAAAAGCAATTTACGCTGTGCTGGGCATGATTGCAGCACTTCCAAAGCCGACATTGCTGAAGGAGAAATAGCTAAGTCTTCAACAATGTCGTAATTTTGAGCAGCTCTCGCATGTGGATTGAAAGCTGATTTACGAAGAACACCTTTAACAGGCGGTTTGATTATTAAGTCTGGATTTGGTTTCTCGATCTGTAGCGGACCAGAAACAGGAGGAGGTGTAGTTGATGTATTTGCATTAGAAGATTATGCTTCTCTACCATCAACAGGATTCTTAGTACCATAATCTTGCGATCGCGTCGCAATCCTTACATGAGACATCATCAAAATTGGTTCTTCTGAAGCAGTCGAGGTAGAACCAACCATCTTACTATCTTGAGTCGGAAAGGGATCCTTCAAGACAACAGGTTGTGAACCTTTGACGAATTTTGTAACCTTGGCCCGATGTGGGCATTCCTTAGTAAAATGATCCTCGTCACAAATGTAACAAGGATAACGTGGTTTACGTTTTTCGTCATTGGATTCATTTTTATCAGTTTTTTCTTTCGAATTCTTTTTTTTTTATTCTTCCCTTTCTTTTTACCACCGGATTTAGATTTAGCTATAGATGTTTCCACAACATGAATATCGGCAGAAACTTCGGGGGAAGATTCTCCTTTCGGGGAATCAGGTAAAGTTATAACTGGAGAAGAATTCTTTGAAGATTTCTTCTTACTTTTAGTATTGACCGTACCAATCATACCATCAGCGGCATGAGACCCTGAAGGAGCAGCAGCTATTTGACCTTGTTTTGGAAGGTCTGGGATTTTTTCATGTAAAGTACCCTACTGTGTGTAAACGAGGTCAAGGTACTGAGCTTGAGAAATTACTTGCTCTTCAGTAACAACACCAGCCTGAGCTATATCCTCAGTAATATTGGGTAACAATGATTTAACAAACCATTCCGCCAAAATTTGATCGGGAATATAAACTTTCACCAAATTTCTCCTACGCCGCCATTCATGAATATGATCAGAAATATACATAGACGTGGATTGTTTCAGCGAAGTTAATAATTCCGTGCCATTGTCGTATCTGACTAGCAACTGAAAATGAGTCAAGAAGGCAGTTGCTAACTGACTGAAGTTATGAAACGAGCCTCGTGGTAACTCAATGTACCATTTGGCTGCAAGACCAATAAGAGTTCTTTGGAAAAGACGTAAGCGAATCGAATCATCAATGATTGAATTAGACGCACACCAAAGGTGATAAGTCATGACGTGATTTTATGGATCCTCTCCTGACTTACCTTCGAATTTTGGTATATCACTGGGCAACTTATGCAGCATTGGCGACCAATACGGATAATAAAAAATTTGATCATTTGTAAGGTGCGTCAAATCAGGTAAATCCAAAGTTGCGATAAATGGTAACTGACGGTTAGGGTCGCGAAAACCTTGAGTAGCCAAAGCAGTTACAGGAGGTGGATACCCAGGATAACTGGGAATCGGATTAACATTAGGAATTGTATAACCTCCTGGAAAACCAGGATTAACCGGACCGAACTGGGGTTGTTGAGGCTGTTGATAAGTATAGCCAGGGTACGGTTGATACTGATAGTTTGGATTTTATGTATAGGGACCGAATTGCAGCTGTCCCTGGTAGGGTTGATACGTGAATTGCGGTTGACTTGTGACAACTGTACTTGTACCGGCTTGTCCCGTAGGCATCTGCACCGAAGTCTGAACCGAAGATCCTCACTGGGGTACAGAGACTTGAGGGATTTGCATGGATGCAGGGATAGACGAACTCGGGGTTACAGATACTCCAGAAGCAGGTGTTATAGGTTGAACAGACATAGCAACGGTTGCAGCAGTTTGAGGCGGAGTCTTAGGTGAACTAGTACCAGCTTGCTGAACAGTAATAGGTGCAGAAGGTTGAATAGTAGGCTGGATAGGTTGTTGAGTTGGACCAGAAATTAAAGGCTGTCCAGGTTGATAAGGCAAATGCACATTAGGCTGCATAGGCTGTTGATATTGGGACGGATCCCACACCATATTCATTCTGGGGTATTGTCTCATAGAAGGTTGAACGTAAGGACCATAACCTGGTTGAACGTAGGGTTGATAGGTAAGTGGTACATTTCTGGCTCCTTAAATAGATGGCTGACCAGAAGGCTGGTGGAAACCTTGAATTGGGTACTGACCTTGAGGTTGATAACCCTGGGGTTGATAAGGACCCTGAGGAGCATATTGAGTTTGGGGTTGACCTTGGGGCATATACTGTCCTGAAGGTTGATACTTTTGAGGTGTGTACTGCCCTTGGGGTTGTCCCCAAAAATAATATGACTCGATAGTTTGTCCTGGGAAAAAGTTACCTTGAGGTTTCCCCCCAGGCGGTAACTAACTTCCTGAAGGTTGCCCCCCAGGCGGTAACTGACTACCTAAAGGTTGCCCCCCAGGCGGTAATTGACTACCTTGAGGTTGCCCCCCATGCGGTAATTGACTACCTTGAGGTTGCCCCCCAGGCGGTAACGAATTTCCCTGTATTGGCCCTCCAGGTGGTAATTGACTGCCTTAAGGTTAAGGATTCAGAATATTACCAGACATCATATAGATTTGCGCTGCGTTCGACGTTTCAGTTTTAACACCACTATTACCATATGACAACATTTGTTCAATTGGTTGAGGAGCTGCTCCCGAGAAAGTACCAGCTAGAGCCTGATATCCCGAAGCAACAGAAGGACCACCATGTAAAAATGATTCCGGTGTCTGGGAAAACATGGATGACTCTCCGGCCATAATGGATGGTGGATAGTTACCTCTGGGTGTAGGATGAAATGGAACTCGAGGTGGAGAAAAAGCAAGACCCGTATTCTCTAAAATTTTTGTTAAATATAGATACCAAGCACTAGTTCAAATAGGGTTGTAGAAAATAGATTCACGCTCCCTAAGATTTAAGGATTGAGGGGAGTCGGGAAGAGATATATCTTCGTTTGGATTAGTAAGTTCTTCAATGGAAATAAGACCAGCTGGAAGATCGTCAGTGACAATATTTCTTACCCTAGGTGAACCAAGATCACTAGAAGTTGGTGAAATTAATCCTGAGGATGTTTCTAAAAGAGAAGGTTCAGTTTTAGGTTCAGAGATTTTAGGTTCGTCAGCCAGTTCACTGGAAGCAGGAATACTATCAGTAACTTTAGAAACTGAAATCGGTTCTTGAATGTATTCTGTTGTAGGTATTTGATGATCAGGATGGACAACTATGGATGAACTTCCAATTTCTGTTGATCTAATCCTACCACTACTGGATGATACCAGAGCACGAAGCCCTTCAAGCTGACTTGGTGAATATTCAGGGGGTTTCCCTTGTAGTCTCCGGGATTGTCTCAGCAATTCTGCCACGATTAAATATTAACTAATCACACGCAAACAAAGAAAATTTCAATGAAAACACCTAAATTCTCTAAAGAAACAAATAGCTGAATCACACGCTTAAAAATCTAAGAGTTCAAACCACACACAAACAGTAACTTTCCGTATTAAAAACACTAGTTGGTGATGAAATCCAACTTAGTAGAGATTTAACACAGAAAGGGCGGTTGGAACAGTTACCCCGACAACCTGCTTAATGAAACAGACTGGCACAAGTTTCCTCACAAAACCATCTCGTGTGAAGAGAACCCCCCAGAGAGTCCAAGTGAGTCTAGTCGACGTCTGCTCCAGGTACAGTGAGATCTTTCCTTCACCGTCACCTTAGGAAATAATCTTAAGATAATAGACACTAAGGTTACCAACAGTAACAAATATAACTGGGGGAAAAGTCTACGATCCGATTTCACACGCAAGGGCAGAGTAGCAATCTCAATCCCCTTGAAGGCTCCTCGACATGGTTAATCTGAGGTTTACTGACAAGTGACCCCAGGCTCCTCGACAATGGTTAATCTGAGGTTTACCATTTGTAATACACGCAAAATCTTCTATCTTCCCCAATGAAACAGAATTGATTGTCTCAAAGGTTCGGACATGATCTCGTGATTGACTTCTTTAAGAGAAGCTTCCCAGATTATACAAATTACAATTGGATTTATCTCCTACCGCAAGATTTGTCTACTTGTTTTTTTTTACTACCTTGGAGAGTTAACTACTCCCTACTCTAAGATACTAGCCTGAGCTATGTTGGTGATAAGAGCCCTAGAAAATAAAAGATTGCTAGATTAATTTTAATTAAGCGTTACTTTTAAGAGTTGTTTCTTAAGTCAATGGGTGCGGAAATGAAACTCTAATGGTGTGAAGACTCGATTTCCAAAAGACACTAAAAATGCACCTAAAAATGATAATCAGATTGTTTTCTTTCGATGAAATTCTAATTAAGGAAAAGTTAGAGAATGCAACTCTTTTAATAAAAAATTCCTTCTTTAAACATAAAGAATACTTGAAAGAAAATATTTTTGTCTTTTCCAATAAATTATCAAAGCTCACAATAAAAATCTTTTCACTTTCCAAAAAATCGAAGCTACAAAACAATTTTCCTTCAAAAGAAAGCTAGAAATTTTAAAAGCACTCAAAACTGTAAACTAATTTCGAGATCTACAAAGTTTAATAGCACTCAAAACTACAAATTTTAATAATCTAAATGAATAAAAGCTTTAAGATTTTTTTGAAGAATGTTTTTACTTAGTTTTTCAGCAAACTAAGGATCTATTCGTCTAGAATAACAAACAAATCAAAAACACTCAATTATGTTTTTATTAAAAATGAAATTCAAAAACCAATAACAAAGTTTCTTTTCGAAGATTTGCAAAGAAACAGGTAACTCTATTTCTCAATAAAGGATGATTTCACAATCAGGTCAGATCCAGCAAAAAGACCAAAAAGACCAAGGTAATCTGAGGTACTTCAAAATTTCAAATGCTTCAAATCGCTACAAAGACCAAGTGAAATGCAATCCAAAACGCAAAACTTCTAGAAAATCATCAAAACACCAATACTGCTGAGATTTATTAACAAAAAGCTTTTGATAGAAACAATCATCAATCTAGGCAGAAAACAAAAACTGAAAATCAAAATCAAGATAAACTAAAGAAAGAAATCTGAAGTTTTTCAAAACTTTAATAGGGTCTGCAGGCTCCAGGATATCACAGGTGCGGTCCCGCACTGTTTACACAGGAAAAGTGCGAAACGGCCCGCACTGTGAAAACAAGGCAAAGTGTGGTCCCAGGAAAAGCTAGAGAAAAACTTAAAGGATTTCAAAATTTTCAAAAATAGAGAAAACCTAAGCTACCCAAGCAAATTTTCATCAATCAAAAACCAGGAAAATGTTTCCTCAAGTCAAAATAAAAGAGAACCAAAAACAACAAGTTCTTTCCCCAACGGAGTCGCCAATTTGTTGGAGGATTAATCCGTCTTGCAGACAAGACCAATCTCCCTAGTACTAAAAGTATCTAGCAACAAATAGCCAAACATACTAATCTTTCTCTAAGCATGTAAGGTTTACAAAAATCTCTATAGAGGTGTAAAAGACTTATCGTTTGTCCAGTGCTTGTTTGAAGTCGTTGTTGTCCCTCGCGCGCTTGAAGGAGTTTTCCTCGTAAACCTGCAGTCACAAACAAGAAAAATATTACATAGCACCTGTATAGAAATCATCATAAACCATGCTTATCATAGTGATCAAGGAATCTATGAAATAAACCATTGATTGAAAGCTTATTGAGAAAAATGAGTATTTTGTATTAATTTCAAAAGAAGAAAATCCTTACAACCTGAGCCTTGATGTTGCACAGGACTTTTTGCGGTCCGAATCAAGAGTCTCCTTTACTTTGATAAGCTCTACACCCTTCCAACCAAGACAAATAGAGGTATGCAATCTCTCCTCACAAAAGTCTTAGTTAACTGAGTCTAAATCTCAACAGCACTTAACTTCAAATATTCTAAAGCTTGAACTCCCTTTGAGGCTACCCAATGCCTCTTTTTATAGTGGAAAAGAGGAGGTTTTCTGTTCCAAGTATGAAGGGATAGAATCCTCCTTCAAAGGGATAAGCTTCTCACATCAAGGGGTTAGCTCCATAAGGTAAGGGATTCATGCACCTACAAGAGCGGTTCTGCCACCACAAGATCCATTCTAGAAGCTTCCAGAATTTACTTTAATTGAGCCTTTTGGGATTTACTTGCGCCTTTTTAATCTTACAGGGGTCCGCACCTATAACAAAGATAAAGTGCATTTAGGAACGCAAGAAAGCTGAACATTGGGTGCGGGACCGCAGGCAAGATAGCCAGAAAGTGTGACACCAAAGTTTAGGAGACTTTTAGGAATTTTTTCAGATTTTCAAGGCTTGACATGAGGAACTGATATGTTAGACTTGCAAAAGGGAGAAGTATGAGTAATAATGAGCTCATACACACAGCAGAATGTCATGATGACAATTTTCAGTGTAACAATATCAAGGATTCAATCTGATCTAACAATGTACTAAAGTTAAATACTGAATCACTTCTACAAATCAATTGCAGAATTAAAAACACAATCGCCAATCACATGAAGCAAAGAAGAATCATCAAGCCAAAACATAGATAATTTCTCAGGGAAAGCTTGCTGCTCAAAACCCCACTATCTTCTATTTTATATTCAGCATGGAATCATGAAACAATTATATAAAACTCTTCTCACAAGAGCCCTCCTATACTCAGATAATTGTCTCACACTATCACACATAAAACTGACCAATACTTATCCAATTTACTACCTCCAGACAACCTGCCTTGCTTGCGCAATCCCTAATGAATGAAATCCATAAAGAATAGGAATTTTGGTCTTCCTTGACTGTGCAAGTATCATGGGCACTCCAATGGGTGTTTGGTTGCATGGGTGCAACCCAATAATCCTACAACTGATAGTCAACTTCCCTTTCACCTAGATCTCAACTAGGCTTCCATTGGATCTGACATGCATGCAGCTAATAATAGTAAATCCTCAGTTGCACGTGACATCACTTATTGTGAATTAATTAATATTTAATTCACTTGATCTCTCACTAGTGTATATAACAGTTATAACTAGCAAAACTGAGTTTAACTCACTTAGCTGAGTTAAACTAATTGATCTCTTTAATTGTTGTTACACTAGTTTTGCTTGTTTTAATTATTAAATCTGTGTTCAATATCAGATTATGTTATTGTTCCTGCATATACTGTGTGCGTTAGTCTTGCAATAACCAACGCGTCCGGATTGATAATTAATGTGGGAAAGGGTTTGAATATTCATTCACACTTGGACACCAACATTTTGGCGACATTGTCGGGGAAGGCTAACAAGGTGCAAGAACACGATCTGCAATTGACATAGGATCAATCTCTTTTCTTAGGGAGGGAATTCATTACCTTGCTCTAAGTCCTGAGCGTAGTGTTTTTTTTTTATTTTTTATTTTTCATTTTTTCTTTTAGAACCAATCTCTCATCTTGGGGAGGGAATTTCTTACCTTGCTCTGAGTCCTAAGCGTAGTGTTCTGCTTTTATGCTTTTTGATTATTTTTCCTAGGGGACAATTTCTCTTCCTGGGGAGGGTATTTTATCACGCTACTTTAGGTCCTGAACTTTGAATTTTTTTAGTTTATTTGATTCTCTTTTTGAACCCACACTCTCGTCTCGGAGAGGAAACTATCCATCCCTCTCTGGGTCTTGAGCGCTTCTAATATTTTAATGGTTTCTTCCCACCAATTGCATGAACAAAGATTCGAATAAAGGGGTAGAGGAAGACCTCTAAATAAGGGGAGGGATCTGGGAAGGAACACATATATCCAGGAGATCATCGCAAAGGCTAAATCAGAAATATCTTATCGTGTTGTTGTCAGGGTAAGGATTCAGACGAAATCCGAAGGGCAGTTAGTCGAGCAGCTAGTGCCATCCATGGTACCAGAGGAAATTATTTCAACAGTGTAAGGAGTAATAGATAAGGTATCAGTGGAAGAGATACCCCTACTGCCAGCAGAGGGGGAAGAAATAGCAAGCAGGGGGTCAGAAGAATTGAGAAATTCCAATTGGGAAGAAGAACTATTGAAGGAGTTTGTGTCACCACAAGACCAAGGGAGTGTTGTGAAACCTCCTACAATTGAATCACCCCAATTATAAGTTGCAGAAACAGTTGAAATATAGGGTGAGTATTGGAGGATATTCATGACACCTACAATTTTCACTATTGATTTCCCAATTGGAAACATTATAGGTGATGCACCGATGAAGCCCATTCCTTCAACGACTCTGCCTAATTTTCACGGGCTTTCCTCTGAAGACCCCGATACATTCCTTTTCGAACTTGACATTGTCTGTCGAGGGTACGATTATATCACCGGCGCTCAGAAATAAAAAATATTTCTTGCCAATTTAAAAGGGACAACCCTGCGATGATTCATGGGTTTAGGGGGAAAGACTATCTCCTCATGGGATGCGATGAAGGAAGTATTTTTGGAGAAATACCAGGATTACTGTAAATCTCGTGACATAAAAGAGGATATTTTTAAGTTTGCACAAAAAGAGGAAGAGAAAATGGAAGATTGTGTGGAACGATTCAAATATATACTGCAGAGATTAGGCCATAGTGACCTGGAAAAATAGATCCTAAAGATCATCCTTCTCCAGACACTTAAGGAAGATTCCCTACAACTCTTGAACATAGTAGGAAAGGGGGACGTCTCGAAGGAATAATTCGACACTATCTGTGGGCTGTGCATTCAGTGTTCATGAGGGGCTGCAAGAAATGGACAAGGAATTCGGTCATAAAAAACTTCTGGTGGAGGGGTCACAAAGGCAAAAATCGGAAACATACAGGATAATCTAAGGACTGATATCCTAAGTACATTATCTGCCCAGATGGACACTTTTCAAGCGAAACAGAAACAAATGGAGTTGGAGAAGACTATGGATATATTCTGCCCATAGTGCAAAAAGAAGCATTCGCTAAAAGAATTCCCATTAAACACAGTTGAAGCCTGCACAATTTTCGAACAGATCCATGTGACCAGCTTGTGCCCTTCCTTGCCAGGATTGAAGGTAGTTTTTCAAGGGTCAAGTGAAGAAAATGTGGTAGATCAATTGTACTTCATGGGACCAAAGAAGCCATGGCAACCTCGACCACCAATTATGAATCCAGGTATGCCCCAGGACCCCTCTCAGTATTTTAATAATTTTAATATGGGTCCCCAGTATGTACTTTTTTCACCAATGTGGTCTCAGTATCATTATTCCCCCTGGCAACAATGGGTTCCCCAGACTAGTTTGAATCCTTCATGGGCTTAGAATTGGTGTGGACCCACTCCTATTAGACAGTTTCCCCAATCTATGCCACAACAACTTTAGTTTCCCTCCAATGTACCTCCAAGTAACCCATCCCTTCGACCCCAGCTTCCTATCCAACCCAATCTGAATCCTAATAATAAAGGGGTCCAACAAACTAACACTCTTAACCTTCCATTATATAAAATTTCTACCGCAGGACTTAATGAGATAAACTTACAATGTGGGTGGGTAGTGAATGCTCCAACTTCACCTATTATCATAGAACAAATTAACAATGAAGTTATAGAACCAGAACCAAAAACATTTGGGGATAAACCAGACCAAAACATGATAAATAAAACACGTCCCCAACCTATTCTTAACCAGGGTCATCCAATTACTCCACCATATCGTGAAATATTGACCCTGAGTAAATAAATCCCTCAAGCAGAGTTCGACTTCCTTGGAGAATTACAAAATATTTGCGTGAAATACCCTTGCTCCAAGCTATGAGGGATGTACCTATATATGCAAAAAATCTCAAAGAATATTGTTCTAAGAAACCTGAGAAGAAACTAAGGGATCCCTTAACCATTCATGTGATGGGTAGAGTGTCTGACATCATGCTAGGAAAAACTATGCTTGTAAAATATGGGGACCTAGGGAACCCAATTCTAACGATATAAATAAATGGGGTTGAAATCCCAAAAATACTGGTAGATTTGGGTGCTACCATAAATATCATTACCTCTAAAAAAATGAATGCATTAGGTCTCAAAAAAATTAAGCCAACCCCTACTGTCTTGGAATTGGCAGATAGGTCTACAATTAAACCAGTAGGGAAATTGGAAGACGTTACTATTTCGGTGGACTCATGGCACTATCCTGTGGACCTCCTTGTATTACAGACATGATCCCTAGTCGGTGGTCATCCATTGATCTTCGGAATACCTTGGTTCACAACTGCAGATGCCCATATTAGGTGTCAATATGGACATAGGATTATATCAAATGGGATGGTTACAAAGAACCTCACTCTCTATCCTCCTACGGAACCTAGCCCATTAGAGAAACTATTAGCTAGGTGAAAACCTCTGCCAATGGAAGAGTCTGAACCTGAAAATGAAAAACTTAGACCAATCCTTACCATTGGGCAGGCCCTTTAATTTAAAACATAAATCGAGGATGATACCATTAACACTTTTATTAATGATCCCTATTCTATTTCTGATTCAACTCATCAAATTTTAGAGTCTGCCATGAGCTGTGAGACGAACGAAAATATCGAACCAAAATATGAAATTGAATACATTCCTATAAATTCATCCCATGATAGTATTCCGATTGAAATTGAACCAGGGAAGACACTCAATATCAAACTGAATCTGTTAGAATCCTAGACAAAGTAGCTCCTAAAATTCCTTCAAGACCATCAGGAAGGTTTCTCCTGGGATTATACTGACATGAAGGGGATCCCTGCTAATTTATGTCCTCATCATATTTATATTAAGGAATATTTCCGTCCCATGAGACAACCCCAACGGAGAATGAATCCTTCTCTAAAGAACATTGTCAAGGATGAACTGCAGAAATTACTGGATGTAGGTTTTATTTACCCCATCTCAGATAGTCAATGGGTGTCTCCGCTAGTTATCGTTCCCAAAAATAATAGTAAATGGAGGATTTGCGTAGACTGTAGGGAGCTAAACAAAGCAACTCAAAAAGGCCATTTCCCTTTTCCATTCATTAACCAAGTCCTGGACACCATGGCTAGGAAGAAATTTTTCTCCTTCCTAGACAGGTTTAGTGGGTATAATCAGATCCAGATAGCCCCAGAAGACCAAGATAAAACAACTTACACATGCCCATGGGGGACCTTTGTATACAGGGTCCTCCCATTTTGTTTGTGTAATGCACTTGCAACCTTCTAGAGGGAAATTCTGGGAATTTTTTCTGATTTAGTCGATGACAGTGTTGAAATCTATATGGATGATTTTACTCCATATTGGAATTCATTTGAAGAAGGATTGGCGAATCTAGAAAAATTACTCGAAATATGTAAGCAGACCCATGTATCTCTGAGTACAGCCAAATGCCATATGATGAGGGAAGAAGGAATATTATTGGGACATTTTCTCTCAGCTGCTAGTATTCGAGTTGATCTAGCCAAGGTAGAGGTAATACTACACTTCCCCGTACCTAAGACACCCACACAGGTACGTAGCTTTATTGGTTGTGTTGGTTATTACAGACGTTTTATAGAAAATTTTGCTAAAATAACATGTCCACTTTTTCAATTGCTAACAAAAGATGCAGAATTTTTGTGGACAGAGGACTGTGAAGCAGCTTTCATGAAAATCAAGGGACTGGTTTGCGAAGCTCCGATCCTTCGAAAACCTAATTTGGTATTACCATTTCACATACATGCTGATGCCTCTTAGACAACAGTAGGAGAAGTCTTAGGACAACAGGTAGACATGAAATCATATGCAGATTACTATGTCAGCAAGAATTTAACTCTTGTTGAATTGAATTACACGATGACTGAAAAAATAATTCCTGTCTATCATTTATGCTATCAACAAGTTCCGACACTACATCACTGGGTATCCTACTTTTGTACATACTAATCATGCAACAATATGGTATTTTATGAATAAACCTATCACTCCCGGTCGCATTACAAGATGGTTGCTATTGCTTCAAGAATTTGATATCACAATAGTAGACAAACCAGGAAAATATAACGTAGTTGTTGAATTTCTATTCAGAATGGATAATAATGATGAATGCACACCTATAGAGGATAGTTTTCCCAATGAGCATCTTTTTGCAATTTCTACTAACCCTCCATGGTACACATATATTTCTAACTATCTTGGTATAGGGAAGGTGCCCCATCATTTTTCATACAGGGAACAACGAAAAATTATTCATCATAGTGCCCGATATTCCTGGATGGCAGGGTACCTATTTCATCCAGGAGCTGATAAGAAGATTCGGTGCTGTGTATCTAAGGATGATATTTATGAAGTGCTGAAGGCTACCCATGATGGCCCTTGTGGGGGACATTTTGTAGATAAAAGAATAGGCCATAAAGTGTTACAAATGGGATATTACTAGCTTTCTATCTTTGAGGGTGCGTGAAATTATGTTCGGAGGTGTGATAGTTGCCAGCGCATGGGGAAACCCGGTCGATCTGATGAAATGCCTTTGCAGCCATAGGTATTCCTCGAACCTTTTAAGAAATGGGCTATCGATTTCGTTGGGCCTTTCAACCCACCCTCCTAGCAAAAGGTTCACATTTTAATTTACACTGATGATGTGACTAAGTGGGCAGAAGCCAAAGCTGTTGCGAAAGCAACAGAACATGCGGTTTCAGATTTTCTATTTGAAGAAATTTTTGCTCTTTACGGTACTCTGACGGAGATTGTTTCAGATGGAGGAGCACAATTTACATCACACATGATAGCAAGGCTTATGCAGAAATATGGGATCAAGCACAGGGTGACATCTCCATACCATCCCCAGGCGAATGGACAAGTGGAAAGCACAAACAAGATATTGGAAAATATATTGACAAAAACTATGGCATACC
Organism: Pinus albicaulis; assembly: GCA_034641835.2. Classification (NCBI taxonomy): domain Eukaryota; kingdom Viridiplantae; phylum Streptophyta; class Pinopsida; order Pinales; family Pinaceae; genus Pinus; species Pinus albicaulis. Next base: position 440,637,280 of record CM076584.1, read on the forward strand.
ATCGTCGGGATTGGGCTCAAAAGCTGCTTCAAGGTCTCTAGGCATACAAAACAACGTGGTGGAACACAACAAGGTTCTCACCATTCAAGTTGGTTTATGGGAAATCCCTGTTGTTTCCAATAGAATTTGAAATCAGTACACTCAGAACAACTTTTGAAGTAGGTTCGGATCTGTCAGATGCCCAGAAACATCGACTGACTCAGCTTAATGAACTAGATGAAATCCGTTCAATGGTTGTCCAGAGGACTACTGCTATTTAGCAGTAGAGGATGAAATGGAATGATAATTTTATCAAAAACAAGGTGTTTCATAGGGGAGATTGGGCATTACTTTATGACTCCCATTTTAAGGATTTTAAGGGAAAGATTTGCACTCACTAGATGGGACCGTATGAGTTGGACGTTGTATTTGATAATGGAATAGTCAGTCTAATCACAATTGATGATACATGTGGTTCTTTTGTAGCAAATGGACATCGCCTGAGATTATACCACTGCCCAGCCTCTAAGGATGCTTTCATTAAACATCTCTCCGAGAAATTTGGTTTGAAGGTTATCAGCATAGAGAACTCTTCCTCTACATCCTCACTCTAAAAAAATAAAAAATAAAAAAATAAACTTGATTAATATATATATATATATATATATATATATATATATATATATATATATGTATATGATAAATATTGTTACTATTTATTTGTTGTCTTTTTGCAGGAGTTACTACTAAGGAGAAATGTTGCAGAGCTTGAAAATTTCCTAAGTATTGATGCTCTTACTCCTTGGATGCTGCTACTCATGATGTTGTTCCTCCTTGGATGCTACTACTCGTGATGTTGTTACTTCGGATGGTGCCATTCCACTATGCTGTTACTTTGGATGCTGCTACTCGTGATGTTGTTACTCCTTGGATGATGCTACTCATGATGTTGTTACTCCGAATGCTGCCACTCCACGACGTTGTTACTCCGGATGCTACAACTCATGATGTTGTTACTCCTTGGATGTTTCTCGTGATGTTGTTACTCTAGATGCTATTACTCCTTGGATGTTGTTACGCGTGATGCTGCTACTCAATGTTGTTACTCCTTGGATGCTGCTCGTGATGTTGTTACTCCACATGTTCTTACTCGAATGCTGCTACTTGTGATGCTGCTACATGATGCTCTTTCTCCGGATGTTGTTACTAGTGATACTGTTACTTTGGATGCTGCTACTCGCAATGTTTTTACTCCAGATGCTACCACTCCTTGATGCTTTTATTCCATCTGCATCATTACTGCGTCGTTATTCTACCAACTGTCACTTCCTCCAGATAGGCCGCCAGGTATGTCTCCATTTGACTCTTATGGATTTAATGAAATATTCCATGAATAAGACATTGATGTCGTGGACGACTAATTTTAAGTTTGGGGGGTGGGGTTCCATCATAACTAAATGATGACGTAATTAAACCACACCAATGATTATTCCAAAGTCATTATTACAACTTCGTGTTCTTGGTACCCTCCACGATCCTTACCATATTTCAATAATAATTAAAGATGTATTGGGATCAACGACATGCACATATTGTCAACCAATCAGTCCTTTCCAACTCATGCGAAATAATTACTATCTCATCCATCACACTTACCATACTTTTCCATGATTTTCTTCATTTCTTGAGAAATCACCTGTCGTATTTACTATTATTTCACCTCATTTTTCACCATATTGTTTTTTCCAAATTTGGTATCCATCAGTCTTACCAACAGTCTATTGTGTCCAGAGTGTTTTTACAGTCTCTACAGGATGGGTAGACTGGCTGTGCGGCATGAACCCGAAGATACAATCTTGGTCCGTAGCAATGCATATGTGTGGCAAGTTTTTGTCAATGCAGGATGTGATATCTACTTTAATAGATTACAGGGATTCAACAAGGCAATCACGATGGAGTTTGTGATAAATTTGAATGGGAATTTCTCTTGGGTTAGAGGATTAGAAATTCCTGTCACAGAAGAAGTCATGGTAGAAGTTAGTGGGCTAAGACAGCAAGGACAACATTGGTTTTCTCGGATAATTCCCCTCCCGGAGTTTCCTGAACTATTTCTGAAGGCAGGAGAAGGCAGGAGAAAGCATCATTCAATATGGGGGAAGTTATGACTGCAAATATGTACCGTATCCATGGAACGAGGTAGAAAGCTTTGTGATGAAATACATAACCTGAGAAGAACGGGCTACAAATATGTTCAAATACCATTTCAAAATCTTGGCTCACCTTCGATTCCCGCAGGCATAGGTTCATTCCTTAAACATGCCTTTCTTTTTATTAAAACAAATTTAGCAAATGGCACAGTCTGCTCGGTGTTCGTGCTAGGTGTTGGAAATCCTCTCCAATCATGGACTAGTTTGTTTGTTGGTCATGCATGAAATAGTGCGATTTCAAGTTTCCTAGGTAGAACTCTGTGGGCCATCCGAAAAAGAGATAGCAATTGTTATTGCCGCCAGAGAGGAAGAACCAGTACCTCTGGCTGATTTATAAGGAGAGGAAGAGTCAGAGGAAATGAAGATAGATCAGGAATAACCAGAAGAAATGGAAATGGATATAGATCAGGAAGAATCAGAAGAAATGGAAATGGAGGAAACAATTGGTGATACAGTCAAGGATGCCACACAAGAACCATCCTCGCCTGAGGAACCTACGGATGAAGGAATCATGGGTATAAGGGATGAATTTGAGACTGTTCTATAGTCATCAACTTTCATCAATGAAGAACAGGAAGGAGCAACACTAGCTAGAGGGTTGGCAAGTGATGCTATTACATAAGAAACAACATCACATGCCCAAGTAGATATGAATATTGAAACAGGTAGGGGTGTCACACAAGAACCACCCCCGAATCAGTCAGAATAAGAAAGCAGAGAAGAAACGACCGGCGAGATCAACACTGTTCCACAAGAACTAGTATCGACCATGAGCGAAGAAGCAATGCACAAAGGACATGAGGATAGAGAAGGAACGACCATCAGAGTCGAAACTATCCCACAAAAACTGGTTTCAACTCCAAATGAAGAAGCGATGCATGAAGGAGACTCATCCAAAGTGAGAAACAAGGGTGATGAAGGTATTCCCCATTCTCCTTTTCAGTCCATGATGCCTAGAGGAGAAAGGGGGTTTCGCTCATCCCAATGAATAATGGAGGAGATCATTGTCCCACCAGTACTGAGATTTATCGATTCAGGGAAAGATGTGACCAATATCGGTCCATCAATTGCTGATTCTTAGCAAGGGCATAAAGAGGCTGAAAAGGGAGAAGGAAATTATGTGGAAAGACCGAAGCAAAGAATGGTCGATGAAAGCACTAACCAAGTGACAGAGTTTCCTGAGGTAAGGAAGAAAGAGAAGGAGAATGCTCCTGAAGAAATGGAACCAAGTAAGAAAGACCTAACAGAAAAACCAGTTGATGCCATTAAAAACATTCCACTGCCTCCTAAACCTGATGCAGGGCGGAGAGATGAATTCATTATCAGGCAAGAATGGATAGAACAAAGTGAAAGCAGGAGACTACCTCTCAAGAAAAGGTATCAGCTTTATTTTAACGAAACCATGTGATTGAAAAAGGAAGTTCATAAGTTGATAAAGAAAGTATCTCGGTTGAAGAAAAAGGTAAAAATATATAAATGGAAGGAAATTAAACCTAAAATTGAGGTCTCCTCTGCAGCTACACGGACTGGTCTGATTTAACATTTGTTTGAAGACCGAGAATTCTTCCTAGCCGCTGGAATTTAGAAATGGAAATCTGCTGCAAATGAACATAAGAAGGAAACAAAGCGGGTTCGAGAGCAGGGTGTCAGGATTGTTACGGGGTATATAGACCAGTTAGATAGAGTATGACAAAGGAAAGAAAAACAACAGGGTAAGATAAAGGAGTTAGAAGAACAAGTGCACATGCTGCAATCAGATAAGGAGAAGATGCTTACCTTGGCGCAACAAGTAATGGCCTGAAGAACTCCCACTCATAGTTATGCCTTATTCCTTCATGAACAATTCTTTTTCTTCTGTCTAGAGAGCATATATAAGGAAATTTGTCATGAAATTGAGGATCTGATACAGTTCCTCCGTATTTTGAAAATTCATGATATTATAGGTCAACACTTAATGTGCAAAATTTACATGCATGGTTATTTCCTGAAGCATGAGAAAGACTTAAATCCCATTCCATTTGTGGGAGATATTCATTTGAGAGCCTTCACCTCATACACTATCAACCATGTTAAATGGAAAAAGGCCCATGATACATTTGAAGAAAATCAAGTTACAAGGCCACTGATGATAAGGAGAGAGCATGGCTAGGCAACAAATATTTATAATAAAAAATTTACCTTTTTATAGATTGAGGGACATAGGGAACATATGTTGGAAACCCAGAAATGGTGTGCTTACCTTTGTATTAGGCAGACAGTAATTTTTGAGGATGAAGCTCTAGAGAGTTGTCAAAGGAGTTGGATGTTGTCATCATCAACCGTCAGAGGTTGAGAACCTTTTGGGGCACCCAACTTTGCACGAGCATTAGAAATAGTATCACGTTTTGTAGCATGTATTCAAACCTGTGGGGTCTGGTGGATAGGACTGAGGTTTCAGTTCCCCCTCATTCGGTTTCCTGCATATAAGTATACTCCCGCATACAATGTCAGCCAATATTGGTGGAAGGATGTTGTTCTAACAAAAGGATATAAACCCCCTAGAGTAGAGGTGGTCAAAGAATATGACCTCGTACAGCTTCATGCCATCCACAGTTAGTCCAACCCAGATCTGAGAAGACAACGAGCTGCATGAGGACATGTAGATAGACCAGTTGGGGGGAGATGTTGGGTATCAAATCTGTATGATTTTCTCTTCTATTTTCACCCACCTTTCTACCTCCTTGTATCATTAATTTTTCTAAACAAACGAGGTAAATCCCTTCCACTGTCTTATATGGAATGTTTGATTAATGAAATAATAGTCATGGAGATTTTACCTATGCAAGTATTAATTCTGTTATTTCCACATAGTCGGCAAGTAAAGGGGTCACATCTGCAAGTCATGAAGCAACTCCGAATTCTCAGAATTATCTTGATATGCTGTAATAGCACAACAAATTCCAACTTACCCCAGATCTATTTCAGGCCTTTTGTGGTTTTCTCTCGGTAACTAGTTGGTTGTTGTAACAATTGTATATTTTCATATATTTAGTTATCAGATTGAAAAGATAGTTTTCCTGAACATTTGTATAAGAAGGGTCTCAGGGATGTGAAATGGGGTTAAGCGTGAAGAGACTGATTTTGTAACAAAAGTATTTTAATCAATTGAATGCACATCGTTTTGTTGTTCGATTTGTGAGTTGTGAGTTTACCGCATCCTTGATCAGAGAGTTGGGCCCACTCTTCTGGTCAAGCGCCGCGTTATTTCCCTTTGTTGATTTCACGTTTCTGTTTGTTATTTTAACTGTTGTTCCGATATGATTCTGTAATTGCTATGAATGCTTTTATAATTCCGCAATTTATCTTTAATTGTTGTTACAGTAGTTTTTCTTGTTTTAATTATTAAATCTGTGTTCAATATCGGATTATGTTATTTCTCCTACATATAATATGTGCATTAGTATTGCAATAACCAACACACCCGGATTGATAATTCATGTGGGAAAGGGTTTGAATATTCATTCACACTTGGACACCAACAATACACATGCACCAAATTTAGCCTTGTCAGCCCCACCCTAGTGTAGGTGTTGAACGCACTAGGCATGGGTGAAAAATTTTTCTTGTTGAATTTCAATACTCCCTCTCAACAATAAAGGGATTATCCTTCACCCCGATCTTGCCTCTATGGTATTCGAATTTTCTCCTGGTGAGTGCCTTCGTCAGAATATATGAATCTTGATCTTTTGTGGGAATGTACTGAAGCAACATTATTTTTCTCTGCACACAATCTCTGAGATGATGGTACTGGATATCTATGTGCTTGGACCTATCATGAAACACAGGATTAATCGAGAGTTTAATAAAAATTTGATTATCAGAATGTATCACTGTCGGATCCATCTAAGAACAAAACAAACCAACCAATATATTTCTCATCCAGATAGCCTCACACGCAGCTTGAATTTCTGCCATGTATTATGTTTCCGCTGAACTGAGTGCGACAGATCTTTGCTTTCTATTGTACCAAGAAACTTCTATCGATCCTATGCTGAAGATCCCTCCTGATGTGCTCTTTCTGTCTAATGGATTGCCTGCCCAATCTGCATCTGCGAAGCCTTGAAGCTTCACTCCCTCTGTCTGTCTGTACCATAGACCATACTCTGATGTGCCCCTCAGATATCTCAAGACATGCTTCCCCACATTCCAAAAGATCTTGATAGGATTAACCATATATTAACTCAGCTGGTTAACTGCATAGAAAATGTTTGGTATGGTGTTCACTAGATACATCAGTGAACCAACTAACTGCATGTAGACAGTAGCATCCACTACCTCTCCAGAATTAGCATCCTCTTTCCTCCAATTTCCTGGAAGAGGAGTATCCATGGGTTTGCAACTCTCCATGTGAAACTTACCTAGTATCTCCTTGGCATACTTTCCTTGAGAAACAAAAATTTCACCATCCCGCTACCATATTTCCAATCCAAGGAAATAATGAAGGAGTCCCATGTCCTTCATTTTGAACTCCCTTGCAAGATCCTCCTTGCATGAGTGTATCATCTTCTTATCACTAGTAAAACTTAGATCATCAAAATAAAGAACAATAGTCAATAGCTTACCCTCAACCACAATCTGGTACAGGTTTGCATCTACTTCACTTTTGGTGAAGCCCAGTCCAGTGAAATATCTATCTATCCGAGTGTACCAAGCACGAGGTGCTTTCTTCAGCCCATATAGTACTCTCTTGAGTCAACACACATGCGACTCACTATTGAAGATCTCGAAACCTTCCGACTGCTCTATGTACACTTCTTCCTCAATGATCCCATTAAGAAACACATTTTTGACATCCATTTGATGAGTGTGCCAGCCCATCTGTGTTGAGAGTGAAATTATGGATCTAATGGAAGAGTACCTTGCAACAGGTGCAAAAGTCTCATCATAATCAATCCCCTTGAACTATGAGAATCCTCGGGCCACAATTCTGGCCTTGTATTTCTCCACACTCCCATAAAAAGCTTGCTTTACCTTGTAGATCCATCTAGATCCAACCACTGATTTGTTCTTAACAATCTCCCATGCATTGTTCTTAAAAATGGAGTCATACTCCTCCACCATTGCATCAACCCAAGTTGGTTACTACACTTCCTCCTTAAAGGAATATGGTTCAATCACAATACATTTTCTCATAAGAGCCATGTATTCAGTAAACCTGTCTGGCGACTGTCTCTGTCTCCGTTGTGAAGTATGGTCTCCTACATTTTCTACAGCATCAAGTTTCAATCTATCAGCTTCCATGGTGTGCCTTCTACCATTTCTGATCGATGGCTCTGCATGAGTGTTTTTGTCCACTCCATGATCCTCTACATGTGGTTGCTCCACATCTTGAGGCTCATCCTTGGGAACAAATAGTTCCTCCTCTGCATGTAAGTCCATCTACCTCTCAAGGGATGACTGCATGGATTTCTCCTCATCAAATTTTATATCACGTTGCACAAAAATAATTCTGTTGTTTGGAAAATACACTCGATAGTTGTGGGGTGTTTTAGTGTACCCCACAAAAATCATGATCTCAGCTATCGGTTCTAGCTTCTTCCTGGCATCTTTGGTCACATGCACATAAACGGATGAGCCAAAAATATTAAAGTGTGAAATATCAGGTTTCTTACCAGTGAAAGCCTCTTTAGGTGTACTCATGCAAAGTATCCTATGAAGGCAACGGTTCTGCACAAAAACTGCATTGTTGCATGCTTCCACCCACAGATGCATCTGTAGGCCTTGATCATGCAACATCACTCTTGCTACACACAAAATCATTTTGTTATTTCTTTCTATGACCCCATTCTACTGTGGGTTATGAAGCGCTATTAGTTCTCTTCGAGTTCCTTCTTTGCTGCAAATTTTTTTGAATTCGTTAGAGTTGTATTCTCCACCATTATCGCTCCTAAGAGCCTTCACTTGCTTCCCTAACTATTTCTCCACTAGTGCCTTAAACTCAAGAAAATTTGAGAATGTCTGATCTTTCTTCTTCATGAAGAAGATCCAAAATTTATGAGTAAATTCATCAAAAAATATCACATAGTAATTATGTTTTGCTATCGAAGCAACATAGAATGGTCCACACATGTCTGTGTGAACTCTCTCAAGGATCCCCGAAGCTCGATTCTCCTTCTCATGAAAGGTGGCCTTTACATATTTTCCCATAGTACATCCCTTGAATGTGTCTGAATGCACAATTTTACCCCTAGGAAGACCAACATAAATTTTTTGCATGACTTTCAAGGCATCTTGGTGAAGATGGCCCAATCTCCTGTGCCATAATTCACCCTCATCCCGGCTCACCACTTTGTCCTCCTTACCCATCAATGCTATGCATCCATATACATCCAGCTTGTAAAGATTCTTAACTCGAATCCCTATATTCTTGGCTTTTCCTGTTGTTTTGTGTCACAAGAAAGCTTTTAAAACAACATCATAGCCTCTATCCTTCAACATTGCGAGTGAGACTAAATTTTTCTTCAAGCCTGGTACATGCATTACATATTTTAATTGAAAGGGTTTACTTGACTTCCTCTATAAGGTAATGGTACCAATCCTAGTAGCACTATACTGCCCATCATCACCCATTTCAATATGCATCTGTAGATCCTTCTCCTCCAAGCTACTGAAAAGTTCCTTGTCTCTCGTCATGTGAAAGGAAACGCCACTATCCAAATACCACACAGATCCCAATGTACCTGACACCATGCATGCAATAAATGAGAAGTCAAGCTCGAATTTTGAGGCCAAAGCCTCACCAGCTGCATATCCTCTAGCCTTCTTGTTCTTCTAATTTTGTGGATAGTTAGTAGCATAATTCCCATGCTCGTGACAGTGAAAACAATTCACCCTGGACATGTCCCGCTTCTTTCCATCTTTGGACTTGGATTTGGAATGGAATTTCTTCCCCTTCCCCATATTCACCTTGGCATCCAAAGCACAATATTATTCATCTTCATTCTTAGATGAAGATTCATCTCTGGTGTTCCGTTTGAACTCTTCCTGCACCAAATCCGACCACAGTCATTCCCAATCTAGCAGATTTTCCCTTCCATTGATAGAGTATTGATAATTGTGCCAACTCTTGGGATGTCCTAGGAGAGACAAGCTCACCAAATAATCATCAACAACGGTTATACCAATGCTCCCCAGTTCATCCCAACATTGGACAAAATTTGTTAAATATTTTGGTATGGAGTCGCCTTTCCCCATCTTAATCTTCCTTATCTTTGAGTGCCAATTTCCTATGCTCGTTGTTGCACTGAAATAGATCCGTCAAAGCCTTCCAAATTCCATATGGTGTGGCTTTCCCATGGAGGCTTGAGATAATGTGGTATCGTACTCCCTCCAATAGGATACTCCTCACCTTTGCCACTTTATTTTTCCATGCATCAAGATTTGCAGCATCTATCACAGTGGGTTTAGGAACATCATTGTCAATGAATTCCTTCAAGCCTGCATTATCTTCAAGTACTGCCTCCATCATGTCCTTCCAAAAAATATAGTTTGAGCTACCCTTGAATGCATACTCCAACCCCAAGCCATTGAAAACCATTTCGATCTTGAAGCAGCTGTAGCACCTAGAAATTATTTTTGCAAATTCAAATTCTATCCAATCACAAAATCAGCTCCTTCTTCACAATTGTGATTTCCTGTGCCCTTATACCATGTAGAAATTATAAAAAAAGCATGTATATCATGGATTCAATCCGATCTAATGATGTACTAAAGTTAAATACTGAATCGCTTCTACGAATCAATTGCGGAATTAAAAACACAATCGCCAATCACATGAATTAAAGAAGAACCAATCAAGCCACGACACAGATAATTTCCCAGGGAAAGCTTGTTGCTCAAAGCCACACTATCTTCTATTGTATATTCAGAATGGAATCACAAAACAATTACATACAAATATTCTCACAAGAGCCCTCCTATACTCAGCGAATTGTCTCACACTGTCACACATAAAACTGACCAATACTTAGCCAATTTACTGCCTCCAGATAGCCTGCCTTGCTTGCGCAATCCCTGATGAATGCAATCCCTAAAGAATAGGAATTTTGGCCTTCCTTTACTATGCAAGTATTTTGGGCCCTCCAATGGGTGTTTGGTTGCATGTGTACAACCAATAATCCCACAACTGATAGTCAACTTCCCTTTCACCTAGATCTCAACTGGGTCTCCACTGGATCTGACATGCATGCGGCTAATAATAGAAAATCCTTAGGTGAATGTGATCTCACTGATTATGAATTAATTAATATTTAATTCACTTGATCTCTCACTAGTGTATGTAACAGTTACAACTAGCACAACTGATTTTAACTCACTTAACTATGTTAAACGGATTACAACGTGCATTAACTAATGCATCACTGCACTTCAAACTCTGTTACAACTAGAATTACTTTGCATGCCTCACCAACTACCTATAACTCTAAATTCATGAGCTAACTGAGTTTATCACACAGTTAACTATTACAATTTATTTTGAGATTAGATTACATTTTATTTTCCATCTTAGTTAAGGGATAACCAAAATAGACATGCACCAAATTTAGCCCTGTGGGCCCCACCCTAGTGTAGGTGATGAATGAACTAGGTGTGGGTGCTGGAATTTTCTTGTTGAATTTCAACAGTTAGATGATGTGATATAGAAAATGGGAAATCAATGATAAAAATGAATCAAAGAAACAATTCACAAATTTTTTCAATTCGATATTGGTTCTCTCCTTACACTCTCATACACTCTAGCACACTTATAGAATTATTTGAGCACCTTAGCATTCACTTGGTTTTGGAGAAAGGCGAGCAAGCAAGAAAAGGAAGGAAAAGGAAAAGCAAAGGAAAGAGAAGGGGAAAATTTAGCTAGAAGATCTTGCAAGTAATAGGTTGCATGTGTGATTTCATTTTTGTGATGTGAATGCATGGTACATGCATTTTTTTATTTGGTTCATTTGTTGTCATTGGAATGGTTTTTTCTTGGTTTGATAGTGGTTTCAGCCTTGTCTTGTCATTTCATGGATAACCATGGTGTGATGGGATTCATTCTTGGTTGAGCTTTGGATTGCTAGAAGGTTTTGGAGCAAGGTGAGGTGGTCTCAAGAAAATACCAAGGGTTGGGGGTGGAGATGGTTTTCTCCGAGAAGCCCTCGACATGTGGGTGGAGATAAGAAATTTCCTTAAGGTATTGTGAAGGAATTTTGAGGCATATCCAAGCTTGTTTTGGTTTTGTGATCTCGATACCGATTTAGGTGAGATTATTGTAGCTTGAGGGTGGACGTGGTTTAGCCTATGGATTCCCTATTTGATTATGTCTTGGTTTATCCCATGAGATCCCACATTCATGCTTGGAATATGGCATGTGGGTGATTGACTGAAAGAAAGATTAGGTTCAACCCAATCTATGGTCGGGTGGTACATGGAAGTCCTTGACTTCGTTGGATTTTGCATAACTTAATATGAGCTATTGTTATAATGTAATTAATGAGCACAATTAATTATTATTATGTGGATTTTATGGTTGATTTTTCATGGTTTCTATTCTTGTTATATGTTGGTTGTATACCTGGTTATATGATGTTATCTGACTATGGATCTTGTTCATGATTTGATATTTTATTGAAAGGTTAATGAATGCATGGGATAACAAGTGTTGTTGTAGCTATCTTGAGAGGGAATTGAGCCTTCTTGGTGATTCTTAGATGAATTTTAGAATTTTATGATGAAATATGAATTCATGACATGAACTTATAATATGTTTATGATGTGTTTCACAAAAGATCTATCATGCAATTGGAATATTTTGGTCTATATCTTGTTCAAGTTTTTTATGGTTAGATTTTTTATCATGTTATTTATGATTATAGAGTTACAGTAATTTCTAGGCAGTGATCTAGAGGCTTGCCTGAAAAAGTGACATAGATCTCATAACCACATGCTCTAAACTAAGGAATTTGGGTCATAACCACATGCAAACAAGCCTATGGGTGCGATTATATACTTCCAACCGCATGCAAAAAGTGCCATGGGTGCGTTTGGGGAGTTTATCTTGTGAAAAATATTTCTAGCTCAGGGATTGATCGCCTGAGGTGGTTTGCAGGCGCCTGAGTGGTCTATAGTCCTTAAGGGATGGTTGGAAGTTGTTGGTTAGTTGGCCCCACTTCCATAACTGGAACTTGGAGGTCAGGTCATATCATTTTACCGTGGAGATCTTTTCAAAGTGGGTAAATGTGGGGTGGGAATTTGCAATGGCCTTCTTCCTAATCAATAAATTTTGTTATTATATCTAGGTTACTAAATTTTCATTTGCTTCGTTGAAGTTTATCCCTAAGATTTTTATTTTCTAATGACAACATTTTATTATGTTGATAATAAGCCTAATATATAGGGCTACAAAATTGGAAGGTTCTTAGTTCAAGTTCCTTACCTTTTATTCTTTTAGTTTCCTTGATCAACCAGGTCTAGGTTCATCTTGCCATGTGACAAATTTAAATTATTTGGGTTCATATTCCATTAAATTCTCACGTCAATCTTATAGCAATGGTGATGTAGATTCTGGGGTTTGAAATGCCCCTTCCAACCCATAGTATAATGGGTTCCTCAAACCCATCCTCTAATTTTTCTTCTATATGTACTTGGGACAAGTTGGGGTTTTCATCCAACCCCCAAGGGATTTCTTTGTGCAATTGTTCCTGCTACTGACTAGAGAAAATATACCCTTGATATTTACCATGTATGGTTTCATCCCCAAATTGGGATTATTTCATAGTAGCTAGAGTATTAGGGCTAACAAACCACTATTGTTTTGTTTTTATTTGACATTGAAAAGCCTTGGTTTGGTAATAGGATTGTTAAGGCAAGGCCTAGGTAGAGGCTTGTAATTTCTTCTCATCTAAGGAACCTTTTGGAAATGAAAACCTAGCCCTAGGTTTAGTATTTATTTCTTTGGTAAATACCTCCTAAAACAATTTCAACCTTTTCAATTGAGGAAAGATAAATATCTTAATAATGTAGTGATGATACAACCCTAAATTGAAGTTCTTATGTTTTTCTATGCTCATGTCCATTTTTGTTAATTTTTAAGAAGATAAAATGGCATGCTTTGTAATTTTTCTCTCGTTAAGATGAATTAAGATCCAAATGTGATAATGCTAAACTATATTGAAATTTCCTTTGTAGGTGATAAACTTCTTCATGATGAAAAATACATCCCTCCATGGTTGTGACAATGCATCCCTATGAATTTCCCTCCTAAGATCAGGAAATGGAGAGGGTTCTTGAAGAAACTTAGTATAATTATCATTTTAAATTCACCTCTCTCCCTATCAAGGAAGTCCATTTATCAGACCTTTGGATTCCTCTATGGACAAAATGGTTAGTTGTCAGTCTAGATTTCATGCTCCATTAAAAGTATAGGTGAATTTAAGTGCAATTTTCATGTATGAATCCTTTAAGTTTTTGAAAAAACCAAGACATTGCGATCATGAAAATTTTCCATGACAGTTGGGTTGTTCTAATGGCCTATTTTTCTCTGGTTTGGACATGTTTACCAAGACTCCCATCTTTGTGTACATGCTTATGATTGCAATGATTTTTTCGATGAGGGTTTAACAAAGGGCTAGTTCATTGTCTCAGACAATGAATTATTAATTAAATTAAAAGTGCTTCCAGACTCATTGTGGATTGGCGATTTCAAATAAAAAAATATTTAGAAAATGTGTGATTTTTCAAATCATCACTTCATTCTAATTCCAAACACATTACTTAACCATGATAACAAATTTTCATAGGTCGTGAAACATTATGAAGAGGATATGGTTTAAGTTGTTTATAATTTCATAACAAGGTATGCTACGAAATTAAATTGATACTCCAAAATGTTATAAAATAGAATTATGACTATACAATATGGTTTTCTTGTGTAATAATATTATAATTGCATAGTATGCTTCAACCACACTATAGGCCTTTCATAGTAAACTTATGATTGTAGTGAGATATGCTTGTAGAGTAGACTTTTAATCACATAGGAAGCTACTAAATGATCTGATAATTACATAGGAAGTTGTGGAATAGACTTGTGATTACATTGGAAGCTGCAGGTTGGACCCATGGTTACACTCCATGTTACAAAACATTCTTTATTAAAATTTTCCCTAAATAAAAATAAAAATTAGTACCAAGACATATATAAAAAATTCATTTTAGCTATTGTTGTTACACTACCAAAATATTTTTTTGTTTACAACAGTTTTACTAAAATACCATGAAGTGCTATGTCCCCTTTCTTGAAAACTTTATTAATCAAGTAATTATACATAGAGCTTCATATTAAGCCCCTAATGTGTAGGCTATAAAAAATTTAGGACACCTAGTAAAGTAACTCATGACATATAAAAATCACCAATTAATCCCTTAAGTTTTATTTATTGAAAATAAATCAAGGATGTGTTTAGAAAGAACCTAAATTATAATAATAAGATGCTTAGTACATGTGTTATGCCACTATTGTTGGTTCTTCCCGTGATATTTGCAATTGTTGAAGTTATAAGTAGCCAACCTTAAAACCATTTGTAATTGCCTTGAAATGCTAGGATGAGGATGGTGTTCATCCCAACTCTACAAAATCATAAGGACGACGTAGAAGAAGTACTAATGGTGATGGCTGGATTCAATGGTGTCAAAATCACAGGCTAAGAAATATATATATATATATATATATATATATATATATATATATATATATATATATAGATATATATATTTCAAATTTCAAATCTCATTCACCGGAAAACTAGTTTTCAAATAGAAGTTTGTCCAATTGTGCTTAAAAAGGTTTTCATGGATGGAAATTTTATTACTTGGTGGTAGCAACCATTAATTGGTTTTTTAGCATCACCAAGGCTGATAGTACCCACGATCAAGTTTTCACTACTAAATATTTATTATTATTATCTCTCTCTCTCTCTCTCTCTCTCTGTAACAACCCTGGTGAAAATTCCAAGATGAATGTTGGGAAGTTCATCCTAGTGCGTGTTAATTTGGTTTATTATGGCTAAGGAAATTTGCAAAGGAAAATGCAAAGGCTTTGGAAAGGAAAAATGGAATTTTTGGCACATTTATTTATGAAAATAATGGAAATTAGGAGAAAAGGGAGATGAGAGGTAATAGGTTGCACGTGAGGAGGAAATTTAAGGAAAATAATGGAAAATGAAGAAAATAGAGGCCTCATTAATAAAAAGGCTTCTAAGGATCAGTTGGCAAGATTTTAGCTCAAGCTTTTTGTCAGTTCAATTTTGGAGCTTTCTCATTATTCTCTCTCTCTCTCTCTCTCTCTCTCTCTCTCTTTCTTGGATACTTAGAGTTTCTTGGAGCACTTTAGCATTTGAGAAAGAAAGCAAGAAAAACGATGAAGTAAGAAAAGAGGAGCAGGAATCAAGCATCTACAACACGATTCTTTGGAGGTATTGATTTGCATGTATGATTTCCTTGCTAGATTTGGCATGCATGGTATTGCATGTGGTTCTTCGTTTTCTTGGCATGATTTTTTTCTAGGTGTGACAGTGTATTCAACATAGCCTTTTCGTTTCCAGATAGCCATGGTATTGTGGATTTCTCATGTTTTGGTTTAGCCAGATTTCTGGATGAATTCAAAGGTAAGTGAGGTGGATCTCCAAATATTATTATTATTATCACACAAAACCGATTTACGTGTTGCCTCAGTTTAGAGCCTAGTGACCCTTGATTCATACTATGGGTTACAGTAAATCCTGAGAGGTGTTTCCTCAATTTAGGGCCTAGTGATCGGAGATTGGATTGAGGTAAATCCTGAGAGGTGGTTTCCATTGATTAGGCCTAGGAATCCTTGCCGGTGAATGGCGAGATATACGATAAATCCTAGAGGGTGGTGTCTCGATTTAGGGCCTAGTGACCCTTGATTCAGACTGTGGGTTGTGGTAAAGCTTGACAAACTAGGAGACAGGAAAATTCCTCACGGTGTAGGCAGAGAGAATCTGGTGATATCCATGCTTGTTTTGGCTTAGTGATCAGGTGTAGATCACAATAAAGTTGGTTATGACATGTTTATTGTGTTGGCTTAGTGATCCGGGTTGGATCCTGGTAAATATTGGTTTCTATTGATGAGGGTGAAGTGGTTTAGCCTTAGAATTCCCTAGTTGGATCTTTTAGTTTGAGTCCCACATTCATGCTTGGAATATGGCACCTGGGTGATTGGATGAAGTAATATTTGGCTCAGCCAATCTATGGTTGGGTGGAATGTGGAAATCCCATCTCCAATTGGTTTTTAGATTTAGTAATGAATAGCCCATTACTTTGGAATTTGACATGCAAATATACTAGTTATTATGTGGATTTCATTGATGTTATATCCATGGAATTTCTGTTGTTATTATGATGGTTATAATCATGAATTTTATCAGTGATGATGTATGCCTCTATCTTTGTTTTTACTTGTAAATGAATTCACAATGTATCTATGGTAAAATAGATTTTACTGCAGCTAATGATGTAAGGAAGCAATTCTTCTTAGCGATTCTCAGATAAGTATGAGACCCCTATGTTTAAATTTGTTTACACCTGTACATGCAATGTTTATAACATGTCTGATGAAATGTCTGTCATCACTGGGAGAGGTCCAGAGGAGTTCCTGATGATGTGATTTCTTTTGTACCTTTTTTTTAATGTTATTCATCACCCATGAGAATTCCATGACCGGTATGATGGTTTTTAGGTAGGTATATTCCTTGGTTGTTTGACCTTTCGATGTGAGGATGCCTTGCCAAGGTATGGACTTCCCAGGATGGGGGTGCCAACAGAACTTGGAAGATGAGTGATTGCACTGAAAGGGATTTCCGGATTTCCCGAGGGACTGTGTAGCAGAGAAGGGAAGGCCAAGGATGGATTTTTTTTTTGTCATTAGCATTTCTTGATGGAATTAGATGCACATTGGGAGTGTACAATAACATAGGATTGTAGCGTTGGACATTGGATGCAGCTTTGAATTTGACAATGGATTTTGGACTTACTGGGAAGGAGGTGAATCCTAGTACTACTTTTGAGGGTGGAGGTGTGAGCCTCTGGATTCCCTTGTTGCTGATACATGTATCGTATCGATCTATTTTTTGGTTGATAAAATGTGTATATGTGTACATTATTGTAAATAAGATATTGATCTCGTTTATAAAGCTCCACAAATAGTATGGTTATTTTATCGTTGAAGCAAATGTGCATGAGTATATTTGGTTGTTATTGTAAATACCATAATGATCTATGTTATAAAGGTCCAATAAGCAGTATGGTGTCATGTCATTATAGTTGTCATGATGGTTTTCTTTTCAATAGGGTGATCATTGTAAATACTGCATCGAGATATGTTATAAAGGTATATGGGAAGTATGGCTTCTTTCCAATGATTTTCCTGAGGTATATGTGTGGTTGAACACTGAGGACGGTGTTCCCCAAGGGGGAGGGTTCTGTAACAACCCTGGTGAAAATTCCATGTAATACAACTTAAAAATAATAACCACGGTTGATGGGACTCTTATTTTGAGCTGAATGTTGGGCAAACCATCCTAGTGGGTGTTAATTTGGTTTATTATGGCTAAGGAAATTGGAAAAGGCAAAGGAAAAGGCTTTGAAAGGAAAAATGGATTTTTTGGCACATTTATTTATGAAAATAATGGAAATTAGGAGAAAAGGGAGATGAAAGGCCACATATTACATGTGAGGAGGAAATTGAAGGAAAAAAATGGAAAATGAAAAAATAAAGGCCTCATTAATAAAAAGGCTTCTAAGGATCAGTTGGTAAGATTTTGGCTCAATAATTTTTGTCAGTTCAGTTTTGAAACTTTCTCATTATATTCTCTCTCTCTCTCTCTCTCTCTCTCTCTCTCTCTCTTGGATACTTAGATTTTCTTGGAGAAATTTGGCATTTGAGAAAGAAAGGCAAGAAAGCAGAAAAAAGGAGGAAGCAAGCAAGGAGGAGTAGGAATCAAGAAACTGCATCAGCATTCTTTGTAGGAAAATTCCTCACGGTGTAGGCAGAGAGAATCCGATGATATCCATGCTTGTACTGGCCTAGTGATTGGGTGTAGATCACGGTAAAGCCAATTATGACATGTTTATTGTGCTAGCCTAGTGATCTAGGTTGGATCATGGTAAATCCTAGTTTCTTTTGATGAGGGCGAGGTGGTTTAGCCTTGGGATGCCTTGGTTGGTTCTTTATGTTTGAGTCCCATATTCATGCTTGGAATATGGCACAGGGGTGATTGGCTGAAGCCAATCTATGGTCGGCTGGAATGTGGAAGTCCCATATCCAGTTGGTTTTTACATTCAGTAATGAAGAGCTCATTCCTTTGGCATTTGGTATGCAAATTTACTAGTTATTATGTGGATTTTATTGATGTTATATCCATGGTATTTCTGTTATTATTATGTCGGTTATAAGAATTTATTTTATCAGTGATGATGTATGGATCTATCTATTTTTTTACTTGTAAATGAATGCATAATGTATCAATGGTCAAATATATTGTCTTGCAGCTAATGATGTAAGGGAGAAATTCTTCTTAGCAATTCTGACATAAGTATGATACCCCTATGTTTAAATCTATTGTTTATACCTGTAGATGCAATGTTTGTGATATGTATGATGAAATTCCTATCATGGATGGGGGGTCCAAATGAGTTCTCGGTGATGTGATTTATTTCATACCTTTCTTTTAATTTTATTCATCACCCTCGACATTTTCATGAAGTTCTGGGCAATGACCTGAGCTTTGGGGCTAAAAACATGGCATAAATCTCAGAGTTGCAGGCACAAAATTGACGAAACCGGGCCCTGGATTCTACCTTGCCTTTTCATTCCTATGGATATAGGCTTAGATCAACTACCTTGCCTTGGAATTCCTGTGGCTAAGGCTCAAAATGGTCAAAAATCAATTTCCCCTCAGGGTTTAGGGGTTTGGGAGGTTGGGTTACCTCCTGGAGATGCTTTTGATGATGTGTAAGGTGTGCTTGTCTTGTTTTTGTCGGTTCCACTTCCTTAAGGTCTTATAGGAGGTTGAATCCCATATTAGTAGCTTCTCATCGCATGTTTACCCAAGTTGGCCAGTTACTTGGGTAGATGTGGGAAGAGGGTGTTACACACACACACACACTCTCTCTCTCTCTCCCAATGTTGGTGGTGGGGATACCTAAATTATAACTACTAAATCTCACTTGTTGAACTAATTATTAAATAAATTCCTCCTTTGAATTTGGCTTCTATTATAAACTCAGTTGGTGGCCATTAACCATTAAGATATTTATACTCTAACCAATAAAATTCCTCCTTTGAATAGCTTCTAATATAAGCTCAGTTGGCGGTTGTTATCACTGGAAAGTCGTAAAAGAAAAATACATTAGGAAATTTCAAGTACAAGGTACAAATAAGGATTTACAGGGAAGGAAGACATTGAAGAATCTAAAAAACTTAACTTTTCCTAAGGTCAAGCAGGAAAATTTACTAAATAGCGCACAGAAATCAATGACCCTAAGCGATCTGCGTGGCCTTTTCTTCAATAGTAGCGAATATATTCGCGGCTATCCCTCAGATAGTCGTGCAATCCTGGGTATGGTGGAAGGTCACCATCCGGGACCACTTGGCACACTTGAAGAAGAAGATTCCCCACTCAAGCCAGCCAAGTGCAGTCGCCTTGAAGCCACCTTGAGGCCTCAAGTGTAGCACACAATGGAATCAACCTCCCATGCTTGTGTCAAAATCCACATTGTACCAAGAGGGGGAGGGGAATTCGAAATTTTCCTATAAAAGACCACCATAGGAAGAAGAATAAAGAACACATTGTTATTTTGGCCAAATTGCTTGAGAGAAAACCAACATTGTGTTTTCCAAGCCGCAAGGAGTGGAAGGATTCTGTTGTTGGCCATCTAACACCTGAATCCAAGAGAAGAAGTTCACCAAGTGTCCATTATTCTACCATCCATCTAGGAGAGAGAGAGGCTTGCAAGAAGCTTAAAGGGAAGATACCCCCTTGCCTTGAATATTAGAGCTCCATAGTTCTAAGGATTCATTGCAAGTCATTTATCATACTATTCTCTTATACCATTAGCAACTAATAAAAGGGGAAGAGTTCTCCGTTTGGATTATTAGTGTGTTTAACTCGATTGAGCTTGTTATTGTATGTGTATTTTTTTTTGTTTCTCCTCTATCTTAGCATGTTATGTTATTTACTTAGTTTACTACATGTTATGTTGTTCCACTAAAAAACCAATTGACCTGTTACTTTCTTGTAGGAAAGAAGCCTCCCATACCAAGCATAGTGAATTTCGTGTTCCCATACGTCGAATGCACTATAACAGGAATGGTGACTCCACTTCTTTCTTCTTTTTAAGCTAGTGGTTGTTCTTTGTAGGTCCTCTCTCCTGCCCAGACTTGCTGCATGACCATTCCTTCTTCCCCTTAGAACTTTTCATTCACCCTGAGTTAGAGATTTGGCTCAGAGGAGGCATAATTTTCGGACACGACAAATCTGTGCACGTTCAGACCAGACAGACGCACAAATCACGTGTCTGTGTGAAAATAAGCTGCACGGAAGATAGTGAGCACATTTTTCACTAATTTTTATCATTTTTAGTAGTTTTAAAGTGATTGGAAACCCATAATAAATTTTCCATCACTGTGCTCTAGTGTTTCATGACTAGTTAGGACACTTTTTGCTGAAGTTTAGCTTAGCAATTAGATTCTTTTCATTTTAGTTTGTTATCATCGCAAATAACACATAGTTTAAGTAGGGGTGAGTAAGTGGCTTTCAATCCACAAATTCTATTTGAACAAACTAGTTGTTGATAATAGACACCAAATACATAGGATAATTAGCAGAAAGTAAGTGACCCATACATCCACACATCTTTAGCTAGTTTTTGTTTTTTTAAATTTTTGGCATTAGTTTGGTTCAAATTTTTGCATTAGGATTCGGGACAAGGACCAAAATATCGAAAATAAAGCAAGTAATTTCTTCCACCCTTGAACCTCTCGGTGAGCCTGGGTACGCATATGAAAGCTTTCTTAAGATAATTTTCCATTTCCCTATAGTGCAAAACTTAGTCTAGCTAGGCAAAGTGTAAGCAGCCCATTATCTGCACATTGTTTATTTTATGAAAGGAACAATCACCCATAGTGTAATTAGAGAAGGATTGTAAAGGATCACCACATATCCATATCTTATAACATTGTGATTGTACACTTAAAAACACACACGAAGCACTAGTAAGCATTGGACCAAAAGGCACCCAGTTTGTTGGGACCTTTGTCCTCTTCTTATGGTTTCTTCACCAAGGCACACCTTAAGAAAATTAAGACTCTTTAAAACAAACCACTAATTTAACTCAATAAATTCTCCCCACAGGGGCCACAAAAGAAATTATAGTTCAGGTTAGGACCATTGGGGGTAGGCATCCAATAAGCCGCCATGGTCATTCTGCATTTTGAAACATATATGTTGACAGTTTAGGAAGCTTAAAATCTGTCTATCTGCCCACAGAACAGAATTCGCGAGCGCTACATACACCCGTTTTAGAGGGGGTTAAGCTTAGGCCTAGTGCTCAATGTTGGTAGCTAAATACTAAGAAGCTAAAGACTCGAGCGCTCACGTGGGACAACAGTACTTTAGTGGAAAAATCTAGGGCATCCTTCCCTATAGGTGACGGTGTAGGCAGCACTAGATCCTCATACCTTTACCTTGGTTGATTCTTCTGCTGCTAGAAGGCGTCGCCAATTCTTTTGGGACATTAGTCCTAGTACCCATCAAAAGATATCATCGCAAGGTCCGGTTACATTGGAGAGTGTGAGGACGATGAGGTATTTTTAGCATTTTTGAGTATCATACGCGAAACAACCAAAACCATACTTTTTCTTGCTTGATCACATAGAATTAATCTAAAGGAAAAACTTACCTTTTATTTTTCACTTTGTTTTATGTATGTGATCATATTTTCTTCGGTAATAATGTTCCTCCTCTCAGAAAACTAAAAAATATTTCCAAAAATTAACCAAGTCGACACCATAATGGACCCAACGAGACCTCATCGATCTAGATGTTTTTTGGACCTCTATCCATTAGAGGGAGGAGTGCCAGGTCTTCTCCATTTAGGCATCAAAGATGACACACTTTCACCCTTATTGGATCATCCTTTATTGGGGAATCTTTAGTTGGAAACCCTCAAGTGCCACCCAACACCACATACGTGGAAACCCCAACAGGGTCACCACACACAACTCCTCCCACAACCCCTAGAGGGTAGAGGAGAGCTACCCCTCCGGGGAATCAACAGAACACACAACAGGGTACGTCATAGGGTAATATTCCCCATACACCCCCCATACATCATCACACTCAGATCCCTGTGTTTCCACAGTACACAATGGAACTCAATACTTAGTTACCTTTTTTAGCATCATTAAATATCCTGGATCTTTCAAAGCTAACTGATGATCTCATTGCGCATAGCCCCAATTGGCCCACCATGCCCACGAAGCTCCCCTCGTACATTCTAAAATTTGAAGGGAAGCAAGCGGAATACCCTGGAAATTATATAATGACTTTCCACCTATGGTGTTCGTCCAATAGATTATTGATGATATTATTTGACTGAGACTCTTTCAACACACCTTAACTGAACCTGCCGCGAAATGGTATGTGGAGCAGCTTTCTGCTCCGCATGGAACCTTTAGCACCCTCGCTACTATGTTCCTCACATATTTTTAGTTACCCATCCACCATGACTCGGGCTGACCTAGCTGTCCATATCTCGGACCATCTCCATGAAAGACGGCGACGTCGAAGTTTCTGCAAAGCCAAAATCGATGATCGAGTTTTACTGAACCTATTTTTGAAAACTCTCACAACAGAGATTTTAAAAGATGCGGCGACCCAAGGACCTTCCACCAAAGAGGACACCATTAGTAAATTCCAACAGCTCGAACTTATATACACCCAGTCAGGATACATTTACAACTTCCTACCTAATGCCCCGTGCCTGCAAAATTATAGAGAATTGCTAGGCGCGTTGAATACTGCAGATGGCTTAATCGGGTCATTTACCAAAGGTCACCTAGGAAACAATATCCAGTACCTAGGGTACTTGTGTGGTTCTAACCAGAACATCATGCAACTTGGCTACCACCAGGGTTACTCTGCACCTCTGCAGAATATGACAAATAGGGTGTCATCATACCATCATCAACAGGGAGGATCGTAACCTCCCTCGCAAGGGACCCAGTACGCAGTTAGGAATGATTTTTGGCTCCCCATGATTTGCAATATTGGAAAGAACAAACACTGCAGGGGCCACATCAAAACCACTTTGGAATCCTAGTACCTAGCCTTTCTGGATTCAGAGAGGGATCTCTCTATTTATGTGTTTTCATATGATATTTCTTTATGCTTTTGTTTTATGATTTTAGGCTAGTAATGAAGTTCTAACGACTTGTTTTTTTTGGCTGGATTAATTGATAGATTGACAGATCTATGGTGTGACTAATTGAAGGGATGTTTCAGTTGAATAGATAGACTGTGAGAAAACATTGATCCATTGGGCTATGGAGTCATAAAAGGATTTAATTGTTCATCAACTCTGCAAGGGTTTTCATAGGGAAAGATAACTATATCAAGTGGATCTTTTAGACTAGGTTGTGATAGGAAACAATAATAAGTTGTGAAGGAAGCAAATCTATAGTCAGTTAAGAATATTCTAGCTCTACTTAGACAAGAAAATCCTTTTTAGGGTAACTATTTGAGACAAACCAAAGGACAGGGCATACGATAGAATTCTTTGGCCAGAATTTAATAAGAAAACCTTTAAGACAACAATCTAGTAATCCTAAGACTACTTTCAAACAAAATAAATCATTTAAGATAACAATGAGAACAGCTAAAGATCAAACTGAAGCCTATCTTCAATAACTCAACACTCAAAAGGATCTTCAAAGCAAACTTTTGAGGCAGACCAGAGGACAGGGCATACCATAGACTTCCCTGGTTTAGACTCTACTAAATATACTTCAAAGAAAGCCTTAAAAAAAATATCTCAAGCCGTACCAATGAACATGGGATCACCATAAACTTCCCTGGTTTCACTCTATTGAATCATTTCTAAGACAACAAGCTAGATGGAACTAGAGGGCAATTAAGAATCCTCTAATCAGACCTTGCGAAAGAAAACATAAAGATAAAGAATGCAAACAGAAATAGGGTGCTACAACAACATATCCTACTCTAAAATTTATGTTCTTTATCATAGAAATATGGAAAAAATGGAAAACATAAGAAAAACAACGACAAATGAGGAAAAATTCACCATTAACATAGCTCAAGAATCCTGTGAACGAGCTTGTATTACTGATGTCAAAAAAATTACATTACTCCATGTAAAATAGCTCTCTGCACTTCAGAGATTTCTCTAATCCAACCTAGCAATCCTCAACTATCTCAGCAGCAGAAATCAGTCAAATAACCACCAACTAACCAACAATAAAAATGAGCTCAAATGCAGTATTTATCTGCAAATGAGGAGGTGGTGTTACGCTAGGGTTTAGAATGTCATTTATTACAGAGTTGATGGTTTTTGACCTTTGAGACCATGTAAGGCCCAAGGAAAAAATATCTGAAGGTGTTTCTCTGAAATAATAACTCCTAACTTAACTTCTGAGTTAATTTCTGTGAAATGTTTGACTTTAAGGCTTTTTCAAATAACTTTACAATAACTGCTGGTAGATAGAAAAATATCTCTAACTGTTTGTAATAACCATTTGATGCTTTATTGACAAAAATCATGTTGTAGGTGGCAAAATATCCTTTGAAGAAGTAACTACTTGGAATTTAGTCAATCGAATGTGTTTTTGGTCTTAATCTGCCTCTGTTTATCTTTAAACTTTGTATTAGGCCTTTAAACTCCGATTTATCCTTTCACTGTCTTTTCAATTTTTATTCTGCCTTTAACTTTGTTTTTAGGATTTTAATCCTTTTGATTAACCTTTTGATATTTTGTCTTAATCCTTTAATCTTTTCTTTTTCTTTGTTACAGTCCTTTGATTGTCTTTATCCTTACTATGCCTTCATTCTTCTGTGTTTGTCTTTTGCGCAGGTATGCATTTTTTCTATGCTGGAGGGTTAAATATCCGTTGATGACCATGTTTCATCGATGTAATCTTGACATAGGGCCTCTGGTCCTTCTAAATTGGAATTAAAACTCTGGATTGTCACCTAGATCTTCATCCATCGTTTCTAAACCATTGGAATGCATTTACTTGCATTTACGCTATTAAACCTTCACACTAAAACAAACAATTAGCTTTAAAACCATGCGAGGAGGTGCGGGGAGGGTTTACTGTGTTTTCTGAGGTTTTCAGGCTGTCGGAGGGTGGAGAATGGCATTCTGGGGTGGGTTCCATAGGCGGAACCAACAAGGAATATGAATGGAGGCGAGGGTTTTTTGAACTTTGGCGCGGAGGGATAAGTGGTTTTCGAAAACCGGGAGGTGGTTTTTGCACGACAGAGGATGCGGTAATGGTTTTCGAGGTGGGAGTGTGATATGATTCAGAGTCTGTCGCATGGCAGGGAAAAAAATGCCCATATCACGCGGTCAGATAATGTTTAATGTGGGCACAATTAAATTTTCGATACGCATCATGGGCCGTCGGATCTCAAAGGCAGAGATCGATAGTGATCGCGCAATGTGGAGCGGCGGGCAGGTAGAAAGGGAGGGCCCGGGCGGATAGGTGGCAAAGTATTTTTTGGAGCATGGGTTTTGATGAAAGAGAGGGGCCCAGAGTTTTAAAAAATCAATGAATGTGCTTGATTTATAAGGTTTATGAAGTGTTGTTATAATGAAAAGGCGAAGGGTTGAAAGATTTATAGCGAGGGCTTATGCAAAAGGCAGGGTTAGGTTCACGTGAGTGCTAGGGAGTGAGGGATTTAGGTGAGAGGGCTAAAAAAAACCTTTAAAGTGTCTGGTTTTAGCATAATTTGGGCTTATAATAAAAAATAGAGTTTTGTTTATAAAACAAAAAGGACCCTAACATGCTAATGGTTAGACTTAAACAATGTAAAAAAGGTATTTTTTTACATTGTTTTAATTTATAAGAGGGGGAGGGAAGATGAAAGCAAGGGGTATTATGGAGGTTTTTGAAAGGGGAAGTGGTTTTTTAGAAGGGAAAAGGAGTGAATGAGAGTGGGGTAAGGAGGAGGGTGAAAATGAGGTAAACCAACCCATAAATAAGTCCTTTTAGAGTAGCAAGGTAAATCTTTGAAAGGGGCAGAGATGAAACATAGTGAAAATTGTTTATTTGGGATAATGAAGGTAGTGAAATTTCTAAAGATAGTTGATAGGAAAATAATGCTATCTTTAGTTGCTTGTAGAACATCCACAGTCACCTAGTGAATTCTGTAAAATACAGTATGATAACAGTGGCTCCAACTGGGGAGGGCAACTCCTTTAGGAGGTTTCAAGAACCTCAGAGAACAAAATCTCTGGAAGAAGTAGACCAATGCCTTGATTTGCACCTTGATAGACCTCCTTTCTTCAATTTGGTGTTTTGCTGCTATCCTTTGAAACTGTGATCTTCAAAATCTGAAAAACATGGTTGCCTTAACTCAACTTCTACCTACCCATCCTACTTTTCGTAGCATTTTTTCTTCATTGGGTACATTTAGATTAGCCAACCCTTGACATCACTTTCTTTTTGAAAATAGGAAAATATCTACTTCTACACTTATATCATCCAAGAGTTCATATTAGGTTTATGAACTCATTTATTCTCTACCTAATCTATTTATCTGTCAAGATTAAGTTGTTTGGCCGATTTTATTCTCTATTCTAAGAACAAGAAATTGAAAATATAAACAAATTAGGATTAGACAGTCTGACTTGTTATGAGCTGTGGTACTGTGTACAAATATGCACACAGAATTTATTTTGCAGAAAAATTAAAATGAAATATTGAGGGTTGTAATCTGAAATCTGATATCTATCCTTCTCTTTCTTTGGTTCAGATTTTGATAATTTTGGAACCAATATTATTTTCCTAATCTAATCTACTGATAAGCCAAGTTTACACAGTTTGGAAAATATTCATTCACTAACCTATCAGTAGGAATTTAAAACTTATTCAATCATGATTAGGTTTTATGACTAAAAAAAAACTTCCTTTTCCAAAGTAGTGACATTTGGACTTGCACACTTTCAGATATCTTCTTTTTTGGTATGGGGTTGTACCGTTCTCTTTTTGTCTTCCCTCTTTTTCTTCTTTTTCTTTGTGTTTTTATGTTTATTTTTCTGATATTTTTCTTCAAACAATGTTATTTACAATGGATAAAGCTTTAAACTGGGATATTTTTAACAAAAATAGTGTTTGAGCATCCTGCCATTGACAGGACCTCCAAAAAGCTCTATTCCATCCATCTCTTGCAGAAAAAATGCATTGTTACCTTTGGAAGAATGGATGATGTATGGTTATTTCCACAAATTTTCAAACTTTCCATGCTTTCCCTTGTCTTCTCTCCTTGAGTCCCACTTGAGCACTTTGTCACCAATGTTAAAATCATTTTCTTTGGTTCTCTTATCAAACAGTTTCTTGATGTTTTCTTGCACTAGCTGTGTTCTATTATATACTTCCTCTCTGGTTTGCTGCAACTATACAGTCTGATTTATCCTTCTTATCATGTCATCTTCTTCAAACTGCACTTCCTGGATCAACTTCATGAATGGCACTCCTAGACTGGTTGGAAAATTTGCATCTGCTCCATACACTAGCTGATAGGGAGACATTCCAATAGATTTTTTACTTGTTAGTTTGTCTACCCATAGTGCATGCACTAGCTTACTATGCCATGATTTTTTATTTTCTTCCAACAACTTTTTGATGAAGTTCACCAAAATTTTGTTTGATGATTCTGCCAACCCATTAACTTGAGGGTAATAAGCTGTGGAATGGCCCAATGTGATCTGATATCTATGGCAAAATTCCACCATTATCTTGGATCTGCATTGTCAGTGATAATCTTCCTAGGACAACCAAACTAGAGAAAATATGGTTTTCAAGGAATTTAATGATGACTAAATCTGTGGCTGTTCTAGAAGGGATGGCCTCTATCCATTTTGTGAAGTAATCAGTTGTAGTGAGTATCCATTTGTGTTGGGAAGATGAAGCAGGATGGATTTCCCTAATGAAGTCTAGGCCCCACTGTTGAAAAGGAGCTTCAACATAGGTAGGATGCAAAGGTAAGGGAAATAGTTTTCTTTTTCCTTCAAAGATTTGGCACTTATGAAAGGCAATTGCCATTTTGTGGATATCTTGAAAGAGGGTGGGCCAATAGTAACTAGATCTAAGGATTTTTTTTACAATAGCTTTTCAATAGAGGTGACCTCCACATTCTCCTTAATGGAACTTATGCTTGATCTTATCTGCATCATTCTTAGGAAAACATTTAAACAATATACCACTAGCATTTTTCCAATATAAACATTTATCTAAAATGCGGTAATTTACTGCCTTTAACTTTAAGAATCTTGCCTTAGTCTTAGACAAACCAGGAGGAACATTAAGGTTAAAAAGCACATATAAAACATCAACATACCAAGAGGAATTCAGAAATGAATCTTCAATAAGTGGAGTTTCCAACTCCTCCTGTTCATCTAATGCATCAAAATTGTTCATGTCTAGTACTCGGAAGTTTGTTTATGCCATGAGTTTTGCAAGTCCTTGGCCTTTGATGAGTTTAGTGGGTTTGATTTCTAAATCATATTCTAATATAACAACAATCCACTTACTTATTTTGCCATCAGGATCTTGTGTCAAGATGTCTTTTACCACTGAATGAGGCACATATGCAATGATGTGGGAGTGTAAAATGTAAACTCTGAAATCCTTTAATGCCGTGATTAAGGTAAAATATTGTTTTTCCATTATGTTGTATTTCAGAGATATCTCAATCAATGCCTTGCTGAAAAATGCAATAGGCTGCTCTTGTCCTTTTATGTTTTTCTATAATAGGACAACATCAACTGTATGTTCTGATGCAAAGGAGAATATGAAGAAATCTTTGGTAAAATCAGGGCTGATTAGAATTGGTGTTTGGGCGAGTGCTTGTTTTACCAGTTCAAAGGATTTATTTACTTATATGGTCCATTTAACTCCTATTTCTCTTTTCAGCATATTTGTCATGCTTCTAAGGAGTTCAACAAGGTTTGGTATGAACCTTCTTAAGAAATTTATCTTTCCAATGAAAGATTGTAGTTCCTTGATATTTTTAGGATGATTGATTTGCAAAATTCCTTCAATCCTTTTTGGGTCTATGTTGATCCCTTCTTCAGATATGATATGGCCTAAAAAATTTCCTTCTTGGAGGCCAAACAAAGTTTTCTTGGGATTCAGAGACAAACCATACTTTCTACATTTTTCAAAGACTTTTCTTAAGTGATCTAGGTGTTCTTCATCTGTTTTGGAATAGACTATGATGTCATCAAGGTAAATCACAATAAATTAACCTATTGCCTCTGAGAAAGAAATATCCATGGCTCTTTGGAAGGTGGAACCAACATTCATTAGTCCAAAAGGCATTTTCACATACATGAAAATGCCCCAAGGTGTGGTGAAAGTTGTCTTGTGTTGATCACTAGGTGTACCAGCACCTGATTGTTTCCTAAAAATCCATCTAGCAAAGAAATTCTTTTAGAACCCACTACCCTTTGTAAGATGTGATCCATTTTCGGCAAGGGGTATTTGTCCTTTAAGGAGGCTTTGTTTAAGTTTCTAAAGTATATGCATAGCCTTATTTATCATGTTTTCTTCCTTACTGATAAAAGGTTTGAAACCCATTTTGAGTATCTCAGAGGGACTATAATTCCATCATCATACATTTTCTTGATTTCTTTCTCAACCAAGAGTAATTGCACATGGTTTATTTTGTGCAATTTTTGTTTAAAGGGCTTCTGGTTTTCTTTGAGGGGTATCTTATGCTAAATTATCTATGTATTATATGATTTTAAATGTTCATAACTCCAAGAAAAAACATCAGAAAATTCTTTAAAAAGATCAATATATTTCTATTTTAGATGAGTAGGTAGTGTTTTAGATAGTTTGATCATTTTGGGTTTTTTCTCACTGTATATATTGCACTCTTCTATTTCAATTTCAGTTGGTTCCATTTTTGGCTTCTTGGCAATGTCATTAAATTCAAATAGTTTTTCTAGAGGCACCAGTCCTTTTGGCAAGTTATCACTTCAAAGTCTTCTTTTTCTAAATTAGTGCACATCTTTGTTTTTTGCATATGTTCTTTTGTTAACAGATTTATATCAGCAATGTCAAGAGGTTCTTCTTTTGTAAGATTTTTCCTCAGTAGGGTGGTCCTCTTCATACTCTGAGTCTGAATTTGGCACTTCAAACCCATTTCTGGACTGCAGGAAATCCTCTATTTGTTTATCTCCTTCAAAAACTTGCTAGTTTTTTATATTATCAGGGACTGCTGGTCTATATTTGACTTGGACTGTGTATTTTTTTCTTTGATAAGGTTTTTGGCATGTACTAGCAGCAAATGCTAATCCATTAGCAAGGATGTTTTGGTTTCTAGGGATAAAGGTAAGCTCGTATTCTGTGAATGTTTTCAAGAGGTCAATAGCATCATCTATATAAGCTTTTAATCTAGGATGTTTGGTTGTGTATTCTCCATTTATTTTCCTAATAATTAACTCTGAATTTCCATGGACATTTTTCCTCTTGGCACCTAATTTATTTAGAAATCAGCTATGTTATTTGTGCATTGAAAGTTTAGCTTGTATGAGTGGCCTTTTGCATGACTATTTGTTGTGTTACGTACCCATATGCCTCCTCCTGAACTAGTTTTGCTACAAGAACCATCAAAATTCATACGCCAAAGAGGTTCAATTTTAGATTTGTCATTAAAATCATTGTTGTCCTCATCATGTTGTTTATAGTGACTACTACTGTGTTGTTCATTGTGTTGTTTTCCAGGGTATGCACTATGTTCATCATTGTTTTTTTTATCATGATTTCCACTATGTTGATTTTCATTTTGTTTTTCATGGTCAGCCCTATGTTGATGGTTACTTTGTTGTCTATGATCTTCATCATGTTTGCTGTAATATTTTGTTTGGGCAAATTGTTTTGATTGTTCCTCCTTCTTTTCCTCTTTTTCTATTGTTGTTTTCTCATTTTCTATCACTTGTTCTTTAAAATTTTCATCATTGTAAAGAATGAATGAATCAAGGTCTGTGTGAATAGAATAAAGAGGGGAGTTATCTGGATTTTCTTGACTGCTATCCATATATTTCATGTGTGTTTCCCTATATAGTCTTCTTGGTTGACTAAAAACAGGGATGGTTGCATAAGTCATGTCCATTTGTAGGGTACCTTGGAGTTTAGCACCCCATGATATTGAAAGGAGCATGTCGTATTTAGGAAGTATATCAGCCACTAATATATCCATCACTAGACTCTTGGTTGTTATTTGTGCTAATTTGACACACAAATCTTTGATTAGGCCTAGACATTTAACTCTATTGGAATCAAAAGAGTATAAATGTTTGTAAGGTCTAGTTACCTCAAGGCCTAGCCTTTCCATCACTACCTTTAGGAGTAGGTTGTGTGAGGCACCAGAGTCTAACATGGAATTGTGCAAGATTTTATCATGGATGTTTAAATTGACATAAAATGGAGGAACACCTACTTCTTGAAATTTCCCTGAATCTACTTCTGGTCCAAACAGAAGCTCAGGTTTGTCATCATTTAAATTAATAGAATCAACATTTTCTCCTATGTTCAAAACTCTTAAAATTTGATTTTATATACATATTGAGTGACTAATTCAGTAAGAGGAATAGAGATCTTAATTTTTGCAATTTCACTCTCTATATTAAAAGGTGTATGAGTTTTAGAAATGTTTAAATCAGCCTTTTTAGTCACTGTTTTCTCAGAAAATTCAGCTTGCTGGTTTTTATTATGGACATCAATTAAAACAGTTTTATTAGGAGCACTAGCTGAGTTGTTAGGGCTGCTTTGGTCATCACTTTGTTTGCCACTAGGTTGACTATTTTTTCCTTTATTTCTATCAGAAATTTCAGCCACTACGTTATTGTTTTCTACTGTCCTCTTAGAAATGTTTTTAGGATTGTTCCTAGCAGAAATTTCAAAGGTTTTTCTTTTGGGAGTGTCTTGATTTTTCTTGCTTCTAAGGTCATATTGTCTGTGCACTTCCATTATAGCATTTTCAAAGTCTTGTTTATAGTCTTCAGATTCTAATCTCTCTTCTTCATAAGGTGTAAATATGCCATGTTCTTCCTCAGTGAGGAAAAAAATATCCTCATTTTTTACTCCCATTAAGTTTATGTGGTTTTCCTTTGTTTCCTCTATTACCCCCTCATCTTCATCAACATAGTTTTTTTGGAAAGGAGGCCTAATTTGCTGATCAGGACCTCTTTGTCTAAATTGAGGGGGATTTATTCTAAAGATTTGGTTTTGGTTCTGATTTTGATTTATGTTTCGAGGAGATGTTTGATTTTCCCTAGGATAATCTCTCTCATTCATGTTTATCCTCTCCATCATTCTTTCCATTTTCCTAACTAGGCTATCAATCTTAGCATCAAATGTGGAGGGTTTGGCCTCTTCTTTGTAAGTAACCTTCTTTTCTGCCCTTATCCTAGCCCTCTTCTCAATTAGGTTGGCTTCTACACTCACATATCCCCTTTTCATATCTTCTAAGGTTAGGGGATCTCTTTCTCTCAACTAGTAAGCCATGTTTGGATCAAAGCCTTCTGGAAATTTTATTAAGGCTAGGCCTTGTGGGGGTTTCATATGAGGTGGGAGTGCATTGCATACACTATTGAACCTAGTGCAGTAGTCTAGGAAATTCTCCCCAACATTCTCTTAAGGTTATTGTACTCTGAGAGGATTTGGAGGGAATTCTTCTTAATCTCCCACTTGCTTATGATTGTTTGATAAAGGGAAGGGAGATCATGTATGATGTTAGGAGTTAAGTTTTTGAACCATTTTTTGGCTTCTCCTCCTAGAATTTGGGCAAACATTCTCATTTGGATGGTCTCCTCTTCTATTTCATGATAGTTAAATGCATCATTCATATTATCTACATGCTGTTAGGAAGTGGTAGATTCAACTCCAGTAAAGTGAGGGATTTTTTATTAGTAGTCTTGTGGCATAGGCAACAAAGGTTGGGGTAATAATAAAGGGGCAAACCATGCTGCCATGATTTGAGGTAAAGGAATCCAAGGAGGGTTTACAAGAGGAGGGTTTGTGAGTGGAGGTCGATGATGAAATGGAGTCGTTTGGACAGTGGATGTATAAGTGGGCGTGGTAGAAGTACTTGGGCCAGAAAATTGATTTTGAGAAGATTTATAATGAAAGGAGCCAAAGTTTTGGAGAAGTTGGAAATCGGGAGGAGTGGAAGGAGATGCTTCTCTACTAAGACTCTATAGTGAGTTTATAGGCTCAAGGTATGTCTGGTCTATACCACTTTGAGACTTAGTTCTAAATAGGTTTATTTTATGGTGTAAGTCAAATTGGGTATCTTGCAAGGATGTGAGGTTTTCAAGGACAAAGCTTGCTTTGTGGATAGATCTTCTAATAATTGGAGTTTTCGAACTAGAAGACTTCCTAAGGATGTTTTCCGGGTTGTCAACTGTTGCAGGAGGATTTGGGTCAGAATAGGATCTAGTATAGATTCTCCTAGAAGCCAGGACTTAGATCCAAGAATCAGAAAGGTTGAGAGTTTATGGCAATCTTAAGGAACAAACCAATCTGCAACAAGAAAAACTTAATCCAAAAAAGTTTTCTTAAATCGGTTTTTGTGATGTTTTGATGATAGAATAAGTTTCCCAGTGGAGTCTATGGAAAACTAGTGGAGTCAGCAGGCCTACTGAAAACCAGTGGAGTCACCAGGTGGCGGATTTTTACTTGCTTTATGTTTGGCTGTTGTCCACCATCAGCAACAAGAAACCATTCTTGGCTAACACTTGATTCATTTTGAGTTTTAAAATTAGGTTTTCTGAGTTTTTGAGGTTATCTATTACTCAGTGTCCCCAGTATGGTCACCACTATGTTGGCTCCATGTGATTTGTAATATTGGAAAGAAAAAACACTGCAGGGGCCACATCATAACCACTTTGGAATCCTAGGACCTAGCCTTCCTGGATTCATAGAGGGAACTCTCTATTTATGTGTTTTTTGATGATATTTGTTTATGCTTTTGTTTTATGATTTTAGGCTAGTTATGAAGTTCTAAGGAATTGTTTGTTTTGGTTGGATTAATTGATGGATTGATAGATCTGTGGTGTGACTAATTGAAGGGATGTTTCAGTTGAATAGATAGACTGTGAGAAAACATTGATCCATTGGGCTATGGAGTCATAAAAGGATTTAATTGTTCATCAACTCTGCAAGGGTTTTCATAGGGAAAGCTAACTATATCAAGTGGATATTTTAGATTAAGTTGTGATATGAAACAATAATAAGTTGTGAAGGCAGCAAAGCTATAGTCATTTAAGAATATTCTAGCTCTACTTAGACAAGAAAATCCTTTTTAAGGTAACTGTTTGAGACAAACCAAAGGACAGGGCATACCATAGAATTCTTTGGCCAGACTTTAATAAGCAAACCTTTAAGACACCAATCTAGTAATCCTAAGACTAATTTCAAAAAAAATAAAACAATTAAGATAACAGTGAGAGCAGATAAAGAGAAAACTGAAGCCTATCTTCTTTTACTCAACACTCAAAAGGATCTTCAAAGCAACATTTTGAGGCAGACCAGAGGATAGGGCATACCATAGACTTCCCCGGTTTAGACTCTACTAAATATACTTCAAAGAAGGCCTTAAAAACAATATCTCAAGCCGTACCAATGAACATGGGCTCACTATAAACTTCCCTGGTTTCACTCTATTGAATCATTTCTAATACAACAAGCTATATGGAACTAGAGGGAAATTAAGAATCCTCCAATCAGACCTTGCAGAAGAAAAAATAAAGATAAAGAATGCAGAGAGAAATAGGGTTCTACAACAGCATATCCTATTCTAAAATTTCTTTTCTTTATCAGAGAATATGGAAAAAATGGAAAACATAAGAAAAACAGTAACAAATGAGGAAAACTTCACCATTAACATAGCTCAAGAATCCTGTGACGTGCTTGTATTAATGATGATAAAAATAGTTACATTACTCCATGTAAAATAGCTCTCTGCACCTCAGAGCTTTCTCTAATCCAGCCTAGCAATCCTTAACTAGCTCAGCAGCAGAAATCATTCAAATAATCACCAACTAACCAACAATAAAAATGAGCTCAAATGTAGTATTTATCTGCAAATGAGGAGATGGTGTTAGGCTAGGGTTTAGAATGTCATTTATTACAAAGTTAATGGTTTTTGACCTTTGAGACCATGCAAGGCCCAAGGAAAAAATATCTGAAGGTGTTTCTCTAAAATAATAACTCCTAACTTAACTTCTGAGTTTATTTCTGTGAAATGTTTGACTTTAAGGCTTTTTCAAATAACTTTACAATAACTGCTAGTAGATAGAAAAATATCTCTGACTATTTGTAATAATTGTTTGATGCTTTATTGACAAAAAGCATGCTGTAGGTGGAAAAATATCCTTTGAAGAAGTAACTGCTTGGAATTTAGTCATTCAAATGTGTTTTTGGGCTTAATTTGCCTCTTTTTATCTTTAAACTTTGTATTAGGCCTTTAAACTCTGATTTATCCTTTCACTGTCTTTTCTCTTTTTATTCTGCCTTTAACTCTGTTTTTAGGATTTTAATCCTTTTGATTAAAATTTTGATCTTCTGTCTTAACCCTTTAATCTTTTATTTTTCTTTGTTACAGTACTTTGACTATCTTTATCCTTACTGTGCCTCTGTTCTTCTGTGTTTGTCTTTTGCACATGTAATATCCCCAAATGGGAACAAGCAACAATACTAAACAATATTGCACAGAAATAACGCAGTTCAGCGAAGTAAGAGCAAGAGGCCAATATGGAGGCTCAATATGTACATTTTCAACAACAATTCAGAGTTGTATTGAAGCCCATGAGCTATAGAACAAAAAATAGAAGACTTTACATGAAGAAAACCCTCAAAATGAGGTGCTGCAACCATAGATTAAGACTGAACAAGCT
Source organism: Pinus albicaulis (assembly GCA_034641835.2). Lineage (NCBI taxonomy): Eukaryota > Viridiplantae > Streptophyta > Pinopsida > Pinales > Pinaceae > Pinus > Pinus albicaulis. The sequence continues at coordinate 440,673,711 of CM076584.1, forward strand.
TGATGGCATTATTTTATTGGCTCATAACAGTTGTATATTACACTTCAGATCTAGAGAATATTCGTGTACAAAATGTTAGATATATATTAGATCTGTACACTAGAAAGGCTTCTCTACAAATGCCCCTTGGGGTTTTCAGCAAAAAGTGAAGTACATGGAGTAGATCTGAGATCTTATGCAACAGATCTGTAGAATGATTCAGAAAATCAGAAGAAAATACAAGAGTATTTAGATCAGATATGAATATGACATGGAATAGATCTGAAAACCATGAATCACCACAGTGAAGGGAAAATTCCCAACACTATAGATATCTCTTCCAAAAGTCTGTCAAAACACCCTAAAAATTTACACTTGTAAATAACACAGTACTGGAATGAAAACTGCGCTATGGGCTCTAGAACATATGTGGCCTCAAGCCAAGATCTGAAATCAGTGTTCCAGTCATCGAATAGTCTCTTGCCAATGGGATAGAAGACTCTCCCAGTGAAAAGAGGCACTAGAATGGCCTAGATATTAGTAGATCTAGCCTCCACTTGCTACAGCATGCAAAGACAACCAAACCCTCAACATGATCTGTGTTGTAGTTGGAAGAAGAGCTTGGACAAATGCCTGATAGTGGTCAAGAAATGCAAGACTCCTCCAAGAGGTCTCTCAAGGAAGGAGGTGGGATTCCCGATCAGGAACACACAGTGCTAAACAACACTATTCTCTACTAAACAACCAAGAGAATGATAAATGTCTAAACAGACAAAATATTCAGAAAATAATATGGTCATCAACAACCCTTCTCTTGTTGTCCTCCTCTTCCTTTTATAAGATTGAGATCTTGCAAAACCCTAAACCATCTCAATGATTTAGCTTCTTTCACATGTGCCACATCCAACTAAGATTGCACTGTGCATCAATGAGGATCACTTATTCTAGACATCGCTTTTGATTTAGTCATGGTTGACACAGTCAAATGATTCAATCCCTTTCACACATAAGGGTGTTTTATTTACATAGCCCAAATTTAGCTTTGTTCAAATGTGGAATTTATTTATTCACTATTTTAGGAGTTTTTATTGTCCTCCTTTACACATTTATTCATGCAACATGAAAATAAAGCAAAATTGTATATTCCCATTAGCTTGGGCTAATTGGGAATATTACAGTCCTCCCCTCCAAAATGTTGCTTTTCCTCAAACAACTGATAAGGTGAGTGTTGCAACACTTCTCCTCCTCCATTGGTGACACCATCATGATTTAAGCTTCCTCCATAAGCTAAGTGTTCACCAATCCAACCCTCCATGAATTTTTCCTCCAAAGTCATCATGAGATGTACATAGTCCATCCCACAAGGAGTCAAGAACTCAAATGAAACAAACATGGTTGAACCAATACTCTCCTTGAAACATGTAGCATAAGATACATAGAGAGTCTCCATCCCATGTGGTACATACATGCTTCCCATCCTCCCTCCATGCAATCCCATAAAAAGTACAAGTATTTCATCAATGTATGGAAGCAAAATTACATATACAAAAATAGAAATTTGAGCATGAGGAGGTGGGTCATAGTCCCACATATGATAGCAGCACAGTGCATCTCCTGCCTGCATCAGATCAAGGTATGGTAAGTGGTTTCCCCGCCACTTACTTGTTACACATGTCATCTCACTATGGCTGAAAGTGTGAGATATGTTTGGTGCCTTTGGGAAGCACCCATCATGAAAGAAAATCTCCCTTTGCACATCAAGGGAGTGGCCAAATTCTGAAATTTTAGTGGCCCAATGTTTTCCATGAGATTTGCATGATACATTACTCCTCCTTGGAGTCATGGCCTGCATAAACATGGTGAAAGAATATGTAAAATCAGAAAATGAAACTTGCTTTACATGATCAGATTCTTCACCAACAATGTCTCTCATACACATGGATTTGTGCATGGATCCTTCTCCTCTTTTAAAAGAAGGGAGAGATGGCTGAAATAAATCTTGCATAGAGTCATATGGTTGCCCCAACTCCATATACTTCATGCATTCTTGAAAATGTTGATATATTTCTTCTTTCAAGCCTTCCCAATCAAAGCTTCTCATGATGATGTTGTAGATCCTCATGGAATACATATGGTTGAAACATAACTCTTTGTATGCTCCTTGTAGTAACTTCTACTTGAGCTTAGAAGCTCTAGAAAAGAAGATCCTACCATGATGATAGATGACCTCTCCTTGGACTAAGTAGCCTTCTTCATGCAACTGGTCATCAAGTATCATACAAGTGTGAAGATCTTTGGAATAATCCACCAATAGTTGGGACTTCCAATACAGATCTAAACTGCTCAACAATGACAGCGCTGATGATGCATCAACATAAATGTCTGTCATGTTGTTGCTCTCCTCCTTGACATCTCCTATGCTAAATATGTGTGTTGGAAGGTCATTCCTCCATTCTTCTCCTCCCATGGCACAGATCCAGAAATGAGAGTGGGTGATGATGATAAGGGAAGAATATTTCCCTCCTTCTTGAGCTTACCCAAGTCTCCCAGTGTTGTAGCTTTGTCTTCAAGTGCTCCAATCCCTCCTGGATCTAAGTTTGGAGAAGAAATTTGTGAGGTCTTCCCACAAAATCTGAATTAGGTGGCATCCCAAGTTATTTGCCATAAGATAGTGAGGTCTCATGGATCATCCTCATATGCATAATAGATGGGATCCTCATGTCCCTGCTTCCACTGTGCAAATTCTGCTCTGTTTCATGTGTGGAAATCTCATGAAATTTGGGGACTACTCTTAGTGATGCAAGAGTGCTTATGATTGGAGCATTTGCTCCATTCTTTACTCCCAGAAATAGTGGATCAACTTCTACTATGTTAGCGCTGTGATCCCTCCTTTGTTCTGTCACATTGTCTATCATCATAGACACATGTTGCTCATGTTCTCCATATGTAAGATTCCTTGGAACTTCTTGCAAAGATGCAAGAGCCCCTCTAGTGGAAGCAATTTCTTCATCTCCATCTCCCAATAAAAATAAATCTCCTCCTGTTACAACGTTGGAGGATATTCTTTGCTCTTTCTCTCTCTTCTCCTTATCAATGGAGAATGCCTCATCATTAAGAGACCCTTTTCCTTGATCTCTTCTTGAAGAAGGAACCCTCATGTCTTCTCCTTGAGAGGAGAGTTCTTGCTGAAGTGGGGCTTTTGCCTTTGGCAAATCATACAGTAGATCTTCAACCCCCTCAACAATGCTTAGAAATGGAGTTGGCTTTATGGATTCTTCCAAATCATGCAAAGATTCAAATTTCTTGGGCTTGAGTTGCTCTCTCAAAGAAGTTTTAGAATGTCTCAAATCAAATATTTTCACTAACCTCCTAGTGAACTTTGCATAAGAAGAGATATTTACATTTTTCAAGGAAGAAGACTCAAATAGCCACCAGGCATAAGCCTTACCTTGAAGATGCAGCGCTGCTACTCTCATGGCTTCTTCTTCTTAAACTTGATGTAGCTGGAAATATGTGTCAAGCTTCCTTACCCAAGACTTGGCTGAGCTCTCATGTGATCCATCAAAAGTAGGTAGAGAGAATATACCCAAAGTGTGTTTCATGCACCCTCTTCTTCTACTGTAGTTGCTAGATCTTCTTTCTTCTTTAAGTTGACAGAACTATGGGAAACTTATATTCTCCTTCAATCTCTCTAAATAAGACTCATATTCTTGGAGATAATCACCAAGAGTTTCCTCCTTTGGTGTTCCTCCTTTTCCTTCTTCCTTTGTTAATAAAGTAGGCATGCTACAGCGTTGTAGATCAGATTGTGTGGCTAAATGCTCACACACATAGTAAGAAATATTGGGGCTTCCTTTATGTGAAAATATTCTTGAGGGATCTGCATGTCTTTCCCTCCTCATTCCCTATATTTTTCCTTTCAACTCATGCATAACTTGAGAAAGAGTTTTAGAGAACTCCTCTCCTTCCAACCTTCCAGATAAAGGGGTTTTACCCTTGTTTTCTTTGTCTTCTATGTAATAACATTTCTTCTGTCTAGTTTTAAAATACCTCTTCTCTCTGTTAGTAAGAGGCTCTTCTTCTTCTGAACAAATATTGGCTCTTTAAGAAAGCACAGGCTGTGCCAAGATGATTGCTCTAATACCACTATAATATCCCCAAATGGGAACAAGCAACAATACTAAACAATATTGCACAGAAATAATGAAGTTCAGCAAAGTAAGAGCAGGAGGCCAATATGGAGGCTCAATATGTACATTTTCAACAACAAATCAGAGTTATATTGAAGCCCATGAGTTATAGAAAAGAAAATAGAAGACTTTACATGAAGAAAACCCTCAAAATGAGGTGTTGCAACCATAGATTAAGACTGAACAAGCTTGACAACATTATTTTATTGGATGATAACATCTGTAGGTTACACTTCAGATATAGAGAAGATCTGTGTACAAAAAGTTAGATATATATCAGATCTGTACACTAGAAAGGCTCCTCAATAAATGCCCCTTTGGGTTTTTAGCAAAAAGTGAAGTACATGGAGTAGATATGAGATCTTATGTAGCAGATCTGCAAAATTATTCATAAATTCTGAAGAAAATACAAGAGTATTCAGATTAGATCTGAATATGACATGGAATAGATCTAAAATTCATGGATCACCACAGTGAAGGGCAGATTCCCAACACTATAGATCTCTCCTCCAAAATTCTGCCAAAACACCCTGCAACTTTACACTTGCAAATAATGCAGTACTAGAATGAAAATGGTGTTGTAGGCTCTAGAAAATATGTGGCCTCAAGCCAAGATCTGAAATCAGTGCTCCAATCATCCAATACTCTCTTGCCAATGGGATAGAAGACTCTCCCAGTGAAAAGAGGCACTAGAATGGCCTAGATCTGAGTAGATCTAGCCTCCACTTGTTGTAGCTTACAAAGAAAATCAAACTCTCAACAGGATCTGCGTTGTAGTTGGAAGAAGAGCTTGGCCAAATGCCTGATAGTGGTCAAGAAATGGAAGACTCCTCCAAGAGGCCTCTCAAGGAAGGAGGTGGGATTCCCAATCAGGAACACCTAGTGCTAAACAACACTATTCTATGCAAAACAGCCAAGAGAATGAGAAATGTTTAAATAGAAAAAATCTTCAGAAAATAATATGGTCATCAACAACCCTTCTCTTGTTTTCCTCCTCTTCCTTTTATAAGATTGAGATCCTGCAAAACCCTAAACCATCTCAATGATTTAGCTTCTTTCACATGTGCCATCTCCAACTAAGACTGCCCTATGCATCAATGAGGATCACTTATTCTAGACAGCATTGTTGATTTGGTCATGGTTGACCCAGTCAAATGATTCAATCCCTTTCACACATAAGGGTGTTTTATTTACATAGCCCAGATTTAGCTTTGTTGACATGTGGCATTGATTTATTCACTGTTTAGGAGTTTTTATTGTCCTCCTTTACACATTTATTCATGCAAAAGGAAAATGAAACAAAATTGTATATTCCCATTAGCTTGGGCTAATTGGGAATATTACAGCGCAGGTATGAATTTTTTCTGTACTGGAGGGTTAAATATCCACTGATGACCATGTTTCATTGATTTAATCTTGAATAGGGCCTCTAGTCCTTCTAAATTGGAATTAAAACTCTGTATCATCACCCAGATCTTCATCCATTGTTTCTAAATAATTGGAATGAATTTACTTGCATTTCCACCATTAAACCTACACACTAAAACAAAAAATTAGCTTTAAAACCATGTGGGGAGGGTTTACTGTGTTTTCTGAGGTTTTCGTGCTGTCGGAGGGTGGAGAATGGTGTTCTAGGGTGGGTTCGATAGGCAGAACCAACAGGGAATATGAACGATGGCGAGTTTTTTTTGAATTTTGGTGCGGAGGGATAAGTGGTTTTCGAAAGCCGGGAGGTGTTTTTCACACGATGGAGGAGGCGGTAATGGTTGTCAGGGTGGGAGTGTGATACAATTCAGATTCTGCTGCGTGGCAGGGAAAAACCACCCATATCACGCGGTTGGGGAATGTTTAATGTGGGTTCAATTAATTTGCGATACGCATTGTGGGTCGTCAGATCTCGAAGGTGGATATTGACTATGATTGCGCGATGTGGAGCGGTGGGTAAGTAGAAAGGGAGGGCCCAGTCGAACAGGTGGCAAAGTATTTGTTGGAGTGCAGGTTTTGATGAAAGAGCGGGGCCCAGAGTTTTAACAAATCAATGAATGCGCTTGATTTATAAGGTTTATGAAGGGTTTTTATAATAAAAAGGTGGAGGGTTGAAATATTTATAGCGAGGGCTTATGCGATAGGCGGGGTTAGGGTCATATGAGTGCTAGGGAGCGAGGGCATTAGGTGAGGGGGCTAAAAAGAAAACCTTTAAAGGGTCAGGTTTTAACATAAGTCAAGCTTATAAACAAAAACAAAAAATTGTTTATAAAAAAAAGGACCCGAACATGCTAATGTTAAGTCTTAAACAATGTAAAAAAGGCCATTTTTACATTTCTTTAATTTATATAAGGGGGGGAAAAGATGAAACGAGGGGGTATTATGAAGGTTTTTGAAAGGGGAAGTGGGTTTTTAGAAGGGAAAAAGAGTGAATGAGAGTGGGGTAAGGAGGAGGGTGAAAATGACGTAAACCAACCCATAAATAAGTCCTTTTAGAGTAGCAAGGTAAATTTTTGAAAGGGGCAGAGATGAAACATAGTGAAAATGGTTGATTTGGGATAATGAAGGCAGTGAGATTTCTAAAGATAGTTGATAGGCAAATAATGCTATCTTTAGTTTCTTGTAGAACATCCACAGTCACCTAGTGAATTCTGTAAAATACATGAGGATAACAATGCTGATGGAAGCGATTCACCCCAGTAACCATATACCAATCAGGAATAGCGAAACCAATATTCCCCCTCTCCCACACAAAACCTACAACTGCAAAACAACGTGCAAGTAAACTTTGTGAAACCTTCTCAAGTGCAACCGTGCTAGTATTATGACCAAGAGAATCATAGTAATCCTCCTAATGCTGCAATGAAAAAGCATAAAAATAAAAAAAGGGAGACTCTGGATAAGGTGGAAGCAACTAGCAACACCCTCCGCGATCTCAGGTTGGGGGCAACGCCAACCAAAATCAAAACTAGGAGTGAAACAAATCCCAAGGGCAGAACAAGAGGGACAGTCTACGGACAAAGTGTTCTTGCACTATATGTGGTGAGTACTTCCATTACACTCATCACTGTCCTGATCTCCATAAACTAAAGAAACTTCAGGTTAATCGTGGACAAGGGGGACCTACACAACAAACCGCAGTAATGCAAGAGCCATTCCCCCACCAAGGAGTGGTTAATACCCAATAGAAACAACCACCCCCAAATGATTTTGGGAACAACAACCATGAAATTTACATGACTGGTGAAGAAATGTTCTTCCAGAGGAGGAATCGAAACTATGATGCCTCCTCAAACACCAATTCGTCAGGGGCAACCACGAGTGCACCTACTACACCATTGAATATATCCAAAATACTTATTGAACCCTTGCCAAAGATGGCTAAGAGTCCAACTAGGCAAGTAGGACACCACTCAAAAGCGGGCCAAAACTACAACATCATGGATGATTTAGCATAATATCCCACTGCCATGTCAGCTTTAGAGGTCCTGAAATCTTGCCCAAAACATCAGAAAGCCTTACTTTTCACATTAGGCACCATCAACCCTTCCGATTCTCGCCTAATGGCTTTCGACTTAGACAAATCCACCCCCATACTTCCTTCACTGGTCACCTTTTACATACTGGTATTAGTCCAAATTATCACTATACATCGATGTATCATTGATGAGGGTGCATCTACATGCATCATGTCCAAGACTTCTTGGAAAAAGTTGGGATCTCCCGAACTGAAGCCATCTGATATAATGCTCAAAGCATACGACGGGCGCCCTTATGCTCCCATCGATCTATATCAGAATGTCCCTGTTAACCTGGCCGGCAAGACGGTACTCATAGACATTGAGGTCTTGAATGCTCAACTTGACTACAATATACTCCTTGGGTGGAGTTATATGTATGACATGACTGCCATAGCCTCCTCTGTTTTCTGAGTGATGATGTTCCCCCATGAAGATCGAATCATCATTGTTGAATAACTAACATACTATGATAAAAAACCAATGAAGGTTTCTGATGCCATTCTACCCTATGTAGACACAATTACAGAGCCGCTCATGCGGTACCAAGAATATGGCCTCGTCAATTCAAACCATCATCAATCCTCAGTTCATTCCTAGGAGATCCCCCTGTCATACCAGAAACAATCTCATATGTCATAGGGGCCCCGGTGTGCATGATCTTATCATCAAACACTGAAACCATCTAGGAGACAGAGACTAGTAGTATAGAAACCGAGGCCACTGGAATGAATTTTCTACCCTATGCCATCTCCCAAGCTCCATTTTTATACCCTCCACCTGGTTTTGTGTCACACCAAGTCATGGAAATTATAACATTTCCAAACATGTATTTCACAATACTTGTCTGGTATCTAGTCCCACTAGCCATGCTGGGAGGCCCTGGCATCACTTCTACCGGAGTAACCCCCATCACTCCTTAGGAGGTGACACCAGTTAACGAGACTCCCGTAGCAGCACCAGTTAGATTGAATAAGAAAACCAATAAAAAATTGAAAAAGATAGAAAACCCCATCATACCTAGGGCATTGCAACCCTGTGCATTATGTGATATCATAGGCCATCCTACCAATATTTTCCCGGAATTAGATGAATTAAAACCTTTTCTAAGCTATGAAAAAAATATCTCAACCCCATGTTCCCATAAAAAGGAACACACCACGAAAAATCAAGGGAAAACATTACGCACCAACCACACATGCACTATCTGCGACCATTATGGGCACTACAATCATCATTTCCCAAAGATGCCATGATATAGGGATGCCTTGCATGCCCTAGAATAATCATACCAAGAGGACCCCTCAAATCCCCCGATGCAGACATATGAGGGATAACCTCGAGTCATATTATACCTACAAGAGGCGAGGCAGTCACCTAAGAGACCACCTCCCGCTCAGTATCGCCCCCCACTTCCCATCCAACTATGTGCACGTTGTGATGAACGCTATCATTTCATTTCTGATTGTGCGACCCTAGATTTTTTTTGGAGATGGTATCCTGTTGACCCCGTATACTACGATGACCTTCGGGCAGTCCAATATTCATGTCAGGTGTGTTCTGGCGACCACCCAATTCGTCATTGCCATTATATCCCCCGATTATGTTCGAAGTTAAACAACTTACGCATGGCCATATTATGCCTTTCCCTAGCAAACGAATCAGATACAGAATCCATGGAAAGCTCGAAAACACAAGAAGATTAGACAAGAAGGTCCATTCTCTTCATGTCAACCAAAAAGCGGCCAGTCAGGGGGCACATCGTCACCCCCAACCGCCCTCCACAGATAACACCAACCTGTGAATTATGAAATGCCCATAACCATCTAGTCGCCCAATGCCCAGACCTAGAATCACTCCACAAATGGTATCCAATCACTTCAGCAACCCAGAGGGAAGGGAATACCGAAGAAACACAATCATATCTAGTCTATCAAGGAAACCATCAAACTCGACATTGTACTTACATCTCCCAAGTACGCTCGCTAATAGACATCATAAACTCATTATAGACGCACCACCAAGATATAGTTGGTTTAGAGCCAAGACAACCCAATGTAAGGCAACCAGCACCTAGGAAGCCCACCCCCCATCAATACCAAAATGTTAGGAGAGCTAAATCAACACACTGTCCTAGCAGGACCTAGAACCAGTTGTAATATCCCAAAAGGGAGAATGCAGTAATACTGAAACATAATATAAGAACTGCAACAAAATAAACAATAAATATAAATACACATTAGAATGGACATAAATAGCTAAGCCATTTTATTATATAGGAGGTGAATAGAAAGTACAACAGTGCTCAAAATATGAGACACTCAAGCCAAATGGATGGCCTAGAATGACCTTGCAAAGATCCCACAAGAGGGATTGCGTAACTACTGAACTTCTAGAAGGTAATCTGCACTGTCCCTACTACAAATGTTGGGACTGCAACTGCCAGAAAGATAGAAAGTAAGATCTAGGAAGAATGGGAGCTCTAATAATGTTGAAAATAGATATTTGGGCTCCATGATGGATACCCAAGATAACCCAGAAAGAGTTTCTCAGATCTGTCAATATAAGAAAACCACCCTCTTAGGGCTTCACATATACACTACTAGGTATGCAGATCTTAAGCTAGATCTGATGATATGATGGCTGCAATGATGCAAAATTGGATCTATGCAAGAAGGGTTTATCCCTTCATTAGATCCTTGGGCTAAAAGCTCAAGATATAGTTCCTCCAATCTCCTCCACTGGAAATAGTTGTTGCATGAACAACAGCTTCAGAAAACTGTGTTGTAAGAGAGGGAGGCTCAATAGCCTACTTCTATATATGTAAAATCAGCTCCTGAATCATGGAAAAAATAGATCCAACATGAGGAGATGATCCCTCACAAGATTTCCTACTGAAATCTTCCTTCCTCCAATAGATCTACAGGACTGGAATACGCAATCCTTGAAGGGCTGCTCCTGGAAGACTGAATGTGAAGAACAAAGTGGTAGGATGAATCCTCCACCGGTTTCCTAGCTAAATTCTAGAAAAAACCTCTTGAAGATGGCACCAATGTTTGATAAGGAATGTAGTACAACCCTCTTTCAATATCTACTCAATGAAAGAGGAAGGATTCCTACTCGGGAACACCATATGCTAAACAACACTACAATATTAGCTAAACAAATCAAGAATTCATAGAAATGTCCTAAGACAAATCTAGATCTAAACATATCAAGAAATGAATAATCAAAATCATGCCTTCCTTTGTGCCTTCACCTTCATTATATAGATATGAGCCTTCCATAGACTAGGCCCACTCTGAAACTGCATTGTACATGTGGACATAAGTATCTATGGTTGACTACATTGTTTCTCCATGTCCTACATCATGTTCATATGGGGTGATCACCCTCTCCATCATGTGTGCATTAAATGCATCACTTCCTCCACTAACTTACCATAAGTGCTCTATGATTTTCTTTGAATGCACTATGATCTCAGTTGACCTTATCAAATATCCTCATGATTTTATATTTAATATCCATGATCTTATTTGACTGTTTCAACCTCCATAATCTATCTCATAAATGAGACATGATCTCCATTAATGGAGTTGCTCCACTACTCCATGTTTTTAGATCTAGTTTTAGAATATCCACATACACACATTAAAAGTGTATTTTATTCATCTTTGAGGATTATGGGTCCCTCCACCCTTTTATTTACTTAATTCATTAAGAAAATTAAGAACTCTAATATTCCAAATATCATGTGAAAATTTGGGAATATTACAGTCCTCCCCGGAAAAAAATTTCTTGTCCTCAAGCAACTGCAAAAGTAGATGAAAAGCCATCTATTTTCCCTCCAAGTGGCATCCACATAAGGAAGGCCTCCTCCATTTGCTGCAAGGTGTCATGCATGTTTGGTTTCAAAGTTGTCTCTCAAGAATGCATAGAATGACTTCCAACTGTATAGTTAGATGCCTTCCTTCCACCATAGAGTACCAAGTGACAACCATATGATGTCCACCATCATCAAAAATACAGGAGATACATAAAATAAAGTGGTTCTTTTCACAAAGGAAAAGCTCCATCTCAAAATACATCCCTTCATCCCATGCTTTATGAATTAGATTGAGCATTGACATGCCCTCATTCTTAGCCCTGTTGGCCTTGTTGGATCCAAGCGAAATTCCAACATTATGCAAAAGAAGAAATAGAGATATATGGGTAGACAAATATTTCAAACCATAATCTCCCAAAAGTAACCACCGGAGTAAGGCCCTTTGTTGCCATCCTCCATCTCCCCCATGCAATATGGACAATCCAAACTCCCCCAAAAGAAACCAAAGAAACAAGAGATCTTGTTGATTTCTCCCCACCTCATGTGCATCATGGAGTAAAAACATATTGATAGACATATGAAATGTCACATCAGCCTAGTACAAGCAAACAACATCAATACACATCATGAGAGCATCATGCCAAGTTCTACCCATTACAAAACACATAGACATAGGAGATGTCATGTAATGGCCAAACTCTCTCAAGGGAAACCAAAATGAACATGCCTTATTTTGCTGCATTCCATCATTGATACACAAGGCATGAATCAGAAAAATATGAGCTATTGGGTGGTAACCATACTCACCCAAGAGAAACCAACGCAACCATGCCTCCTTCTTCATTACATGAGTGTTTTTCAAGGCATGGATCAAATAAATAGAAGCCTTTGGGTAGTAACCAAACTCACCCAAGAGCAACCAAGGTAACCAAGCTTGCTAGCCCATGTCATATATCTGCAAGTGGTCATGCAACCCCTTGCTTATCATTCTTACCCACTCATCCCAATGTGGATGATGAATGATGTACTACCTAAACATGGTATCCTCCCTTTGTAGAATACCATTATTCTCAAACTGATGAAGAACATTTCCCTGCATGAAATGTTGAAGTGCACCTCTAATGACATTTATCAATGAGACCTTCTTCTCATCAATGGCCCTCCAAAACTAGCGAGGTTCTGGATCTGTTGCAGGTAGAAGTTTCTATTTGAGATGTGAGATGCTCATTGAGAAAATGTCATCTAGAAAAGAGAAAAGATTCCTCATCTCAAGATGATTACCATCTATCATCTTAACCTCCATTGCTTCATGAATAAATCTACCTTTAGAATGCTCCAAGAATAATGGGGCCCATTCATTATCACTTCTACTAATTGATAGCGTTGTAGATCTGCATGGTAATACAGACACTGTCTAAAAGCAAGGCACAATTTTGATCTCATAACCAGTCATTGTACATAGGATCATGCTCATCCCATTTTCTGAAACTCTACACTTCAACTCAAAGGGTTGAATGTAGCTCAAAAATGATGAACTGGGATAGCTCTTCATCTCCTCCTTGATTATATCAAGGGTCCTCTGTGTTGTGATATGTTATTGATTCAAATCAGCATGTTGTTCTAATCCTTGGTCATGCAATGGCCCTGATGGCATGTCCCCATAAGTTTCAATAAGATCTACTGAAACAATAGGTGATGAAAGTGTATGCATGCCTTGGATCAACTGATGTGTGGGAACCTCTTGCAAGGACACAAGAGTTCCTCCAACCGGGACAATGGTGTCTCCAACTGCTGGTAAGAGTGATGGCTTCTCTTCTATCAATGTATGAGTGCTGGAATATTCCTCCCCTTCCTCATGCATCTCCCGAATCATGCATGGGAATCTATGTGTCAAGAGCTCAAGACTATCTTGCAAAGTTGCAAGTGTCTCTTCTACGGATGCAAGTACTTCTGCAGCTGGTGGTGAATGTAGTGACTCCTTGTCCAGAGTGACAAGATTGACATCCTCCTTTGTTTCCTTAGGAAATATCTCTTTGTGTCACATCTCTATTTTCTTCACATAAAACTTCTTCCTCAACTTGTGAAAGAAATCTGAATATTTAGTCACCTTTGCATGCTCCATGTGACAAACCACCAATTATTGGCATCACCATAAAGATGAAGTGCTACAATTTGGATAGCCTCTTTTTCAGCCACAAGATGTAGCATGAAAAATGTATCTAAATCTTTTCTCCAAGCCTTAATAGTGCTTGAGGACGATCCATCAAATGTAGGCAAATAAAATCTATTGTGTCTATTTCTTTTATTGCTGCTATAGAATCTTATTTCTTCTTTGAGTTTGAAGAATTATTGGAGAGTTAGACTCACTTTGAATGCTCTAGACTGTGCTTTGTACTCTTCAAGATGCATACTGAGAGTCTCATGAGTCTTAGGTTCTTTCCTTTCTTCATTTCTATACCATTCACCTTCTTCCAAGAAAGTGGGCATAGTAGATCTATGAGGAGATATATGATTCTCCAGTATTCTTTGCTGATAGGAAGCTCTTGGACCTTCCTCATCAAATATTCTTCTTGGATCCTTCTTTTGCCTTTCCCTCTTCATTTCATTGACCTCTTTGGAGAGATCTTACATGGATCTAAAGAGAGGAGTGGCAAGATTGTAATCCTCCTTCATGATAGATCTAATCTATCTACTTCTTCTTTTGATGCAAAAGATGAAGTGTCCACAAGCTGAGCCAAAGATCATGCTATGATACTACTATAATATCCCAAAAGGGAGAATGCAGTAATACTGAAACACAATATAAGAATTGCAGCAAAGTAAACAATAAATATAAATACACATCAGAATGCACAGAAATAACTAAGCCATTTTATTATATAGGAGGTGAATAGCAAGTACAATAGTGCTCAAAATATGAGACACTCGAGCCAAAGGGATGGCCTAGAATGACCTTGGAATGATACCACAAGAGGGACTACATAACTGTTGAAATTCTAGAAGGTAAACTGCACTGTCCCTAGTGCAACTGTTGGGACTACAACTGCCAGAAAGATAGAAAGTCAGATATAGGCAGAATGGGAGCTCCGATGATGTTGAAAACAGAGATCCGGGCTCTATGATAAATACCCAAGATAACCTAGAAAGGGCTTCTCAGATCTGTCAATCTAAGAGAACTACCCTCTTAGGGATTCACATATACACTACTGGGTATGAAAATCTGAACTTAGATCTGATGATATGATGGCTCAATGATGCACAATTAGATATATTCAAGAAGGGTTGATCCCTTCATAGATCCTTGGTCTAAAAGCTTAAGATCTAGTTCCTCCAATCTCCTCCACTGAAAATAGTTGCTGCATGAACAACAACTTCAGAAAACTATGTTGTAAGAGAGGGAGGCTCAATAGCCTGCTACTAGATATGTCAAATCAGCTCTTGAATGATGGAAACAATAGATCCAATGTGAGTAGATGATCCCTCATAGGATTTCTAGCTGAACTACTAGAAAATTCCTTCCTCCAATAGATCTAAAGGACTGGACTACGCAATCCTTGAAGGGACTGCTACTGCATGGAGGTAAAACCCAATGGCCTGAATGCTAGATATAGATCTACTGGTTCTGGAAGACTGAATGTGAAGAACAAAGTGGTAGGATGAATTCTCCATCGGTTTCCTAGATGAATGCTAGAAACAACCTCCTGAAGATGGAACCAATGTCTGATGAGGAATGTAGTACAAACCTCTTTCAAGAGCTACTCAATGAAAGAGGAGGGATTCCCACTCAAAAACACACTGTGCTAAACAACACTGCAATCTTAGCTAAACAGCTCAAGAATGCATAGAAATTTCCTAAGACAAATTTAGATCTAAACAGATCAAGAAATGAATAATCCAAATCATGCCTTCCTTTGTGCCTTCACCTTCATTATATAGATATGAGCCTTCCATAGCCTAGGCCCACTCCAAACTGCGTTGTAAATGTGGACATAAGTCTCCATGTTTGACTGCACTGTTTCTCCATGTCCTCCATCATGTTCATATGGGGTGATCACCCTCTCCATCGTGTGTGCATTAAGTGCATTACTTCCTCCACTAACTTATCATTAGTGCTCTATGATCTTCTTTGAACACACTATGATCTCAGTTGACCTTATCAAAGATCCTCATGATTTTATATTTAAGATTCATGATATTATTTGACTGTTTCATCCTCCATAATCTATCTCATAAATGAGATGTGATCTCCATTAATGTAGCTACTCCACTACTCCATGTTTTTAGATCTAGTTCTAGAATATCCACATACACACATTAAAAGTGGATTTTATTCATCTTTGAGGATTATGGGTCCCTCCACCCTTTTATTACTTAATTCATTAAGAAAATTAAGAACTCTAATATTCCAAATATCATGTGAAAATCTGGGAATATTACACGAGCTAAGGACGACATGTGGACTATGCGATAAAATCGACCACCAAGTCAATCAATGAAAGGAACTAAATAACCTTACGAATAGCCTTCACATGGTCACCCCCATCCCGCAGATCGATCTATATTCTATATAATCAAGAGAAGATCACACACTACTATTGTAGGATTTTATCACAATTCCACCATATGATGAATTGTGAATACCTCCCAAGCCTACGAACGACAAGAGCAATGTTAAGGCTAAACTCGTCGAAGGAGCTATCCCTTCCAAAACCAAAAACTCGGAGATGGAAAAAGAAGAATCATACCCCAATGTTTGATCCTTTCCGAGCATCCATTTCAGGGACAAAGAGTAGTGTTGGTGCTCATACCATCTACTCAATAAGAACCGTGCACCATTTGCACCAGCCATAATCGCAAAATAGAGTCATGTCCCTTAATGGAAACATTTAGGCACCTTTGCACTCAACACAGCTTCCAAATCCAGGAAAGTTCAAGTACCCTTGGTACACCTCTAGAGGAACCTAAAATTGCTCTCATGCAAGCCACCATAATGGAAATTCCTCCCCCACCCAAAATCGACGACACACAACATCACATACGATTCATCTCATCATGCATAGGAACCATGACTCGTGTTGTCTGCTCATTTGTCATTGGTGTTGAGACCGCTACAACTACAAAAGTATTTGTACCACCGATGGTGCAAACTCAATCTATCTTCACCCTGTCGACCTCGTCTGGTTCCACAACATCGACTATGGAATCCTATTCATGTCTTTCGACCAGCTCCATTAGGACCGAACCACCTCCTCACAGCCTCACGCAAACTCACTCCCCCTTATATACCTTGTTCCATTCAGACGAGGATATTTTGGAGGCCATGACGAAACCATATTATCCATGGGATCCAATGCATCACCGCTCGTTGTTTCTTCCCAAAAAGACATTCAACCCAAACAACCCAGAAAATCATGAGATATATGCAATCAAGTGAAAATATCTCCTTCCATCTGGGAAAGTTGACTGGTTCAAAAATCCCATCCCAGCGCCCGACGCGTTCGAAGAAGGGAACATGTCCAATATTTCACCAACCATCAAGGTAAATATCTCAAGAAATCCAGAAAAAAATGAAAAAATCTCACTGGGGGCAGCATGTTCTCCAGACGAAGTAAACTCTTACATAAACTTGTTGCAAGAATATAGATACATATTTACATGAGATTATTCAAAAATGCCATGGCTTAGTCCCACTAACATAGAGCACCATATTGACACCTGGCCCGACATACCACCAATACGCCAAAAACAACGTCAATTTTACCCATCTAAGGCAGAAGTAATTAAGTGAGAAATCGAAAAGCTTCATAGAGCCGAGTTTATCTACCCCATAGATTATAGATCATGGGTTTCCAACCCTATTCCCATCATGAAAAAATAGGGCACCATTCACATTTGTACTAATGTCCGAGATTTGAAAAAAGCTTGTCTAAAAGAAAACTACCCTACCACGTTCATCGACACTTGCGCTGGACATGAGGCCCTATCCTTCATGGATGACTTATAAGGGTATAACGAAATTCAAATTCGGCATACCGATCGAAATAAGGTTGCATTCACCACCACGTGGGGAACTTTCGCATACCAAGTTATGCCATTCGGTCTTAAAAACATTGGAGCCAATTTCTAGTGGGCCATGAACTATATCTTCCATGACTTAGCCCAGCTTATCCTAACTTACTTGGAGTAACTCACTTTTCAATCCAAGAAGCGAAGCGACCATAGAGAAGATTTATGGTTGGTATTCCAAAGATGCCGAAAATACAACCTACGCTTGAACCCTCTCAAGTGCATATTTTTTGTCAACGCAGGTCAATTATTAGGTTTTATAGTGTCCCAACAAGGGATCAGAGTGGACCCCCTCAAATTCCAAGCTATCAAAGAGGTGCCACCACTGTGAACCCTCAAGCAACTCCAAATATTGCAAGGGAAAGCCAACTTCCTGAGACGTTTTGTCCCAGATTACGCCACTTGAACGCATGGATTGCTACACCTTCTCCGTCATGATATCCTGTTCAAGTGGGACGATCAAGCCCAAAAATTGTTTGAGGCATTGAAAGTTGCATTATCTTCAACCCCATTGATCAGCCCACCAAATTATGACAAATATTACACCCTATATTTGTCAGCATCTAAAACCACTTTAGCCAGAGTGTTAATCTAGGATGGCCCCGATGGTAAAGAACACGTAATTTATTACATCAGTAAAAAATTATCCCCACATTAAGGTATGAACTCGAAGAGAAAACTTCCTTAGCCCTAATACATGCAGTCTAAAATCTTGGATACTACATTATCTTGCAGACTACAATATTCATCGCAACTATAAACCCCATGAGATACATGTTGACCTGTCATTTGATGAACCACAAATACGCTCGTTGGGTAGTCATAATGGAGGAGTTTGACTTACAGTTCAGTTCCGCCAAGATCAAGAAATATTTTATCTTAGATCAGTTCATCACTGACCTCCCAAGTCAGACCAAATGATTCCCAGTCAATGACTCACTACCTGACGGACATCTCTTTCTAGTGACGACTGACGATCCTTGGTAAGGAGATATACTCTTATTTCTATGAACCCAAAAGTTCAATCCAAAGTTCACACGTGACAACCGAAGTCACATACACAGCCATGCCCCCCGATACCTCCTTGTGGGAGATTTCCTTTATCGGCGAGGCATGGATACAATCCTACGCCCATGCCTCACGCACGACTAAGCTGAGCAAGCCCTTAATGACTGTTATAGTGGAGCTTGCAGTGGCCACCTATCCATAATGGCTACCACCCAAAAATTTCTGCGGGCAAGATAATTTTGGCCCACCTTATTGCGTGATTACATCATATCAGTCAAAAGGTGCAAGAGATATCAACGCTTCGCCCACAAGGAAAGAGAACCTCCTGCTCCTCTGCACCGGGTCATTGTAGTTGGTCCCTTCTATAAATGGGGGATCGACTTAATGATTTGCAACCCTGCATCGTCTAGAAACCACAAATACATTATCATTATTTTCCAACTATTTCACCAAATGGGCAGAAGCCATGCCCGCATATGACAACACGGAAAAAACCGCGGCACTGTTTCTATTCAATCATGTCATCGCACATTTCAGTGTGCCAAAAGAGTTAGTCTTTGATCACGGAAAACATTTTGGAAACAAAATTTCCCATGATTTGTCTCACCACCTAGGATTCACACACGAATTTGCATCACCATATTATCATTAGTCCAATGTGTTGGCAATATGATGCAGAGTGTTGTCCTTGATGGCAACCTACTTGATAAAGTTGATGGAAACCTACTTGATGAGTTAAGGGGGAGATTGTTGGCAATGTGATACAATGTGTTGACTTTGATGGAACCTGCCTGATGAAGTTTTCCTTGATGAAAACTGACTTGATGAGTTGTTAATGATGTAAATCTGATGTATCTACAAATCAATTTAGAAGTAGCTCAGAAAGTGCCAGAATAATGTTGAACAAGGTATGTCACAAGGCATACGCGGGTTTGTTAAGGATAAGTCGTGTATGTACGCGGAAATGTACGTGACAAGTAGCGTATGCCCATTTGCGCTCTAAATTTAGGAAACCAGGGGACATTACCATGGTATTGACCCAAAGTATTGAGTGCTTGATTATCTATTTGATCTCGTCCAGGAATACCATCAGCGGTTGAGTGGTTTTGACTCATGGTATTGACAAAGGCTAAATATATATAAGGAGAAGAAGATCATAGTGCAAGGGTGTGCATGTGTCTAGGTTTTAATGAATACTTCACTCTGAAGTATATCTGCATGGAATGGGTTACAGTTTTCTGATAGATCTGAATTCATAATGCACCTATGAAGAAAATGATGAAGAGGGATCTCTAGATCTGAAATGTCTATGTATTTTCTAGATCTGTTTATGGAATGTTTAGATCTGTGATCTGGCGAATCTTTGTTGAAGTGAGGGGTGAAATCTGAGCTGTTTATCTGGTCTGAAGAATTGCGCTACCTTATAATGTCTGTAGATCTATACGCAAGTTCGTGGCAGAGAAAGCGCGTATATACGCGGGTTGTCTTCAGAAAAAACATGTATGGAAGATGAATTCAACTCTGAAATGTGTGCAGATGTATACGCAAGTTTGTCTTTGTTAAAGTGCATATATACGCAGGTTCAGTGAAGTAAAAGCGCATATGGAATCTAGGATTTTGCTGAAGTATGTGGAATGAAATGTTTGATCTGTTTTGCTGCTATCTGTCAATGATGTATTCATATAGATCTGAGTTGTTTGAATAATGATTATGCTGCTGATTAAGTTGATGAAAGATCAAGTTGTTGGTTGTTGGAAGAATGACTGTTTAAACAGTTCTGCATGATTGATAGATTGTCTGAACAAAAATCTGATTTCAGATCTGAACTTGAGTCTGATCTCATTCTGAAAAATCAGTGTTCTCAGAAGTATACGCAGGTTGCTACACATATAAGCGTGTATGCACGCGACTTCAGCGAAGAGAAGTAGCGTATGCACTCCATGTTATGCACAGAGGCATACGTAGTGGATCTGAGGGTTGAAGCCTTAAGTATGAAAGTGGAAGCTTTCTTCCAGTAGAGGCTGGTGCTAATATCAAGGGGTAGTAGCTCCCTTCCAAGAGAGGCTGGTAAACGAGAGCAAGGGGTTGTAGCTCCCTTCCAGGAGAGGCTGGTAAACGAGAGAAGGTTGTAGCCTTCTGCAGGAGGGTGCCTGCATGCTGGTATGAGTCTGCGCCAGTACATGGTTGTAAGATGTTTTCTTTATAATAAATATTGAAGACTAAGACGGCAGCAGCGGTGGTTTTCTCCCGACTTGGGTTTCCACCTTAAATCCTGGTGTTCATGTGTGTTGCTTATGTGTGATGGTTTATTCTGTTTTTACTGCACATGCTTACTGCTTAACATCTGATGAATAAATGATGCAATGATTTAAGAATCAAATACATAATAAGAGCTTTGAGCATACGTGAGTTTCCTTAAGGATATCCGCGTATATACGCTAGTTTTGTTCTAAAAAGTAGCGTATGGGTTTTGAGAAAAGAAAAGTAAAAATTTTATCAGTTATCTCTAAATACTGATTCACCCCCCCCCCCCCTCTCAGTATTTTTTCCCAACAATTGGTATCAGAGCAGGTCCTTCTGAAAAAGCTTAGCCGCTAGAAGGAAGATCAAGCAAGATGAGAAATCAAGATGGAACAACATCTATCAAGCCTCCGCTCTTTAATGGAAGCAATTTAATCTTCTGGAAAATAAGGATGAGATCCTATCTTCAGTCTATGGGAGCAGATGTATGGGCCATTGTTGAACGAGGATATCAATATCCAGCTGTTGTACCAACAGATCCAACTGAAAAGAAGAATTATGAAACAAATGCAAAGGCAGTCAATTCTCTAACGGGAAGTCTAACTGAATCAGAATTTGTCAAAGTTATGCAGCTGAATATAGCAAAGGAGATATGGGACAAAATAATTCTAAGTTATGAAGGTGATGCAAAGGTAAAAAGTGCAAAACTTCAAACTCTCAGAATTGAATATGAAAATTTAAAGATGCATAGTGATGAGAATATTGCCAGTTTCTTTTTACGTCTTGATGATGTTTTAAATCGTATGAGAAATCTGGGAGAAACAATAACCGAATCTACTTTGGTTGAGAAAATTTTAAGATCGCTAACGGCAAAATTTGAGTCAAAAGTTTCTGCTCTTGAAGAAAAACAGGATCTTCAAAATCTTACTGTGGTGCAACTTCATGGCATACTAACTGCATATGAAATGAGAAGAGGAGGACCATCTAAAGTCAAAGAGGCTGTCTTCAGAGCTTCTACAAAATGGAAAGAAGTACAAGAAGCATAAGGATCAGGATATATCTTAGAAGAAGATGAGGTAAATTTTGTAAAGAAACTCCAACTTGGCACAGGACGGTTCAGAGGTAAGCTTCCTTTCAAATGTTTTGAGTGTGGAAGATTTGGTCATTATGCTGCTAAGTGTCCTCATAAAGAAACACCTGCAAAAGGGAAGGAAGTAGCAAGAAGGAGTAAGAATCGGTTTAACACTAGAAAAATTTACTATACTCATGAAGATGGTGATGGGTTATCTGATAGTGAGGAAGAATGTGAACAAGATCTTAGACTTCTCATGGCATTTGAATCTAGAGAAGAAAAGGATACTTTTGTGGATGCTCTAGAGGACAATGATTTTCTTGAAGAAAACAATCAACTCAAAATAAGCTTAGAAGAAAGCAAAATACTCTTAGAAGAAAGGAAAATAACCATAGAAACTCTAGAAAAGCAGTTTGAAGAAGCGAAGAAACACAATGAGAAATTAGAATGTGAAGTGGTAGGTCTAAGAAAAGAATTTGAGAAAGTAAAGACTCTGAATCTTAGATTTGCTAAAGGATATGAAACCCTAGATGAAATTATCAAGGTACAACGTTCTCCTCTTATAAAGACAGGTCTTGGATATACCGGAGAATCTTCTCAGGCTTCAGCACCAAATTATCTAAAAGTAGCTACAGCTGGTTTACAACATTCTGCCACTCAGAAGGGGAATAAAGAATCATTACAGGTAAAGCATGATCATCTCAATTCAAAGAACACCAACAGGAATATCTTTCAAAGAAACAACAATCAACAGGTAAATTCAAGTAGAAGATTTCATGATCGAAAAAATTTCTTCTTCAATGGACAATGTTTCTCATGTCACAATTTTGGTCATAAAGCTGTTCAATGTGTTGCATATAAAACCATCATGACAAGAGAAGAAAGAAAGAAAAGGATTGATATTGAAACAAAGAAGAATACCTATAACAAATTTTCTCCTCTTCTAAATGAAGTTGAATGTGCTTATTGCAATAACTTTGGCCATGAAGAATTTGAATGCAGGAGAAAAGTTCAGCCAAAAGAGCATGTTCCTTCAAGCTCCAAAGTATGGAAAAAGAAGGAATTGCAGGTTGAAAATTGTGGCATAGCGTTATTTGTAGAAGGTGAAGAAAATCAATGGTACATTGATAGTGGATGCTCAACACACATGACAGGTGACAAAAACAAACTTCTTGCATATAATGCTCTACAAAAGGAAAAGAAAGTTACATTTGGAAATGATACTCCAGATGTGATTAAGGGAAAAGGGTCTGTGTTTCTAAAAGAAAAGTTGAAGGCAAATGATGTCATGTATGTGAATGGATTAAGGCATAACCTGTTAAGTGTAAGTCAAATGTGTGATCAAGGAACTGAAGTTGTCTTTAGTTCAAAATAATGTGTGGTACGTGATCTTGATGTTAGAGTCGGTCTTGTCAGTCCTCCGTCAGAGATCAAAACTCTTTTTGCATTTCATTTTTTATATGTCTCGCTCGATTCACTCAATTGCATTTCGCTAGGGAGCATGCCATAATATGACGGAAGAGCCTTGTTGTTTATTTTCCTCATGTCATGTATCTGCTGGCTTGTGATTGATCATTACAGTTCATCAGAATTCATCAAACTCAATGTTTCAGTCATTCCTAGTCATGGATGGTCTTTGGTCAGCAAAGAGTTTTTAGGTCTAGGGTTTAATGCCAGCAGGTCAGAGGGAAGTTTTAAAAATGTTTTTATTCCAGAAATTTCAACGTCATATTGCTGGACTATGAATTTTCTTCAAAAACCTGTTTTGAAGAAAATTCATCATTTCATTTTTGTAATAAATTTCCATGTAAGTTTCCAGCAGGCAGCCCCGGTCACCTTGCCAGGTTTCATGCAGTTCCTATCCCTGCAGAAAATGAATCAAGAAGTCATCGTTGAAGAACAGAGTTGAATTACAAGTGAAATAGAGCCAAGCCAAAACATTATAAAACTGGGTCTTTACAAAGAAAAATTGCAGAACAAAGTTTGTTTTAAAATTGAAAAGTGCCCAAATTCTACAATTTTACAAAAGTGGGAAATCGCAAGACAAAATTCAAACCCATGCCATTACAAGATATTTTTCTACCATTTAAATATCATTTGCACGTTAAAGATAAGAGCAAAGTTAAGATTAAAGTTTGAGACAGAGAAATTGAAAATTTTGAGGCAGTTTGTCTGAGTTAATTTGAGCGCGGCGCACTGGGAGAAGACGCGACGCACCTACTGAGCGCGGCGCGTAGAGCGCAATTTCACAGTGCAAATTTGCACTGACGCGGCGCATCCAGCCTGCGCGGCGCGTAGAGCGCAATTTCACAGTGCAAAGTTGCACTGACGCGGCGCATCCAGCCTGCGTGGCGCGTTGGGCTGGAGCGCGGTGCACAGAGCCCCTAGCTTGAAATTTTATCTCTGCTGCTCAAAATACATTCAAGACATAAAATGTTGACATTCTTGTCTGCTCACGTGGCCTGTGGGCACTCTGGTCACCAAATATCACACGGTTGGTCGACAGGTTTGATTGCTATCAATGTGCTACGATTCTAAAGTTTCAGTGCCTGATGATGAAACGAGATTTGGATTTGATTCTGGATCAGAGTTTACATTGGAATCTCTCTAAAAGAAGGTTGTTCATGGAACTTACTTTGTTGGGTCCAAATTTCCTGAGAATGATAGTGAAATACTAGAGATTTGGTATACCCAATGGCACGAGAACCATTTTCTAGATAGAATGCAGTGGCTACCATTACGTTTGTCTCAACAACAACTTCCATTTAGCGAGCAGGAAACTTACAAAAGAACACCTGAAGGAATGTCTGCATATTTGAGCCTCTCATTAAAACACAAAAATAAACGTCAAGTTATTGAACTAAATAAAGGGTCACGTCCTACTGATTTATTTGTAGAAAATGGATCAGATGGTCAAGCTGATTTGACTGCAGGAACTGATTGTTCAATTGATGAAGATATATCCTTTTTTAGAGACAATGTTTCCATCTAATTGCGTACCAGATAGTATTATTCCCGTGCAAATTGGGTCGAATTTTGAGGCTGTTGGCAAATCATTTTAAGGAACAGTATTCTCAAATGGAACTATTAATGTTTCTACAAACCATTGGGTATAGTAATCCTGGGACATTGATGGAGTGTTTAAAAGCTGGGACAAAGCTTTCTCCTCAACAATCACATCAGCTACTTGTGCGTACCACACAGTCACGGCAACGAACAAAGTTTTGTTAGCTAAGCGAAGACACGATTAAACCAATCAAAGTCCTCCGTTGAAAACACTGATTTTGGAAGCGTCTTCTGATGCTGCGCAGTCTAATCATGATGGCTCAAAAGGTCCGAGGAGTGTCAGTTTGGGATTGGCGGAACTTTGTCAAAGGCATAATTCAAAAGCTATTTTTTATTAAAAATTAGTTTTTATTCAAAAGGCAAACGTAAAGTCAAAGCACGCCTAAATTTGAAACGAAGATATCAACCATAAGCAGAGAAATAGGATTGGAGGCCTATCTTCAGTTCCAATTCAAATGAATTCACCTACAGACTTCACTTCTTCATTGGTCATCAGAAGTTTTAGGTGGAGCGTTGTTCCTTTTAGAATAAGTGGTTGGTTTTTTAGCTTTTATTAGTTAAATGATTAAATAATTCCTTATTTTTGGGTCGATCTATTTTCTCCGAGCAGAGTTTATTTATTGTATTGAAAACCATTTGTAAGGGGAAGAGTTCTGGGAGAAGTGTGGAGAAAGAGTTTCATTGTACAGTTTTAACAGAGAATTAATGAAAGGTTGCAACTCTTATTCATGAGATTCTTGTGGTATGAGTTTAGCAAATGTCTGTTCTTTCTGTTTCATATGTATTTCTTTATGTTTCACAGTTCATTAAAAATCATTTCCAGTTGAATGCTTTTAAGTAAGAAAGGTAGAATTCAGTTTACTACTCTGCCTTGGGAAAGTGTTCACGTTCTATGTTTTCTTCTGTTGAAAAGGATTCATGTATTTATGCCCTTTTCACCCTCTTAACAATCTTTCCACTTCATATTATTTCAAATCTAATTGATATACTTTCTTCCTGTCTTGCCTCACGAAATAATCTATATCTTTGATTTAACTTCTCTGCTCATGCTGTTCCTTGGTCCCATACAGCCCAGAAAACCCAGCCTAAAAATCAAAATACGTCTTTCCTATTTATTTACTAGCCTAAAATCATTATCAGTTTTGCATTTAGGTCATCTCAGGCCTTATTGGACATCTTTTGCTAAGATAGAACCGGCGAGAGCCCTCTCCTATCCTTGTAGGGCTAGCTACAATGCTGAGCTTGGTTTGATGTTACCTTGAGTCCTGCTTTCCTTCAGCCTAAGGCAGATTCGAGCACTAACATAGTGGCGACCATACTGGGGAGAAAATGGTTTGCTTGTTAGTGTTATTTGTTTTATAAGCTACAGATGGAGTCTGAAGTTATGCCAAGTATCCTTCAAAACGCTCTTGCTTTGCATTAGCAAAAGTAGATAAACGCTGCTTCAGTCAATCTCCGGTCTAGTTTGTAAACGTAACATCTAACTTATAAATTTCCCCAGTACATGTAATCAAGTTCAGATCTGATGGTTGATGGTGGAAAGCTATCAGACATTAGAAGGTTGAAATCATTCACTTGGTGACTCCAACTCAATGTAGAGACTCCACTAGAGGACTAGCTCTTTCTCTGAGAAAATGGAAGGATCTTACATAAAGTTTAGGTATCCGAAGTGGAATGGTATTCAGGATCTAGTCTGCTTTCTTGTAAACTATTTCTTTGTTGTTCTTGAAGCTGTCCTGAAAGTTTTTCAGAATTTGTTGTATGATAAAGTTGATCAAAATATTCACTCGACCTATTCAAAGAGTGTAAATACTGATTTTCCCTTTGATCCTGGCCTCCTTACTTTTCCCACATCTTATGATGACTCTCTTCAAAGTGATGAGCCTGAAAACAAGATTGATCCCGTAGCTCTTGTATATACTCCTACGCCTTTTATAGTCCCAGATAGGTACAAACCTCTTGTTTTACCTTCTGTTCTTCATGCTTTCCCTAAAAATTATGACCTATATCTACCAAGATTTGATGGTGAATGTAACAATGTCAACGCTGAGCAACATGTGCAGAATGTTGAGACTTTTCTAGATCTTTTTGAAGTTGATGAAGAAGATGTTAGTATCAGACTTTTTACTCTTTCTTTTCAAGGCCAAGTGAAGAGTTGGTTCAAAGCCCTGCCTGATGCGAGCATCTCAGATTTCCAGCAGTTTGTCAAAGTTTTCCTTGAAAGGTGGATGATCGGACAGAATCCTTTCCTTATTATAGAAGAGTATAACCAGCTGAAAAGACTGCCAGGGGAGACAGTACAACATTTTTCTGCCAGATTTAACCAAGTATATTTTTCGATGCCAGCTGATATAAGAGCTTCTCCTAGATCCGCTCTCTTGCACTACCCGGGTGCCTTTGATCTGGAAATGGAGTTTCAATTGAGAGAAAGGAATATTGCAACACTTGTAGAGATACAAAACACTGCAGTAAATGTAGAGGCTCATTTGTTGATCCGAAGGGCAAGGTTGAAGGAAGAAGAGATGAAAAACATGGATCCGGAGAAATCGACATATCTAGAGGTAAAGCTTGACATGTTGGTAAGTGCAGTAGAAGAGATGATGCGGAAGAACACCACAATGAATGAGTATTCAAGGTAGAATTCATTGATTTGTTGGTGCTCTTCCTTAAGCTTTTGTTTAGTTTTATATGTTTTCGTCAGTTTGAAGAGGATCCTTGCATGCTCTTGCCCTCTTCAGCTCCTCAGCAGTCTTTTCCATCCATTCATTCGATCCAAGACATCAAATCCGCTGCCTACCCTGCCCCAACTTGAACTCTGCAAGATTTGGCCTCATCCCCAAGCCCAAAAAGTGTTTTTCCCTTTTTCCAACGAAAAACCCCTAAAAATCAAAATCAAACCCTCCTATTTGTTTATCTAGCCTAAGATCAGTTGTTGTTTTAGTCATCTTAAGCCCCTTTGAATATTTTCATTGAGATTGACCTGGAGAGAGCCCTCTCCTGTCCTCGTAGGGCTAGCTACGAGGCTGAGCATGGTTTGGTGTTGTCCTTCTTCTGCCTTATTTCAGCCTAAGGTGGATTTGGGAACTAACATAGTGGCAACCATACTGGGGACAAAATGGTTTGCTTGTGAATGTGACACTTGACCTGTAGATTGTCTTGCCCCAATACCTGTAATCAAGTTTAGATCTCATGGTTGATGGTGGACAACGATCAGATAGCACAAGGCTGAAATCATTCACCTGGCGATTTCACTGAAAAATCCAGAAATCAATCCTTCATGGTGACTCCACTACAGAGAGATCAGATGGATCGAGTTGCAAGAAGATACGCTCCCATGAGCTGAGATCACATCCCAGGTTTTCAAAATAAGATGCCCAAAGTGGATTGGCTTCAGAATTTGCCTATGTTCAGAAATGTAGAAGGTAATGACGCTGCTCTTCATCTGGTGAAATTTCACATTCATGTGCAGTAGAAGAGATGATGCGGAAGAACACCACAATGAATGAGTATTCAAGGTAGAATTCATTGATTTGCTGGTGCTCTGCCTTAAGCTCTTGTTTAGTTTTATATGTTTTCGTCAGTTTGAAGAGGATCCTTGCATGCTCTTGCCCTCTTCAGCTCCTCAACAGTATTTTCCATCCATTCATTCGATCCAAGACATCAAAGCCGCTGCCTACCCTGCCCCAACTTGAACTCTACAAGATTTGGCCTCATCCCCAAGCCCAAAAAGTGTTTTTCCCTTTTTCCAACGAAAAACCCCTAAAAATCAAAATCAAACCCTCCTATTTGTTTATCTAGCCTAAGTTCAGTTGTTGTTTTAGTCATCTTAATCCCCTTTGAATATTTTCATTGAGATTGACCCGGAGAGAGCCCTCTCCTGTCCTCGTAGGGCTAGCTACGAGGCTGAGCGTGGTTTGGTGTTGTCCTTCTTCTGCCTTATTTCAGCCTAAGGTGGATTTGGGAACTAACATAGTGGTGACCATACTGGGGACAAAATGGTTTGCTTTTGAATGTGATACTTGACCTGTAGATTGTCTTGCCCCAGTACCTGTAATCAAGTTTAGATTTGATGGTTGATGGTGGACAGCGATCAGACAGCAAATGGCTGAAATCATTCACCTGGCGATTTCACTGAAAAATCCAGAAATCAATCCTTCATGGTGACTCCACTGCAGAGAGATCAGATGGATCGAGTTGCAAGAATATACGCTCCCATGAGCCGAGATCACATCCCAGGTTTTCCAAATAAGATACCCAAAGTGGATTGGCTTCAGAATTTGCCTATGTTCAGAAATGTAGAAGGTAATGACGCTGCTCTTCATCTGGTGAAATTTCACATTCATGTGCATAAATTAAAGATCGATTTTCCTGAAGACTGTTTGATGAAAATGTTTATGGCTACTCTGGAAGATGAAGCCCGATCTTGGTATGAAAGTTTTCCGCCTCCTTCTATTTATTGTTTAAAAGATTTTCATACAACATTCTTTGAAAGGTACAGAGAATCTTGTCCGTCTTTAATGTTAGTGCAGAACCGTTGTAGCCATGTTCATAGTTTCATTGAAGATCTTGAGAATTGTTATGGGGATAATGAATTGATGGACGAAGAAATCATGGAAGCATTGTATGAAAGTTCGTTTTAGCAGCACACAGAAATCTTAGAGGATTCCTGTCAAGATCAGCAAGTTGAAGATTTCCATGTGGCTGAAAATAATGAAAGAGAGAGTTTCATTTCAGATCTGTCCATAGAAGAAGACAGCATGCAGGGAAGTCATGTTTCAATTGCAGATTGTGATAATGTCCAGTCAGTTATTTCAGATCTACATTCAGATTGTGATGACCAAGAATACCTTGTGTTGAATCCCATGAAGGAGAACTCTGCTTTTGAAATCATCTGGAATGCAGAAGACAGAGTTGTGGATCCAAATGTTCTCAGTTCATTAGAACACAGCCTGCATGAGGAGGTAATCCAATCAGTTCATGAAAAACAAGATGGGATCTTCGCTCAAGTAAGTGATAAATATTCTTTCAATAACTCAGTGATAAATGATGATTTGATTGCCATGTCATATAAAGACAATTACTGTGTGAGCAAAATAAAACAAAAAGCATTATCTCCTTTGTCTGAAGATGAGATTATCTCCTTTGTCTGAAGATGAGATAGATCAACTCTTGAAAGGTCATGTTACAGCCCAAGCTAAAGCAGATTTGCAGTGCACACTTGGTCAAGAAAATGTTGGTGTAACTTCTTCCTCTTTTGAAAATGATGACGGTCTTGTAATTAAATTTAGAGATCAGCAAACAGATAATATTTCCTTTCATGAAGATGATAAGGCTGTCATGTTTGATAATCTTGAAGATTGTTTTTTGTTTAAGAATGACCTAGATCACGAAGTTGAGGAATATGAGCTTGAGAGAGACAACATGCCAGAATTTCTCATGGTCAAGGAACTTACAGCTAACACTTAGATGGAAGAGGCACATACCTCTCTGTGCATTCCTGTCCCTCAGAAATAAATTGTTCTTTTAGATCAGAATGGAGGGAGTACTTGTAATTTTTTCAGCTGGATCTCCAGATAAGCCAGTGCTTCAGGATTTTCAAGATCCCTTCAGCATTCTTCTGCAAGCATTAGAAAAGATTAATATCACCTGGTTCATTATCATAAGCTTTGGTTTCAGTGGTTATTTTGAGTTGCCTACAGGTTCATCGTTCTCCCTGCTTGAGAAAAGTGAGAGCAGAAATTTGGTATGTAGCCATCTGCTGGGTTGGTTACATTGGAAAGCTCATTACACATGATTGTACATATTTCATTTGTATGCAGGTGGTTGTCATAATGATTTTAAATCTTGATGGACTGCTGCCTTTTTTCAAAAAGCTTTGTAAATTCTTGTCTTAAGTCAGTCATTTGTGTTTGGTCTGTTGAGTCAAGTCTTTCAGTAATTTCAGTTTCGAAATTGAGTCATCAGTCTTTTGTCAAAATAATGGATTCCATGGCCCAATGGATAAGGCACTAGTTTGCTCTCCCAAATATCTGCTGTTCTTGGCACCTCCAGGGAGCTACCATCCCCATTGGAGCCAATGTTAGAGTCGGTCTTGTCAGTCCTCCGTCAGAGATCAAAACTCTTTTTGCATTTCATTTTTTATATGTCTCGCTCGATTCACTCAATTGCATTTCGCTAGGGAGCATGCCATAATCTGACGGAAGAGCCTTGTTGTTTATTTTCCTCATGTCATGTATCTGCTAGCTTGTGATTGATCATTAAAGTTCATCAGAATTCATCAAACTCAATGTTTCAGTCATTCCTAGTCATGGATGGTCTTTGGTCAGCAAAGAGATTTTAGGTCTAGGGTTTAATGCCAGTAGGTCAGAGGGAAGTTTTAAAGATGTTTTTATTCAATAAATTTCAACGTCATATTGTTGGACTATGACTTTTCTTCAAAACCCTGTTTTGAAGAAAATTCATCATTTAATTTTTGTAATAAATTTCCATGTAAGTTTCCAGCAGGCAGCCCCGGTCACCTTGCCAGGTTTCATGCAGTTCCTATCCCTGCAGAAAATGAATCAAGAAGTCATCGTTGAAGAACAGAGTTGAATTACAAGTGAAATAGAGCCAAGCCAAAACATTATAAAACTGGGTCTTTACAAAGAAAAATTGCAGAACAAAGTTTGTTTTAAAATTGAAAAGTGCCCAAGTTCTACAATTTTACAAAAGTGGGACATTGCAAGACAAAATTCAAACCCATGCCATTACAAGATATTTTTCCACCATTTAAATATCATTTGCACGTTAAAGATAAGAGCAAAGTCAAGATTAAAGTTTGAGAGAGCGAAATTGAAAATTTTGAGGCAGTTTGTCTGAGTTAATTTGATCGTGGCGCACTGGGAGAAGACGCGGCACACCCACTGAGCGCGGCGCGTAGAGCGCAATTTCACAGTGCAAAGTTTCACTGACGCGGCACATCCAGCCTGCGTGGCGCGTTGGGCTGGAGCGCGGCCCACAGAGCCCCCAGCTTGAAATTTTATCTCTGTTGCTCAAAATACATTCAAGACATGAAATGTTGACATTCTTGTCTGCTCACGCGGCCTGTGGGCACTCTGGTCACCAAATATCACACGGTTGGTCGACAGGTTTGATTGCTATCAATGTGCTACGATTCTAAAGTTTTAGTGCCTAATGATGAAACGAGATTTGGATTTGATTCTGGATCAGAGTATACATTGGAATCTCTCCAAAAGAAGGTTGCTCATGGAACTTCCTTTGTTGGGTCCAAATTTCCTGAGAATGATAGTGAAATACCAGAGATTTGGTACACCCAATGGCACGAGAACCATTTGCTATATAGAATGCAGCGGCTACCATTGCGTTTGGCTCAACAACAACTTCCATTTGGCGAGCAGGAAACTTACAAAAGAACACCTGAAGGAATGTCTGCATATTTGAGCCTCTCATTAAAACACAAAAATAAACGTCAAGTTATTGAACTAAATAAAGGGTCACGTCCTACTGATTTATTTGTAGAAAATGGATCATATGGTCAAGCTGATTTGACTGCAGGAACTGATTGTTCAATTGATGAAGATATATCCTTTTTTAGAGACAATGTTTCCATCTAATTGCGTACCAGATAGTGTTATTCCCGTGCAAATTGGGTCGAATTTTGAGGCTGTTGGCAGATCGTTTTAAGGAACAGTATTCTCAAATGGAACTATTAATGTTTCTACAAACCATTGGGTATAGTAATCCTGGGACATTGATGGAGTGTTTAAAAGCTGGGACAAAGCTTTCTCCTCAACAATCACATCAGCTACTTGTGCGTACCACACAGTCATGGCAACGAACAAAGTTTTGTTAGCTGAGCGAAGACACGATTAAACCAATCAAAGTCCTCCATTGAAAAAACTGATTTTGGAAGCGTCTTCTGATGCTGCGCAGTCTAATCATGATGGCTCAAAAGGTCCGAGGAGTGTCATTTTGGGATTGGCGGAACTTTGTCAAAGGCATAATTCAAAAGCTATTTTTTATTAAAAATTAGCTTTTATTCAAAAGGCAAACGTAAAGTCAAAGCACGCCTAAATTTGAAACGAAGATATCAACCATAAGTGGAGAAATAGGATTGGAGGCCTATCTTCAGTTCCGATTCAAATGAATTCACCTACAGACTTCACTTCTTCATTGGTCATCAGAAGTCTTAGGTGGAGCGTTGTTCCTTTTAGAATAAGTGGTTGGTTTTTTAGCTTTTATTAGTTAAATGATTAAATAATTCCTTATTTTTGGGTCGATCTATTTTCTCCTAGCAGAGTTTATTTATTGTATTGAAAACCATTTGTAAGGGGAAGAGTTCTGGGAGAAGTGTGGAGAAAGAGTTTCATTGTACAGTTTTAACAGATAATTAATGAAAGGTTGCAGCTCTGATTCATGAGATTCTTGTGGTATGAGTTTAGCAAATGTCTGTTCTTTCTGTTTCATATGTATTTCTTTATGTTTCACAGTTCATTAAAAATCATTTCCAGTTGAATGCTTTTAAGTAAGAAAGGTAGAATTCAGTTTATTGCTCTGCCTTGGGAAAGTGTTCACGTTCTATGTTTTCTTCTGTTGAAAAGGATTCATGTATTTATGCCCTTTTCACCCTCTTAACAATCTTTCCACTTCATATTATTTCAAATCTAATTGCTATAATTTCTGCCTGTCTTGCCTCACGAAATAATCTGTATCTTTGATTTAACTTCTCTGCTCATGCTGTTCCTTGGTCCCATACAGCCCAGAAAACCCAGCCTAAAAATCAAAATATGTCTTTCCTATTTATTTACTAGCCTAAAATAATTATCAGTTTTGCATTTAGGTCATCTTAGGCCTTATTGGACATCTTTTGCTGAGATAGAACCGGAGAGAGCCCTCTCCTGTCCTTGTAGGGCTAGCTACGAGGCTGAGCTTGGTTTGATGTTATCTTGAGTCCTGCTTTCCTTCAGCCTAAGGCAGATTCGAGCACTAACATAGTGGCGACCATACTGGGGAGAAAATGGTTTGCTTGTTAGTGTTATTTGTTTTATAAGCTACAGATGGAGTCTGAAGTTATGCCAGGTAGCCTTCGAAACGCTCTTGCTTTGCATTAGCAAAAGTAGATAAACGTTGCTTCAGTCAATCTCCGGTCTATTTTGTAAACGTAACATCTAACTTATAAATTTCCCCAGTACATGTAATCAAGTTCAGATCTGATGGTTGATGGTGGATAGCTATCAGACATTAGAAGGCTGAAATCATTCACCTGGTGACTCCAACTCAATGTAGAGACTCCACTGGAGGACTAATTCTTTCTCTGAGAAAATGGAAGGATCTTACATAAAGTTCAGGTATCCGAAGTGGAATGGTATTCAGTATCTAGTTTGCTTTCTTGTAAACTATTTCTTTGTTGTTCTTGAAGTTGTCCTGAAAGTTTTTCAGAATTTATTGTATGATAAAGTTGATCAAAATATTCACTCGACCTATTCAAAGAGTGTAAATACTGAGTTTCCCTTTGATCCTGGCCTCCTTACTTTTCCCAAATCTTATGATGACTCTCTTCAAAGTGATGAGCCTGAAAAAAAGATTGATCCCGTAGCTCTTGTATATACTCCTACACCTTTTATAGTCCCGGATAGGTACAAACCTCTTGTTTTACCTTCTGTTCTTCATGCTTTCCCTAAAATTTATGACCTATATCTACCAAGATTTGATGGTGAATGTAACAATGTCAATGCTGAGCAACATGTGCAGAATGTTGAGACTTTTCTAGATCTTTTTGAAGTTGATGAAGAAGATGTTAGTATCAAACTTTTTTCTCTTTCTTTTCAAGGCCAAGTGAAGAGTTGGTTCAAAGCCCTGCCTGATGCGAGCATCTCAGATTTCCAGCAGTTTGTCAAAGTTTTCCTTGACAGGTGGATGATCGGACAGAATCCTTTCCTTATTATAGAAGAGTATAACCAGCTGAAAAGACTGCCAGGGGAGACAGTACAACAGTTTTCTGCCAGATTTAACCAAGTATATTTTTCGATGCTAGCTGATATAAGAGCTTCTCCTAGATCTGCTCTCTTGCACTACCCGGGTGCCTTTGATCCGGAAATGGAGTTTCAATTGAGAGAAAGGAATATTGCAACACTTGTAGAGATACAGAACACTGCAGTAAATGTAGAGGCTCATTTGCTGATCCGAAGGGCAAGGTTGAAGGAAGAAGAGATGAAAAACATAGATCCAGAGAAAGATAAACTATATCTAGAGGTAAAGCTTGGAAAAGTGGTAGAAGTGCGGTAGAAGTGCTGTTACTGATGATTTTTACAATGAATGAGTATTTGAGGTAGAATTCATTGATTTGTTGGTGCTCTGCCTTAAGCTTTTGTTTAGTTTTTTATGTTCTTCGTCAGTTTGAAGAGGATCCTTGCACGCTCTTGCCCTCTTCAGCTCCTCAGCAGTCTTTTCAATCCATTCATTCGATCTAAGACATCAAAGCCACTGCCTACCTCGCCCCAACTTGAACTCTGCAAGATTTGGCCTCATCCCCAAGCCCTAAAATTGTTTTTCCCTTTTTCCAACAAAAACCCCTAAAAATCAAAATCAAACCCTCCTATTTGTTTATCTAGCCTAAGATCAGTTTTTGTTTTAGTCATCTCAAGCCCCTTTGAATATTTTCATTGAGATTGACCCGGAGAGAGCCCTCTCCTGTCCTCGTAGGGCTAGCTACGAGGCTGAGCATGGTTTGGTGTTGTCCTTCTTCTGCCTTATTTCAGCCTAAGGTGGATTTGGGAACTAACATAGTGGCAACCATACTGGGGACAAAATGGTTTGCTTGTGAATGTGACACTTGACCTGTAGATTGTCTTGCCCCAATACCTGTAATCAAGTTTAGATCTCATGGTTGATGGTGGACAACGATCAGATAGCACAAGGCTGAAATCATTCACCTGGCGATTTCACTGAAAAATCCAGAAATCAATCCTTCATGGTGACTCCACTACAGAGAGATCAGATGGATCGAGTTGCAAGAAGATACGCTCCCATGAGCTGAGATCACATCCCAGGTTTTCAAAATAAGATGCCCAAAGTGGATTGGCTTCAGAATTTTCCTATGTTCAGAAATGTAGAAGGTAATGACGCTGCTCTTCATCTGGTGAAATTTCACATTCATGTGCATAAATTAAAGATTGATTTTCCTGAAGACTGTTTGATGAAAATTTTTATGGCTACTCTAGAAGATGAAGCCCGATCTTGGTATGAAAGTTTTCCGCCTGCTTCTATTTATTGTTTAAAATATTTTCATACAGCATTCTTTCAAAGGTACAGAGAATCTTGTTCGTCTTTAATGTTAGTGCAGAACTGTTGTAGCCATGTTCATAGTTTCATTGAAGATCTTGAGAATTGTTATGGGGATAATGAATTGATGGACGAAGAAATCATGGAAGCATTGTATGAAAGTTCGTTTCAGCAGCACACAGAAATCTTAGAGGATTCCTGTCAAGATCACCAAGTTGAAGATTGCCATGTGGCTGAAAATAATGAAAGAGAGAGTTTCATTTCAGATCTGTCCATAGAAGAAGACAGCATGCAGGGAAGTCATGTTTCAATTGCAGATTGTGATAATGTCCAGTCATTTATTTCAGATCTACATTCAGATTGTGATGACCAAGAATACCTTGTGTTGAATCCCATGAAGGAGAACTCTGCTTTTGAAATCATCTGGAATGCAGAAGACAGAGTTGTGGATCCAAATGTTCTCAGTTCATTAGAACACAGCCTGCATGAGGAGGTAATCCAGTCAGTTCATGAAAAACAAGGTGGGATCTTCGCTCAAGTAAGTGATAAATCTTCTTTCAATAACTCAGTGATAAATGATGATTTGATTGCCATGTCATATGAAGACAATTATTGTGTGAGCAAAAGAAAACAAAAATCATTATCTCCTTTGTCTGAAGATGAGATAGATCAACTCTTGAAAGGTCATGTTACAGCCCAAGCTAAAGCAGATTTGCAGTGCACACTTGGTCAAGAAAATGTTGGTGTAAATTCTTCCTCTTCTGAAAATGATGACGGTCTAGTAATTAACTTTATAGATCAGCAAACAGATAATATTTCCTTTCATGAATATGATAAGGCTGTCATGTTTGATAATCTTGAAGATTGTTTTTTGTTTAAGAATGACCTAGATCATGAAGTTGAGGAATATGAGCTTGAGAGAGACAATATGCCAGAATTTCTCATCGTCAAGGAACTTACAGCTAACACTCAGATGGCAGAGGCACATAACTCTCTGTGCATTCCTGTCCCTCAGAAATCAATTATTCTTTTAGATCAGAATGGAGGGAGTACTTGTATTTTTGCAGCTGGATCTCCAGATAAGCCAGTGCTTCAGGATTTTCAAGATCCCTTCAGCATTCTTTTGCAAGCATTAGAAAATACAATATCGCCTGGTTCATTATCATAAGCTTTGGTTTCAGTGGTTATTTTGAGTTGCCTACAGGTTCATTGTTCTGCCTGCTCGAGAAAAGTGAGAGCAGAAATTTGGTATGTAGCCATCTGCTGGGTTGGTTACATTGGAAAGCTCATTACACATGATTGTACATATTTCATTTGTATGCAGGTGGTTGTCATAATGATTTTAAATCTTGATGGACTGCTGCCTTTTTTCAAAAAGCTTTGTAAATTCTTGTCTTAAGTCAGTCATTTGTGTTTGGTCTGTTGAGTCAAGTCTTTCGGTAATTTCAGTTTCGAAATTGAGTCATCAGTCTTTTGTCAAAATAATGGATTCCATGGCCTAATGGATAAGGCACTGGTCTGCTCTCCCAAAGATTTGCTGTTCTTGGCACCTCCAGGGAGCTACCATCCCCATTGGAGCCAATGTTAGAGTCAGTCTTGTCAGTCCTCCGTCAGAGATCAAAACTCTTTTTGCATTTCATTTTTTATATGTCTCGCTCGATTCACTCAATTGCATTTCGCTAGGGAGCATGCCATAATCTGTGGAAAGAATGCTTGTTTGTTTATTTTCCTCATTTCATGTATCTGGCTTGTGATTGATCATTCAAGTTAATCGGGAATTCATCAAACTTAATGTTTCGGTCATTTCTAGTGTGGATGGTCTTTGGTCAGCAAAGAGTTTTTAGGTCTAGGGTTTAATGCCAGCAGGTCAGAGGGAAGTTTTAAAGATGTTTTTATTCCAGAAATTTCAACGTCATATTGTTGGACTATGACTTTTTTTCAAAACCCTGTTTTGAATAAAATTCATCATTTCATTTTTGTAATAAATTTCCATGTAAGTTTCCAGCAGGCAGCCCCGGTCACCTTGCCAGGTTTCATGCAGTTCCTATCCCTGCAGAAAATGAATCAAGAAGTCATCGTTGAAGAATAGAGTTGAATTACAAGTGAAATAGAGCCAAGCCAAAACATTATAAAAATGGGTCTTTACAAAGAAAAATTGCAGAACAAAGTTTGTTTTAAAATTGAAAAGTGCCCAAGTTCTACAATTTTACAAAAGTGGGACATTGCAAGACAAAATTCAAACCCATGCCATTACAAGATATTTTTCCACCATTTAAATATCATTTGCACATTAAAGATAAGATCAAAGTCAAGATTAAAGTTTGAGAGAGCGAAATTGAAAATTTGGAGGCAGTTTGTCTGAGTTAATTTGAGCGCGGCGCACTAGGAGAAGACGCGGTGCACCCACTGAGCGCGACGTGTAGAGCGCAATTTCACAGTGCAAAGTTGCACTAACGCGGCGCATCCAGCCTGCACGGCTCGTTGGGCTGGAGCGCGGCGCATAGAGCCCCCAGCTTGAAATTTTATCTCTGCTGCTAGAAATACATTCAAGACATGAAATGTTGACATTCTTGTCTGCTCACGTGGCCTGTGGGCACTCTGGTCACCAAATATCACATGGTTGGTCGACAGGTTTGATTGTTATCAATGTGCTACGATTCTGAAGTTTCAGTGCCTGATGATGAAACGAGATTTGGATTTGATTCTGGATCAGAGTTTACATTGGAATCTCTCCAAATGAAGGTTGCTCATGGAACTTCCTTTGTTGGGTCCAAATTTCCTTAGAATGATAGTGAAATACCGGAGATTTGGTATACCCAATGGCACGAGAATCATTTGCTAGATAGAATGCAGCGGCTACCATTGCGTTTGGCTCAACAAAAACTTCCATTTGGCGAGAAGGAAACTTACAAAAGAACACCTGAAGGAATGTCTGCATATTTGAGCCTCTCATTAAAACACAAAAATAAACGTCAAGTTATTGAACTAAATAAAGGGTCACGTCCTACTGATTTATTTGTAGAAAATGGATCAGATGGTCAAGCTGTTTTGACTGCAGGAACTGATTGTTCAATTGATGAAGATATATCCTTTTTTAGAGACAATGTTTCCATCTAATTGCGTACCAGATAGTGCTATTCCCGTGCAAATTGGGTCGAATTTTGAGGCTGTTGGCAGATCGTTTTAAGGAACAGTATTCTCAAATGGAACTATTAATGTTTCTACAAACCATTGGGTATAGTAATCCTGGGACATTGATGGAGTGTTTAAAAGCTGGGACAAAGCTTTCTCCTCAACAATCACATCATCTACTTGTGTGTACCACACAGTCACGGCAACAAACAAAGTTTTGTTAGCTGAGCGATGACACGATTAAACCAATCAAAGTCCTCCATTGAAAACACTGATTTTGGAACCGTCTTCTGATGCTGCGCAGTCTAATCATGATGGCTCAAAAGGTCTGAGAAGTGTCATTTTGGGATTGGCGGAACTTTGTCAAAGGCATAATTCAAAAGCTATTTTTTATTAAAAATTAGTTTTTATTCAAAAGGAAAACGTAAAGTCAAAGCACGCCTAAATTTTAAACGAAGATATCAACCATAAGCAGAGAAATAGGATTGGAGGCCTATCTTCAGTTCCGATTCAAATGAATTCACCTACAGACTTCACTTCTTCATTGGTCATCAGAAGTTTTAGGTGGAGCGCTGTTCCTTTTAGAATAAGTGGTTGGTTTTTTAGCTTTTATTAGTTAAATGATTAAATAATTCCTTATTTTTTGGTCGATCTATTTTCTCCTAGCAGAGTTTATTTATTGTATTGAAAACCATTTGTAAGGGGAAGAGTTCTGGGAGAAGTGTGGAGAAAGAGTTTCATTGTACAGTTTTAACAGAGAATTAATGAAAGGTTGCAGCTCTGATTCATGAGATTCTTGTGGTATGAGTTTAGCAAATGTCTGTTCTTTCTGTTTCATATGTATTTCGTTATGTTTCACAGTTCATTAAAAATCATTTCCAGTTGAATGCTTTTAAGTAAGAAAGGTAGAATTCAGTTTACTGCTCTGCCTTGGGAAAGTGTTCACGTTCTATGTTTTCTTCTGTTGAAAAGGATTCATGTATTTATGCCCTTTTCACCCTCTTAACAATCTTTCCACTTCATATTATTTCAAATCTAATTGCTATACTTTCTGCCTGTCTTGCCTCACAAAATAATCTGTATCTTTGATTTAACTTCTCTGCTCATGCTGTTCCTTGGTCCCATACAGCCCAGAAAACCCAGCCTAAAAATAAAAATACGTCTTTCCTATTTATTTACTAGCCTAAAATCATTATTAGTTTTTCATTTAGGTCATCTCAGGCCTTATTGGACATATTTTGTTGAGATAGAACCGGAGAGAGCCCTCTCCTGTCCTCGTAGGGCTAGCTACGAGGCTGAGCTTGGTTTGATGTTACCTTGAGTCCTGCTTTCCTTCAGCCTAAGGCAGATTCGAGCACTAACATAGTGGCGACCATACTGGGGAGAAAATGGTTTGCTTGTTAGTGTTATTTGTTTTATAAGCTACAGATGGAGTCTGAAGTTATGCCAGGTAGCCTTCGAAACGCTCTTGCTTTGCATTAGCAAAAGTAGATAAACGCTGCTTCAGTCAATCTCCGGTCTATTTTGTAAACGTAACATCTAACTTATAAATTTCCCCAGTACATGTAATCAAGTTCAGATCTGATGGTTGATGGTGGACAGCTATCAGAACTTAGAAGGATGAAATCATTCACCTGGTGACTCCAAATCAATGTAGAGACTCCACTGGAGGACTAACTCTTTCTCTGAGAAAATGGAAGGATCTTACATAAAGTTCAGGTATCCGAAGTGGAATGGTATTCAGGATCTAGTCTGCTTTCTTGTAAACTATTTCTTTGTTGTTCTTGAAGCTGTCCTGAAATTTTTTCAGAATTTGCTGTATGATAAAGTTGATCAAAATATTCTCTCGACCTATTCAAAGAGTGTAAATACTGAGTTTCCCTTTGATCCTGGCATCCTTACGTTTCCCACATCTTATGATGACTCTCTTCAAAGTGATGAGCCTGAAAACAAGATTGATCCCATAGCTCTTGTATATACTCCTACACCTTTTATAGTCCCGGATAGGTACAAACCTCTTGTTTTACCTTCTGTTCTTCATGCTTTCCCTAAAAATTATGACCTATATCTACCAAGATTTGATGGTGAATGTAACAATGTCAACGCTGAGCAACTTGTGCAGAATGTTGAGACTTTTCTAGATCTTTTTGAAGTTGATGAAGAAGATGTTAGTATCAGACTTTTTGCTCTTTCTTTTCAAGGACAAGTGAAGAGTTGGTTCAAAGCCCTACCTGATGCGAGCATCTCAGATTTCCAGCAGTTTGTCAAAGTTTTCCTTGACAGGTGGATGATCAGACAGAATCCTTTCCTTATTATAGAAGAGTATAACCAGCTGAAAAGACTGCCAGGGGAGACAGTACAATAGTTTTCTGCCAGATTTAACCAAGTATATTTTTCGATGCCAGCTGATATAAGACCTTCTTCTAGATCTGCTCTCTTGCACTACCCTGGTGCCTTTGATCCGGAAATGGAGTTTCAATTGAGAGAAAGGAATATTGCAACACTTGTAGAGATACAGAACACTGCAGTAAATGTAGAGGTTCATTTGCTTATCTGAAGGGCAAGGTTGAAGGAAGAAGAGATGAAAAACATGGATCCGTAGAAATCGACATCTCTAGAGGTAAAGCTTGACATGCTGGTAAGTGCAGTAGAAGAGATGATGCAGAAGAACACCACAATGAATGAGTATTCAAGGTAGAATTCATTGATTTGCTGGTGCTTTGCCTTAAGCTTTTGTTTAGTTTTATATGTTTTCGTCAGTTTGAAGAGGATACTTGCATGCTCTTGCCCTCTTCAGCTCCTCAGCAGTCTTTTCCATCCATTCATTTGATCCAAGACATCAAAGCCGCTGCCTACCCTACCCCAACTTGAACTCTGCAAGATTTGGCCTCGTCCCCAAGCCCAAAAAGTGTTTTTCCCTTTTTCCAACGAAAAACCCCTAAAAATCAAAATCAAACCCTCCTATTTGTTTATCTAGCCTAAGATCAGTTGTTGTTTTAGTCATCTTAAGCCCCTTTGAATATTTTCATTGAGATTGACCTGGAGAGAGCCCTCTCCTGTCCTCGTAGGGCTAGCTACGAGGCTGAGCGTGGTTTGGTGTTGTCCTTCTTCTACCTTATTTTAGCCTAAGGTGGATTTGGGAACTAACATAGTGGCGACCATACTGGGGACAAAATGGTTTACTTGTGAATGTGACACTTGACCTGTAGATTGTCTTGCCCCAGTACCTGTAATCAAGTTTACATCTGATGGTTGATGGTGGACAACGATCAGACAGCACAAGGCTGAAATCATTCACCTGGCG
The DNA here is from genome assembly GCA_034641835.2 of Pinus albicaulis. Taxonomy (NCBI): domain Eukaryota; kingdom Viridiplantae; phylum Streptophyta; class Pinopsida; order Pinales; family Pinaceae; genus Pinus; species Pinus albicaulis. The sequence goes on from CM076584.1 coordinate 440,716,378, forward strand.
ATTTCACTGAAAAATCCAGAAATCAATCCTTCATGGTTACTCCACTGCAGAGAGATCAGATGGATCGAGTTGCAAGAAGATACGCTCCCATGAGCCGAGATCACATCCCAGGTTTTCCAAATAATATGCCCAAAGTGGATTGGCGTCAGAATTTGCCTATGTTCAGAAATGTAGAAGGTAATGACACTACTCTTCATCTGGTGAAATTTCACATTCATGTGCATAAATCAAAGATCGATTTTCCTGAAGACTGTTTGATGAAAATGTTTATGGCTACTCTGGAAGATGAAGCCCGACCTTGGTATGAAAGTTTGCCGCCTGCTTCTATTTATTGTTTAAAAGATTTTTATACAGCATTCTTTCAAAGGTAAAGAGAATCTTGTCCGTCTTTAATGTTAGTGCAGAACTATTGTAGCCATGTTCATAGTTTCATTGAAGATCTTGAGAATTGTTATGGGGATAATGAATTGATGGACGAAGAAATCATGGAAGCATTGTATGAAAGTTCGTTTCAACAGCGCACAGAAATCTTAGAGGATTCCTGTCAAGATCAGCAAGTTGAAGATTGCCATGTTGCTGAAAATAATGAAAGAGAGAGTTTCATTTCAGATCTGTCCATAGAAGAAGACAGCATGCAGGGAAGTCATTTTCAATTGCAGATTGTGATAATGTCCAGTCAGTTATTTCAGATCTACATTCAGATTGTGATGACCAAGAATACCTTGTGTTGAATCCCATGAAGGAGAACTCTGCTTTTGAAATCATCTGGAATGCAGAAGACAGAGTTGTGGATCCAAATGTTCTCAGTTCATTAGAACACAGCCTGCATGAGGAGGTAATCCAGTCAGTTCATGAAAAACAAGATGGGATCTTCGCTCAAGTAAGTGATAAATCTTCTTTCAATAACTCAGTGATAAATGATGATTTGATTTCCATGTCATATGAAGACAATTACTGTGTGAGCAAAAGAAAACAAAAATCATTATCTCCTTTGTCTGAAGATGAGATTATCTCCTTTGTCTGAAGATGAGATAGATCAACTCTTGAAAGGTCATGTTACAGCCCAAGCTAAAGCAGATTTTCAGTGCACACTTGGTCAAGAAAATGTTGGTGTAACTTCTTCCTCTTTTGAAAATGATGACGGTCTTGTAATTAACTTTATAGATCAGTAAACAGATAATATTTCCTTTCATGAAGATGATAAGGCTGTCATGTTTGATAATCTTGAAGATTTTTTTTTCTTTAAGAATGACCTAGATCATGAAGTTGAGGAATATGAGCTTGAGAGAGACAATATGCCAGAATTTCTCATCGTCAAGGAACTTACAGCTAACACTCAGATGGCAGAGGCACATACCTCTCTGTGCATTCCTGTCCCTCAGAAATCAATTTTTCTTTTAGATCAGAATGGAGGGAGTACTTGTATTTTTGCAGCTGGATCTCCAGATAAGCCAGTGCTTCAGGATTTTCAAGATCCTTTCAGCATTCTTCTGCAAGCATTAGAAAAGATCAATATCGCCTGGTTCATTATCTTAAGCTTTGGTTTCAGTGGTTATTTTGAGTTGCCTACAGGTTCATCACTCCGCCTGCTCGAGAAAAGTGAGAGCAGAAATTTGGTATGTAGCCATCTGCTGGGTTGGTTACATTGGAAAGCTCATTACACATGATTGTACATATTTCATTTGTATGCAGGTGGTTGTCATAATGATTTTAAATCTTGATGGACTGCTGCCTTTTTTCAAAAAGCTTTGTAAATTCTTGTCTTAAGTCAGTCATTTGTGTTTGGTCTGTTGAGTCAAGTCTTTCGAAGTATTTCAGTCAAAGATTGGAGTGTATATGAGTCTTTTGTCCAGCATCTCTGGATTCCATGGCGATGGATAAAGGCAGTGCGCTCTCCCAAGATCTCTTCTTGGCACCTCCGAAGCCCTACCATCCCCATTGGAGCCAATGTTAGAGTCCGATGCTATAGTAATCTCCGTCGAGGAGATCAAAACTCTTTTTTTGCATTTCATTTTTTATATGTCTCCTCGATTCGCTCTCAATTTGGCTAGGGAGCATGCATAATCTGACGGAAGAGCCTTGTTGTTTATTTTCCTCATTTCATGTATCTGCTGGCTTGTGATTGATCATTAAAGTTAATCAGAATTCATCAAACTTAATGTTTCAGTCATTCCTAGTCATGGATGGTCTTTGGTCAGCAAAGAGTTTTTAGGTCTAGGGTTTAATGCCAGCAGGTCAGAGGGAAGTTTTAAAGATGTTTTTATTCCAGAAATTTCAACGTCATATTGTTGAACTATGAATTTTCTTCAAAACCCTGTTTTGAAGAAAATTCATCATTTCATTTTTGTAATAAATTTCCATGTAAGTTTCCAGCAGGCAGCCCCAGTTACCTTGCCAGGTTTCATGCAGTTCCTATGCCTACAAAAAATGAATCAATAAGTCATCGTTGAAGAACAGAGTTGAATTAAAAGTGAAATAGAGCCAAGCCAAAACATTATAAAACTGGGTCTTTACAAAGAAAAATTGCGGAACAAAGTTTGTTTTAAAATTGAAAAGTGCCCAAGTTATACAATTTTACAAAAGTGGGACATTGCAAGACAAAATTCAAACCCATGTCATTACAAGATATTTTTCCACCATTTAAATATCATTTGCACGTTAAAGATAAGAGCAAAGTCAAGATTAAAGTTTGAGAGAGCGAAATTGAAAATTTGGAGGCAGTTTGTCTGAGTTAATTTGAGCGTGGCGCACTGGGAGAAGACGCGGCGCACCCACTGAGCGTGGCGCGTAGAGCGCAATTTCACAGTGCAAAGTTTCACTGACGCGGCGCATCCAGCCTGCGTGGCGCGTTGGGCTGGAGTGCGGCGCACAGAGCCCCCAGCTTGAAATTTTATCTCTGCTGCTCAAAATACATTCAAGACATGAAATGTTGACATTCTTGTCTGCTCACGCGGCCTGTGGGCACTCTGGTCACCAAATATCACACGGTTGGTCAACAGGTTTGGTTGCTATCAATGTGCTACGATTCTGAAGTTTCAGTGCCTGATGATGAAACGAGATTTGGATTTGATTATGGATCAGAGTTTACATTGGAATCTCTCCAAAAGAAGGTTGCTCATGGAACTTCCTTTGTTGGGTCCAAATTTCCTTAGAATGATAGTGAAATACCGGAGATTTGGTATACCCAATGGCACGAGAACCATTTGCTAGATAGAATGCAGCGGCTACCATTGCATTTGGCTCAACAAAAACTTCCATTTGGCGAGCAGGAAACTTACAAAAGAACACCTGAAGGAATGTCTGCATATTTGAGCCTCTCATTAAAACACAAAAATAAACGTCAAGTTATTGAACTAAATAAAGGGTCACGTCCTACTGATTTATTTGTAGAAAATGGATCAGATGGTCAAGCTGATTTGACTGCAGGAACTGATTGTTCAGTTGATGAAGAGATATCCTTTTTTAGAGACAATGTTTCCATCTAATTGTGTACCAGATAGTGCTATTCCCGTGCAAATTGGGTCGAATTTTGAGGTTGTTGGAAGATCGTTTTAAGGAACAGTATTCTCAAATGGAACTATTAATGTTTCTACAAACCATTGGGTATAGTAATCCTGGGACATTGATGGAGTGTTTAAAAGCTGGGAAAAAGCTTTCTCCTCAACAATCACATCAGCTACTTGTGCGTACCACACAGTCACGGCAACGAACAAAGTTTTGTTAGCTGAGCGAAGACACAATTAAACCAATCAAAGTCCTCCGTTGAAAACACTGATTTTGGAAGCGTCTTCTGATGCTGCGCAGTCTAATCATGATGGCTCAAAAGGTCCGAGGAGTGTCAGTTTGGGATTGGCGGAACTTTGTCAAAGGCATAATTCAAAAGCTATTTTTTATTAAAAATTAGTTTTTATTCAAAAGGAAAACGTAAAGTCAAAGCACGCCTAAATTTTAAACGAAGATATCAAACATAAGCGGAGAAATAGGATTGGAGGCCTATCTTCAGTTCCGATTCAAATGAATTCACCTACAGACTTCACTTCTTCATTGGTCATCAGAAGTTTTAGGTGGAGCACTGTTCCTTTTAAAATAAGTGGTTGGTTTTTTAGCTTTTATTAGTTAAATGATTAAATAATTCCTTATTTTTGGGTCGATCTATTTTCTCCTAGCAGAGTTTATTTATTGTATTGAAAACCATTTGTAAGGGGAAGAGTTCTGGGAGAAGTGTGGAGAAAGAGTTTCATTGTACAGTTTTAACAGAGAATTAATGAAAGGTTGCAGCTCTGATTCATGAGATTCTTGTGGTATGAGTTTAGCAAATGTCTGTTCTTTTTGTTTCATATGTATTTCGTTATGTTTCATAGTTCATTAAAAATCATTTCCAGTTGAATGCTTTTAAGTAAGAAAGGTAGAATTCAGTTTACTGCTCTGCCTTGGGAAAGTGTTCACGTTCTATGTTTTCTTCTGTTGAAAAGGATTCATGTATTTATGCCCTTTTCACCCTCTTAACAATCTTTCCACTTCATATTATTTCAAATCTAATTGCTATACTTTCTGCCTGTCTTGCCTCACGAAATAATCTGTATCTTTGATTTAACTTCTCTGCTCATGTTGTTCCTTGGTCCCATACAGCCCAGAAAACCCAGCCTAAAAATCAAAATACATCTTTCCTATTTATTTACTAGCCTAAAATCATTATCAGTTTTGCATTTATGTCATCTTAGGCCTTATTGGACATCTTTTGCTGAGATAGACCCGGAGAGAGCCCTCTCCTGTCCTCGTAGGGCTAGCTACGAGGCTGAACTTGGTTTGATGTTACCTTGAGTCCTGCTTTCCTTCAGCCTAAGGCATATTCGAGCACTAACACTTGATACAGGTAAAACAATTATAAAAGGAAAAAGAACTCCAAGCAACCTGTATGTATTGAAGAACTGCAAAGAACAATGTTACTTCAGCAAATCTTCAGAAAATTGGCTATGGCATAGAAGGTTGGGGCATCTGAGCTTCTCTTTGATCAACAAATCAAGCAAACTTAAAGTTTTCCATGATCTTCCCAATATTACTCCACCCGAAAATATCATATGCAAATCTTGCCAATTTGGTAAGCAAACCAGAGTACAGTTTAATGCCAAGGAAGGATCATCAAGTAACCCTCTTGAACTTATTCATATTGACATATGTGGACCTGTGAAGAAAAATTCGCCACGTGGTGAACAATACTATATCTTATTCATTGATGATTTCTCTAGAATGTGTTGGATTGGGCTGCTTAAACACAAATATGAAGCATTTGAGAAATTTCAGACCTTCAAAGCACTAGTTGAAAATGAATTAGATCTGAAAATCAAGTGTCTTAGATTTGATCGAGGAGGAGAATATACATCAAATGAATTCCTTGAATTTTGTGAACAACATGGCATAAAAAGACAGTTTTCTGTAGCTAGCACTCCACAACAAAATGGCGTAGCAGAAAGAATGAATAGAACAGTTCAAAAAATGGCTAGAGCTATGCTTGATGAGTCCGGAACACCTAACACTTTTTGGGGAGAAGCAGCACATACAGCGGTAAATATTCTTAACAAGGCACATGTTCGAGTAAATAGTGATAAAACTCCATATGAACTGTAGTATGGTAATCCTCCCACTGTGAAGCATTTTAGAGTTTTTGGAAGCAGATGTTTTATCAAAAATAATGATGAAAAACTTGGCAAGTTTGAATCCAGAGCAGATGAAGGAATACTTCTTGGCTACTCCTCTAGGAGTAGAGCATATAAATGTTACAATAAAATACTTCGGAAGATTTTTGAATGTATTGATGTTGTTATTGATGAGTCTCCTGCAGCCCCAAAAGAAGAAAAACAAACAACAAATGAAGACGATGGTGACATATATCCTCCTACATGAAATAGCAATGATATAGACAGTGAACCCAATGAAGAACCTGAAGATGAGTTATCTGAAAAAGCTCCATCCAGATATGTTCAAAAGAATCATCCAGAATCTCAAATTTTGGGAGATAAGGGATCAGGTGTACAAACAAGAAGGACTCTTGTGGGATCTTCTAGCTATCTAGAATTTCTATCCACTATTGAACCACACAATGTCAATCAAGCTAGCAAAGATGAATGTTGGATTCAAGCCATGAATGAAGATCTTGATCAAATTGAAAAGAATCACACTTGGGAATTAATACCAAGACCTCATGACAAAAATGTCATTGGAACTAAATGGATATTCAAAAACAAGTTAAATGAGAATGGGGAGGTTATAAGAAATAAAGCTAGACTTGTCTGCAAGGGGTATGCTCAACAAGAAGGTATAGACTTTGAAGAAAATTTTGCTCCTGTAGCTAGACTTGAAGCCATAAGAATGTTTCTTGCTTTTTCAAGCTTCCAACAAATCAAATTTTATCAAATGGATGTTAAATCTGTGTTTCTCAATGGTGATCTAGAAGAAGAAGTTTATATAGAACAACCAGAAGGATTCATTTTGGGAAATGATGAAAAACTTGTTTGCAGACTTAAAAAGGCTCTATATGGTCTCAAACAAGCTCCAAGGGCATGGTATTATCGTCTTGACAAATATCTTCATCAACAAGGATTCTCAAAGGGGTATGCTGATAGCAATTTATACACAAAAACCGAAAATGATAAACTATTGATTGTGGTTGCATATGTTGATGATATCATTTTTGGAAGTAATGAAGAATCTATGAGTCAGAAATTTGCTTCTGCTATGCAACAAGAATTTGAAATGTCTTTACTTGGGGAACTAACATTATTTCTTGGTTTGCAAGTGCATCAAACTACAGATGGCATATTCTTATCACAAGCCAAATACCTTAAGCAAATTCTGAAGAAGTATGGCATGGAAGAATGAAAACCTGTAAGTACACCAATGATAACCGGATGTAATCTCAGTTCTCATGATGATTCTCCCACGGTGAATCAACCATAATACAGATCTATGATAGGAAGTCTACTTTATCTCACTAGGACTAGACCAGACATTATGCATGCAGTTGGAATTCTTGGACAATTCCAAGCTAATCCAAAAGAATCTCACCTTCACGCTATCAAAATAATATTCAAATATCTACAACGAACTCAAGACTTTGGACTATGGTATCCAAAGAATGCTGATCTCACTCTTCATGCTTACACTGATGCAGATTGGGCTTGAAATGTTGATGATCGGAAAAGCACTAGTGGTGGTGCATTCTATATGGGGCCCCGGTTAGTATCTTGGTTCAGCAAGAAACAAAACTCTATTTCCTTATCTACAGCAGAAGCAGAATATGTGGTTGCCGCATCATGTTGCACTCAACTTCTTTGGATGATGCAAATCTTACAAGACTTTCAAATCAAATGTTCACCTCCTATCTCCATTATGTGTGATAATACAAGTGCCATCAGTATTTCAAAGAATCCTGTTATGCATTCCAAGACCAAGCACATTCCCATCAAGTATCACTTCTTACGTGAACAAGTACTTGAACAAAAGGTGAAGTTGGAGTATGTTCCCTCCAAAGAACAAGTTGCTGATATATTTACCAAACCCCTGCCCAGGGAAGCATTCGAATATCTCAGACAGAAGTTGAGAATAGTCTCTGCCATGTAGAAGATCAGATCTGCTTAATTTCAAGAATATTAAATTGGATACGCGGATTTCCTGAAAGACAGTCGCGTATATATGCGATTTTATACACAGAAAACCGCGTATGGGTGGTTGCTAACAAATTTTTCTGGGTCAGCATTCTTCAGCACAGTTGTGGTGTTGTTTGGTATCTCTGGTGATGTTTCAGCTCTTATATTTCTGTTTCATTCTTTGATATTGGGTGAAGATGCCTTGATGATTTTCTGTTGAAAGTGTTCAGGATGCACAAGCTAAGGGGGAGCTTTGGTCATATGGAAAGGATGCATTGGATGCACAGTTTCAGGGGAGCATTAGCCTTGCTGAGTATAATGCATTGTTTGCATTATGATGATTCTGAAATATGATCTCTCTCTTGAGGTCTTTTTGATATTGGTTATAAAAAGTCATATTTGTAATTTGATGAAAAGTTTATGTTGAGATCTATGATGTAAATGGTTATATTCAGTCATGTAAGGACTTGTTCAAATTTGTAAACCCACTTGGCTGGGTACTTGAGTCACATAAGTAAATACACTTGGTTGGATCATTGATGTAAGTATGAGTCCTTGGTGATAGGAAAGTTCATAGAGTCATATACTTCATTGAAAAATATGTTTAAAGATTCAGCATGAACCTAGGGGAAGCATGGTAACTTCAGTACACATAAGATCTACAAGAGCTCTTCTTTATACATGAGAAGAAAAAACCTTGTTTTGGTTTTGATCCGCCCTTTGCTCTTGATGTTAAAGGGGGAGAGTATCATGGTGTTTGCATAATGGTTATAATCAATGTATCTATCTGTTGTGGTGTTCAAACACCATCATGGTTGCCATCAAGTCCAAAGGGGGACATTGTTGGCAATATGATGCAGAGTGTTGTCCTTGATGGCAACCTACTTGATAAAGTTGATGGAAACCTACTTGATGAGTTAAGGGGGAGATTGTTGGAAATGTGATACAATGTGTTGACTTTGATGGAACCTGCCTGATGAAGTTGTCCTTGATGAAAACTGACTTGATGAGTTGTTAATGATGTAAATCTGATGTATCTACAGATTAGTTTAGAAGTAGCTCAGAAAGTGCCAGAATAATGTTGAACAAGGTATGTCACAAGGCATACGCGGGTTTGTTAAGGATAAGTCGCGTATGTACGCGGAAATGTACATGACAAGTAGTGTATGCCCATTTGCGCTCTAAATTTAGGAAACCAGGGGACATTACCATGGTATTGACCCAAAGTATTGAGCGCTTGATTATCTATTTGATCCCGTCCAGGAAAAGCATCAACGGTTGAGTGGTTTTGACTCATGGTATTGACAAAGGCTAAATCTATATAAGGAGAAGAAGATCATAGTGCAAGGGTGTGCATGTGTCTGGGTTTTAATGAATACTTCACTCTGAAGTATATCTACATGGAATGGGTTACAGTTTGCTGATAGATCTGAATTCATAATGCACCTATGAAGAAAATGATGAAGAGGGATCTCTAGATCTGAACTGTCTATGTATTTTCTAGATCTGTTTATGGAATGTTTAGATCTGTGATCTGGCGAATCTTTGCTGAAGTAAGGGGTGAAATCTGAGCTGTTTATCTGTTCTGAAGAATTGTGTTGCCCTATAATGTCTGTATATCTATACGCAGGTTCGTGGCAGAGAAAGCGCGTATATACACGGGTTGTCTTCAGCAAAAGCGCGTATGGAAGATGAATTCAACTCTGAAATGTGTGCAGATGTATACGCAGGTTTGTCTTTGTTAAAGTGTGTATATACGCAGGTTCATTGAAGTAAAAGTGCGTATGGAATCTAGGTTTTTGCTGAAGTATGTGGAATGAAATTTTTGATCTGTTTTGCTGCTATCTGTCAATGATGTATTCATACGAATCTGAGTTGTTTGAATAATGATTATGCTGCTGATTAAGTTGATGAAAGATCAAGTTGTTGGTTGTTGGAAGAATGACTGTTTAAACAATTCTGCATGATTGATAGATTGTCTAAACATAAATCTGATTTCAGATCTGAACCTGAGTCTGATCTCATTCTGAAAAATTAGTGTTCTTAGAAGTATACACAGGTTGCTACACATATAAGCGCGTACGCACGCGACTTCAGCGAAGAAAATTAGCGTATGCACTCCATTTTATGCACAGATGCATACGCATTGGATCTGAGGGTTGAAGCCTTCAGTATGAAAGTGGAAGCTTTCTGCCAGTAGAGGCTGGTGCTAATATCAGGGGGTAGTAGCTCCCTTCTAGGAGAGGCTGGTAAACGAGAGCAGGGGGTTGTAGCTCCCTTCCAGGAGAGGCTGGTGAACGAGAGAAGGTTGTAGCCTTCTGCAGGTGGGTGCCTGTGTGCTGGTATGAGTCTGCGCCGGTACATGGTTGTAAGATGTTTTCTTTATAATAAATATTGAAGACTGAGACGACGGTAGCAGTGGTTTTCTCCCTACTTGGGTTTCCACCTTAAATCCTGGTGTTCATGTTTGTTGCTTATGTGTGATGGTTTATTCTGTTTTTACTGCACATGCTTACTGCTTAACATCTGATGAATAAATGATGCGATGATTTAAGAATCAAATACATAATAAGAGCTCTGAGCATACGTGATTTTCCTTAAGGATATCCGCGTATATACGTTATTTTTGTTCTGTAAAGTAGCGTATTGGTTTTGAGAAAAGAAAAGTAAAAATTTTATCAGTTAGCTCTAAATACAGATTCACCCCCCCCCCCCCTCTCAGTATTTTTCCCAACACAATGGACATGTAGAAGTTGTCAACAAAGTGCTCAAAACAATGTTACATCAAATGGTGACTAACCATAAGACAAACTGGCACCATATGGTTTTTTCCGCCGTGTGGGCATACCACACAATAGTTAAAAACTCAACAGGATTCACACCCTTCCAACTAGTGTACGTGGTTGAAGCCATGATTCCCATCGAACGCAAAATCCCCAACTTGCACGCTGCCATCAAACTCCTCGATGATACACAACCTCTAGAACAAATATTGGTATAGCTAGAACTCGTCGAAAAAAATCGATGATAGTCGCTCCAACATAACGAGGCCTATAAAAAATGGGTAAAATCATCATTCAACCGCAACATCACCCCTCGCTCATTTACTGAGGGAGACCTAGTCCTCCGCTACAATGTCGCGAAAGAGGCCCTAGGACCCAGGAAGTTCGAAATGCTATGGAAAGGTCCCTACGTCATAAAACCTTGCCTCCTCAAGGGGGAATATATCCTATCATAACCTGACGATACATGCCTAGCTAACCTCGTCAATGGGCTTTACCTCAAAAAATTTTACCCATAGGGGTAGGAGGCCTCAACCCTAGAGATAAGATGCATGTAGCAAAATATGTTTTTTGATGATCACAATCATCATAAAATTGTTCTAAAAAAGTGTTATGGTGTCACGTATGGATTTTTCCACCCTCCATTATTTTGGATTCGTTAATGGAGTATCAAAATGGTCTCAGAACCTAGCTACAGCCACCTGGGCCATTTACTATCCTGACTGATCTCCATTCTTCACCAACGAAGTATCGGATCGACCACCAATAATCAGGCAGAATATGATGCAGTCATCGGGCTGATGAGAAATGCCTTCAACCAAGGCATTCACCATCTGCATATTTACCTTGATTTCCAGCTAGTGGTTTTGAAGTTAAACAAAGAATTTGAAGTACAGGAGTCTCAAATATTTAGAAAATATTTTCATGCACGAAGATTAAGTCGTCAGTTTGATCATATTACATTCACACATATACCAAGAAATCAAAACCAGATAGCTAATTGCATAGCTAATCACATTCTAGACTGGAATGCATCTCGTATAAACCATCATCCATAGAAAAGCAAAAAACAAAACAAATAGATCTCCATAAAAGGTACACGACATCCATCAAAAAAAAAAATCATAGACACATCATCAAGAGCCACAATAAATACATATCTTACATATATATATAAAATAGGTGTCAGTCAAAATATACAAGTCATGTCTCTAACCTGCAGGTCAACCAAAATATATATATATATACATGTCATCAAAAAATAAGGGAAGCATCCTCATAATGGGACTTTTTCTTGAATACATATCATCTCTAGGGCTAAGCCCCGCAATGTGGATCCTCTGGACCCACTGCTGCACCCGGTGCCAGTACAGGTGCATCAACCAAAACAGAAAGTGCCACATGGTGCAATGTCAGACAATATGCCCTATCTCGAGCCATCAGCACCTCGAGCCATGCGTCATCCAGGTCATCTAAAAAACCCCAGGTCGACATACCCTGGGTCAACCTCTTCACTTGATCCAAAGCATCAGCTAAGTCTATGGACCGAGCCTCAGAAACAACTAGTTGCTCCTCAACCACCACTACTTGCGCCTTTGCCGCCTCAACACAAGCAATACCAATGGCATACTCAGCAGCGGCCACACTTCTACCCTCCCCTAAGGGTCCAGCGCCATCACCCCGCCCCTCAACCTGGGGTTGAGCATCTCCACCTAGAACCCTCCTGGGTGGTTGATGCCCCACTAAGTGGGCAATCAGACACCTAACCGCTCCCACATTTGTAGGAGAAACATGCATAGTGTCAGTGTCGCCACAATAGACATATAAATATACACATCATAAATACTAAAAAAATTTTGAAAAAAATCAAAACATCATACCTGCAGGGTCCCACACATAACCAGCAAGAAGACCCATATCTGGATTCCCCCCGAAAATCCATCCCGACGTATGGATAATCCATGAACATCTGCAATTTCGCCTGGAACCACGCCTCTGTGGTCACATCCCAATAGTGACCCAACTCCCCTCCTCCGCCACAAGGCATAACGGGTGCCCACCGCCGCATCCAAGGATCCCAGCGAGGACCAATGGGGACTGGAACGATAGGCTACAACATTACCACCCTCTCAAACATGATACTACAGAGGATGCTGCCATAAGTAAACACTTTGGATCTGCCCCGGTCCTGCGCCAGATATGTCACCATGCCATCATATACATGGCACGCCCAATCATAAAAATGATTGGCCTAGATTCGATGCAAGACACCAATCTGCGGTCTTGACGCCCAGTTAGGTGACGATGACCTTGTCAATCATACTATCATAGCTAGGGCACACCTCTCAGCTAATTCAGTTACCGATGAAATAAGGATGCACCCTTGAGAAAGAGGTGCATTGCTGTAGTGTTACTCCGCCCAACGACAGATGCTCACCCTCCCTGGTGGGAGTGGGTGTGGTAGTGCCTTAGCTTGAGGGAGTAGTCCAGTCAAAAAATACACGTCTCTGGACAGATGGTGATATCTTGACCTCGCAGGACCATCACCCTTTGCCTCTTTGTCCAGCAGCGGACCAGGAAACGAAGTAGGCTGCCTTGAGATCTTAGGATATCATGCTCCAGAAACTTGAGAAGCCCCACTATGCTAGGATCCCCCGTGCATTGGAATCCTGTACCACAATAATGCACAAGTCGGACCAATCATGCTCACGCCACAACATCCTGTCACCAAAAAACCAAATCAGTGCCCCAAAAAAAAAAAAACAAAACAAAAATTCTCTTGGCTCATCATTACTCATGTTTTCTACATATATGTGATGTTCATGCATCTGTATCAAGAACATATGCACGAGTCTTCGTGAAAAGACTCAGACATGTGCAAAAACCTCACAGAAAATTTTATTTCCTCGCAAGGTCTGCGCACTTGTACCTTGATCACTCGCGCGATCAGACTAAAAATAGTTAGGTATCCATAAAAACCTAATTTTTACAGACCCCCCCAAGATAAAACTGAAAAAATGTAATTACTGGATGTTTAGGGCCCTACCTAGAACTGACTACGTGAATACCAGGTACACAGGCTAATCGCAACGACAAGAAAGGCTCTATATCAGGGGCTCAACTCTGACCTCACAGCTCTCAAACATCACAAATGAATTGAAATGATCCATATTGACTAATATATCGCCCTTTTTGACTTATTCGACAGACCGTAATGGGAGCTCAGATCGCCCAATTGTAAAACCGAAAGAAACACAGTGATCAACACTTCATCACGTCCACATTAGGGGAATTTTGAGGTCTAAAATGGGCATCCTAAGAAAAATTTACAACAAAAATGAACTTTATAAGAACCAATAGGATTTAAGATGATGATGTCAACCATGGGGGATGATTCACCATTTTTCAAGTAAAATGATAAAAAGATTAAAAATAATAAAATAATGAAACTACTTTTTCAACTCATATTTTCAACTCATCTCCCAAAGTGTTTACTCAAATTTAGAATGGGAGTACTTGTTGGATGCAAAATTTAATTCCTCTTCCAAGGAGTACCCATGTTACATAATTTCAATGGATCCCGCTACACGAAAAATGAGAAATACATGAAAAACGTGATTGCAATCACATTTTTCATGTATTTCTCATTTTTCATCAAAATCCATCGAAAGTATGCAACATAGGTACTCCTTGGATAAGGAATTAATTTTTTCATCCAACGAGTACTCCCGCTCGAAATTAGAGTAAAGACTTTGGGAGATAAGTTGAAAATACAAGTTAAAAAAATAGTTTTTTTCTTTTTTCCCTCTAAAATTTCATGATGTAATCAAATATTATTTAATCATTTCCACTATTATTTTATAATTTCCTTAGGAGGCCCATTTTAGACCTAACAATTCCCCGAATGAAGTATAATTCACACATCCACGACTCAGAAAAAATCATTTTTCAATTGCGACAGGTAAGCCCTCTCTTATCACTTTTTATTCAACGTTATTTTCAATATCTTTGAATACAAAAGATTCTTTCACTTGGGGTATTGGTTGCAGGTGTTACAAGCACGAAAAAATTTCCTGTTGCCCCAACCACTAAAGGTACAAGAGCAGGTATCATTCTACCCCCAGCATGATAGGCTTCCCAAAGAAGCTTTGCATATCCTGACATCGTTTCTCCACAAGAATCACCCATAGGAGCTAGTCACCTGACCATGTTTATCATCACCCCACCTTGCACATGATAAATATCCTTGTCAATCAGTGGAGCCTCACCCTCCATGGCATCCATCACTCATGTAGACCATACATAAAGAACACGGCACCATGGCCATAACATCCAAGCCCGGGAAGCACTTCATGTTTATTCATCCATCATACATAAATTCATGTTTTACCATATCAATATAAAACCCCTTTCCCGGACTTCCACTCTCATAAGCAAATCGAATACGCAGCACCGCATCTCACACTTGGCCTATGGCACCCCCATTAGCATAGCCCATTTTCCACATCTTCCATCCGCTTCATCACCCTCGCACCAAGACCAGCCAATGGGGCCCCCACCCTCAACAAAACACACCCTCCTCACATCATTAGTGAGTGATCATTTTCATATTTATTGGGGCACCCGTCTCCGTGCTTGTACATCCAAACCCATTCTATATTCTTTTGGAAAATGTACAAATATTTTTTAGGAGAAAAATCCCACCCACCCATCCACATTTCCCACTTGGCAGCAGTCCCTAATCACCCTTGGTCGAAGCTTCGCATTCTTTACCGAACCCCCCATGACATTGATAACAACCACATACCCACCCTAGACATCCTACTGACCCCAAGGTTTTCCTCACCAGAAATTGTTATTATTGTTGCCACTTGCAT
Source organism: Pinus albicaulis (assembly GCA_034641835.2). Classification (NCBI taxonomy): domain Eukaryota; kingdom Viridiplantae; phylum Streptophyta; class Pinopsida; order Pinales; family Pinaceae; genus Pinus; species Pinus albicaulis. The sequence continues at coordinate 440,731,681 of CM076584.1, forward strand.
TTACAAGATCCAACCTTGGGCCACTTAACTCCCATCATTAGTTACAACCATTTCTCTTCATCATGCCTATGTTAACCTATCATACCCCACCTGCTACATCAGAGACCCTGGTCCCTTGCATTAGTACTTTTCTAGGTCGATTGAGGCTTCCTTCTTGTCAACTTCAACAACCATCTTCCAAGAAGGAGGTAATACCTTGGATGGCTCCTCACCTCAATATGGGAATTCTCAGATGGCACTATGGTACTAATAATTGCCCATTGATGTCATTAATCCTCTTGACATTTGACTACAACATAAGCTTTCATGTCAAGATGGTATCATACTTCACAACCGTTTCACTTTGTCAGAATTTGTCGAAGACCCGTACCATCATAAGCATCTCTTTCAGCAATTCTTACACAGGAAGGTCCCCACACTGCAAGGAAAAGTCTCTCTAGCAAATGTTATAACAGAGGTTTTTAGTGTTATAAAATTGGCCAAAATTGTAAAAAAAAAATTCTACAACATTCATTTTCGGTAATGGAGGTTTTGGCAGAGCTTCTAATGAAATTTCAACACAACTAAAAAAAATGGGTGGCCGGAGGTTATTATGGATGTTTTTCTCATCGGTGTGTTATTCAGGTTTCAATGCACTAGTGCGTTTTAGAGTAAACATACCGGTCCTGCAAACCTACGAAGCACCGAGACGAAAAAAAAATAAATGATGCCCTGGGATGTTTAGAAACGTCCCGGTGTGTGTCATCCAGACGGTCGCCCCTAGGCGGTTGAAGGTGCATGCACCGAGCCGTAAAGGTCTAAAACCACATCGAGCGCATTGTAGGTGATACAATGCATAGGGCCATTCTAATTGGTATTGGGATTTGTGTGATGCCCATAGGTCATATCAACGCACCAGATCGTAGTATTATAGAAACGCACCAGTGCACAGTATCACACAAACGCACCGATTATTCTAATTCGTATTGGTATTTTTGTGGTGCCCATAGGTCGTAGAAATGCATAGGTGAGTAGTCTCACATAAACGCACCAGTGCGCAGTATCGCACAAACACACCAAGAGTTATCATTTGTATTGGTATTTGTGCGGTGCCCATAGGTCGTAGAAATGTATCGATGTGCTTTATCATACAAACACACCGGTGTACAGTAACTGAGATGCACCAATGTTCATTTTGTATTTTTTAGAAACATCGACCTGTGACAGTGCAATTACTATGATTTTTTAAAATTCATTATTAATCAAAAGTCGACACATATCTTATAACAGTATTCATATCAATTAATTTTTTATTAGTGCATTTGAATGTGATGTTTGGAATAATTTGTTATATCATATCATAATTATTGTGATTTTTTTAAATTCATTATTCATCAAAAGACGACACATATCTTATAACAGCATTCATATCAATTAAATTTTTATTAGTGCATTTGAATGTGATGTTTGGATTAATTTGTTATATCATATCATCATATTTCACATCTCTTCATTATAATATTTAATCATCTATATATTTAATCAATGGTGTTAGATTTCACAACGACAATGGAGAACACAATAGAATAAATGTAAACATATTTTATTATATATATATATATATATATATATATATATATATATATATATATATATATATATATATATATATATATATATATAACACTCTTTGTCATACAAAATGGGACAAATATTGGTATCCATTTGTTCTTCAATTGTAACTCTACATTCATTACATTAAACAAAATGTCCGCCTCATTGCACAAATATTTCAAAAAATGCAACGCCTTGCTTTGATATCCAAACATAATGATCATCATTCTTCGCTTGAACTGTTGTCACTGCTCGAGCTACTTCCATGACTTGGGTTATTTTGAGGAATGTTTTTTTCATGGTGTTGATTGTTTTTTTCTTCTTCACCATCCATCTACAAACATAAAAATAAATTGTAATGAGTGTATATACATTGGTGAGAATAATGAAAATCGCAATATTAAATAATATACATCAATGCAAATCGAAAATAAATGACGTACCGTAGAAACAATTGACTCATGAACTATACACATTCTTTCAAAACCAAATTTCATGCCATATTTCAAGATTTCATCTATTGGCGCAGTTCCATACTTTGTTTCCTGCAAGTTTTATACCCCATAATATATCATATATTTAATATAAAATATTTTTATGTTCTATTAATTATAAACGGAGCTAAGTAAAACAATATCGATAGATTCTTACAAATTCCATAGTCAATTTCTGATATTCCAACATATACTGACAACCCATATTTAACCTAATGTCAATCAATTCGTCTGATGGTTCTTCTTTGTATGTTAGCACCTGTTTGAAGACATTCAATGATGATTGTTGTAAAACAAATTAAAATATACAAAAGTAAAATCTAGTTAAGTTGTTATAAGGAAGTAACAAATACTCACGAACTTAGATATCAACCATTTTCTTCCTTGTCGTCCTGTTTTATGTGTTGAATGGGTTCCATTTTCTTTTCTTTTCTGCAAGAATATACTTAAAAATTAATATTTAATGCTAAATTGTTTATTTATTGTACCTAATCGAAAAATTCAATGATTACATATTACATCTGAAGCATGTTGTTGCTGAGATGGCTCCTTGTGCAATGTAATTATGTCCATTTCTTTAACCATCTCCTTGTACACCTTTTTGGACATTCCTACTGGCATATTTCTGATATCAGCTCGTTCATATTCTGAGATTTTCATAATCTTCTTGAAAATTTAACATGACAATAAATTGTTTAATTTTTATATTGATATATGAAAAGTAAATATAAAAAAAGTGATATTTATAAATAATTCTAGAAAAACATTTAAAGGAATATTACTTTTTCATTCCTTCATTTTTGTTGCTGTATATTTTTGCTATTAAAAGTCTGACATATCTTATTGACCAATTCTCCGAAAACTCTTCCTATAGTTTAGATAAAATTTGGTTCTTGGAATCATTGGATTGATTTTTGTATTTTAAGTGGAAAGAACATCTATACATTCGTTCCACTAGATCTCTCAAACTTTTGTAAAAGTTTTTCCCCTTTCATTAACCTCCAACACCACTCTAGATGAGCTAAGGAATAATTCATTTTCATTTGCATGTTCTATTTTTTTTCTTTTCTTAGAACAACATTTATTTTCTGAGTTGTTGGTCCCTATAGAACATTAAACATATGTGAATTAATAGATTGTTTTAAACATGTTATCTAATAATTTTAAGTATATTATTAATGAAAATTAAAAAAAGAAACTCATATTGGATCGATAGTATTTTTTCATTCACCTGGTTCATCCTTTTGCAAATTTTCCATCAATATTTTACGTTATTCTAGTCCTAGATTAGAAATAATATTATCGAGCTTCGTCATTTTGTGGCTCTGCATGATACACATTAAACAATACATATTAGTTAAACTTACATATAGTTCCAAATTAATATTTTTTGTAAATAATTTACAAAGAACTTTCCTTTTTTTCTTTTCTTGATGTGCTATCAGTATTTTTGTTACTTGATCTCTTGTCAGTCATTTCTTTATCAATATGAAACCTGTACCATATCATTAATTAATATATTTTATAAATAAATCATCACTTTTCAAGTAAAAAAAAAATATCAAGAAACCAGTGCACCTTTAATGTTGTACGCACCGACGTCGGTGCGTTGTGTTCTTATAAACACACCACAAAAACAATATAAAACACTGTACGGTGATCTATGTCAACAAGGAGCATCGGTGTGTTATATTTTAACCAACACACCAATTAACACAAAAAAATCAATAAAAATCCTCTAGTGTTAGTTTTTGTAGCATATGGTGTTGTGGAGGGGGCGGTGCGACCTATTCTTATAAACACACAGTGAAAACAGAGGACCATCATACAGTGCTCTCTGTCAACAAGGAGACCCGGTGTGTTATATGTTAAATGGTGCACCGATTAACACATAAAATAAAAAATTGTTTTTGCCAAACAGTACGTGTGTGGTACGCTGTGATAAGATAACGCACCGGTGTGCTAGTTTACACAGGGCACACCGATTAAAAAAATTTAGTTTTCTAAAAATTTACGTAAGGGCCGACATGGATTGGAATCCGACTATGCAAGTTTTCCCATGGGTTAGAGTTATAGGCCTATATATATAGCAATACAAACCCTATAAATTTAAAATGAAAATCCCTAATTCTTAAAATGTAAAAAATACTGCAGAAAATGTAAAAAAAAACAATAAAATTTAATCACGAGATTGTTTGAAATTCTATGTTGCAGGGTTTGAATCACCAGAGGTTTGGAATTCTGATTGTCTGAATAGTTTTGTTTGAAAGTATTTCGTTGCTCCACAGTGCTCTCGTGCTCTCTTGCTCCAGGAATGTCTCATGCAAATCTCTGGCTGAATTTTTTTGCAAAAATAGTGAAATAATGAAAAGTGTTTACTATGTAAATAATTGTTTTATGAAATTAGATTTTCGAAAATATTTTTCTGCCCATTTTTCAATATACCTCTTTTTTTTTCACTTCAAAAAAATAAAGTTGTGTTCTTTTTAATTGCTGCTATTCGTTATCGGTGCATCAATTAATAACACTACACCGATGTGTCAGTTAATAACATGACACCAGTGTGCAGTAACTAAAACGCACCGGTGCAGTTATCTGTACATTAGCACTGATAACAATAAGTCCATTTTTAAGGCATCGAAATTACTTTTATGTGTGTACACCAAAATTTATTGTCGATTTTGCTCAAATGCAGGGAGAATATCATAATTATATCGAATGGACAATTCTTAAAAATCTAGCTCGTTCCATAATATTTCTCAAAGTCCATCGTGGAGTTCTCCCTATCCATCTCGAGACGTAATATTTACTTCAGATTTTATTTATATTTTCAATATCTAATTGAATTTATGTTTTTTATCCATGTCAATCATCATAATAAAATTTATAATGTATACAAATTTGCAGGTTCATGCAAATTCATGGGAATCGAGTTCAGATGCACAAAATATTCAAACAGCTCCAAAACATCGGAAGCTCTTATTGGAGCAGCATACCGCAAGGCACATTTGGTAGATGAAAATGGACAGCCGCTTCACCCTGCCAATTATAACAATATTGCATCTTCTAGCCACAATCCCGGGACAATGACGGTAATAAAATTTGTTTGGTATATTAATGTAATTATTTCAACGTCAAACCAATTAATCATGCATTGTCAATTTGCTTACTAATTGATATCATAGATTTTGTACTAATCATGTTCAAATATATTTTTTGAAATTACTAGGATTCTAGTGATGATGAGCGACCTACCTACCATCTTCCATTTCACCCCACGACAATTTCATATCGAGAGAAGGTTGAATTAAGAGAAAAAATCAGAGAGGAATGATACCAAGAATGGTTGAATCAACCACCGATTCAATTCCCACTACATCTAGATTCACCAATTAGGAATGACTACAACAATAGTAGTTCTTGACAAGCTGGAAATGGAGGTAATAAAATAGAGGTTGGTATGGATGATTACTTAAGGGATACGACTTCCATGGAGAAAATGTTATTAGATGCATTCCAAAATGATGATCAGCTAGGGGATGATGCTCATATCATTGACACCTTTTTTGAAATCCTTAAATTTGCTTCCACCACCCCTCTCTTTAGACCAGGCGTTTAGCCAAATTCTACCTAGTTGGGGACAACGATGTTACTGTACAACTTGAAAGCAAACTTTGGCTTTTCGAATGCATGTTTCTCGAAAATTTTGAGGTAAGTTACGTAAAGTCCTCCCTTATATAATTTTGAGAAATTTAGTCACATAATGAAGATTACAAATGGTCAATTTCATGAACATTAATAATTGTATCAGGATTAATGTACATTTAATATTTTCCATGATCACCAACTACGGGTTATTCAAAGATAATGTTCTTCCGAGTGATAATGTCTTGCCCGGTAGCTGTGAAGAGGCAAAGAAATTGTTGAAAATGTTGGGTGTTGAGTACATATCATATCATGCATGTCCAAATGATTGTATTCTATATATAGGATAATATGCATACAAAGAGATATGTCTGAAATTTGGGCATGACAGGTATGATAAATAAAAAAAGAAGGGTAATGGTCCTCCTTTTAAGATATTGAGGCACATGCCTATAATCCCAAGGATTCAAAGGATATTTCGTTGCAAATAATTAGCTATGTTGCAGGGATGACATGCCTCACACAGAAGTGAGTTAGGAGTTATGCAAATCCCAACAGATTCAATAGCCATGAAGCATATAGAGGATACATGGCCCGAAAAATTCAAGGATGAAGTACAAAGTCTACGACTCAGCATAGCCATGGATGGTGTCAACCCATATTCCCTCCATAACACCAACTATTATGTTTGGCATGTAGTAGTGATCAATAACAATATACCCCCATGGTTTTCTGTGAAGAATGAACATCTTATGTTGGCTCTCATAGTCCCTGGTAGAAGATAAGTGAAGAATATGGATGTCTACTTACAACCACTAGTATATCAATTGAAGGAATTATGGGATGGGATAAATGTATACGATGTATCAAAACCCATCGCAACATAGAGGAGTTTTATGATGTATCGCATATGTGCTTACACAATACATGATTATCCAGGCTTAGGAGTTTGCTTTGGTAAATTACATGTTTATTGATTTTTTTATATACGTAACAATATTCGTTCGCATATTAGTTATTTAATTCGTTGTAATTGTTCTACTCTTCACGATATTCTTTAACGTTCCATGCATATAAATTGTATACAATAATCTTGCAGGTTGCATAAAAAAAGGGTATTTTGGATGTAAATGTTGGGGACCTTCTCTGAAAGCTAGATGTTCCAACGACCTATGAAAGCCAGTGTATGAATGCTCCAAGGTATTCCTCCCAGAAGAACACCCTTACAAAAGAGGGGCATACTCTTTCAATGGTAAATGAGAGAGAACCCAAAGGCCTCCAATAACGAAACCAGCTGAATGGCTTAGAGCATATGAGAGAGAGAAGGAGAAGGAGTTCATATAAATGTTTGATTCAAATGGGGAGCCTATGTTCAATGATCCATAATTCTTCGACACCTATATTGATAAATTTACCATTGGGATGAAAAGGAAATCTATCTTATATAACCTCCCATATTGGGAGCATCTTAAGATTACCCACTTATTAGATCCCATGCATATATTTAAAAATGTTTCATCTTCTTTATGGAGGCACATATCATCGAAACAAAGTGACACATTGGCTGTTAGGAAAGATGTTATTACTTCAAAAACTAAAAAGAAACATTGGCCAAGACGATTAGAAAGTGCGGGATCAGAGGTAGTTGGTCCCTCTAATTGGTATTTCAAAGAAGGTGATGTCCCATGGATTTTTAAAAAAAGATGATCTTTCTTTGGCAAAGGAATTTATAATGGGTGTGAGGCAGGGAAAATTTTAGGGGCGAATTTTAGCCCAAAGGCGAATTTTAAGGGATTTTCAATTTTAATAGGGCGAATTTTTTACATAAAACCCATTTTCTATAGTTTAATAAATTTAGCCCAATAAATATTTTAAAAATAATTAATTATTAAGTATTAGCCCACCCAAAAAAAGGGCGCATAACACTGGAAAAATGAACTTCGCCCCGATTTTTTTCTTATGGAGCAAATTTCCATGGCATTCGCCTGGATTTACAGGGTCCAAATGAGGAGTTACAATGATTCGCCCCAATTTTTTCAATGGTTAGGAGAGGTGGTTGGTCACTGGACACCGATCTTCTTGCTGGCTGAGCGAGCCGACCCTCTCTGGTCCCTCTCTGGTCCGTTCGGTGTTGTTGGACGCTCCTATGTAGTGATCCAAAAGCATAGCAGAGGGAAGGACTCGTGAACATGGAGGGATTCATCTTCCTCTACCAAAATTTTCAACTAATTCTTTTATTTTTTTCCATATTTGGATTGCAACCATTCGGGTTTGTTCCGCCCGTTTTCAGCCTTCTCGTTCGCTTTCCGGATTTTGGTGAATATCTCCGACACTAAGCTCACTTGTTAGATGATATATCACTTCCCAAAACTACGAAGTGCAATGTAATTCCTAGGGTTATTGTGCTACCCTGTCCAACCCGGTTGAATATAATCCTCTGGAGCAATGTGGGCTTGATTTCGGAAGTTTTCGCATCCATTTCCCTTCTTGTTGTTTACATTGATTTACACTACTTCATTAAAATCGTTGACTAGCAATTGCAAGATAGAATTATACCAGAATTGTTATCACAAACAGCTTTACCAGAATTGTTAATGCCTAAAGAACTCAAATTCACTCCATCCATTTTAGACAATTCTATCTACCCTTTAGCCTTTTAATGTAAATATTTTTACAGAAAGTGACCTGCAGAATTTTCACCAAACTATTCTTACTAGAACTTACTTTGCCGCATATAATTTTCATCATATTAATTCTACTATTAAATATGTAAATCTAAATTGCACCACGTCTTCGACCGCAGAGGTCAGATTTAAGGCAGGAGGTTCACAATAGTTGAAATAGGTTCGTAAATCGTTATCGCTCACAATGTGTCTGCAGCCTCCTTTATGACGATAAGAGTCACAAAGGCATCAGAAAGAAATTTGCTTTCATAAATGCCAAATCTGTAAATCTTTAAATAAATTTCAAACTTATCCGCAAGGAGAATCTATGATGCCAAGTTTTATAGTCAACATGCTTCTGACTATTCCTTTATAAATAATTTGGATCTCGATATTTCCTTTAACATCAATGCAAACATGACGAAATTAGTTCAAATTTCTTGTCTATATAGAAATGAGCTTTATATACATTACTTAAACTTGAAAGGATTAAGTGGTTTCTATAATCAAAATATGACACTTAAAAAAGTGCAAAGCTAGGAGTAACTTTTTCCATGCTCAGCTTTGTGATTATATTCATACTAAAATGTACATAAGCCCTCTCTATGTCGAAGAGATTCTATTTTCCTGATGCATTACTCCAACATCATGAGCCTCTTTTTAAAGGTGATATTTCACCTGCGTACAATGTCTACCTACAAAATAATGAGAACCAAATGTGTAAGCTTTACCGTATCGCATAAGCCGTATGGCTTGGTGATGATTCTAACAGAGATATGTCAATTTCTGCAAATAATCAGGTGAAGCCAATTTCCCAACTAATGAATTCACATTTTCCAAAACTTCGTTCGCCCATGTTCTCATCGTGTAGAGAGCCAGCTGCAGAGAAAGTACACTATCAGCTTTACCATGCCCATTATAAAAAGAGTATAAATTCTGTAACTCATTCAAGGACCACTAGAACTAAAAAGTTAAAAGATCGCAATAAAATCCTAACATCATTTGAAGTGTTGGTGATGTCAAGATTGATGTCAAAGGAGTATCTTATCATGCGTGTTTATCCCAATAGAAAGTTCTCAACTTGTGAAGGTTGATTTTCTTGATATCCCTCCAACTTGGTTGAGGAGGATGCTATTTGGTAGCTTTTACCATTCCAGTGAAGTTTACAGTTTTTGAAAACCTATCATACTATGCCCTTCTGTGTAACTAGTATGATTTGCATGGAGCATGTGACAAAATTGAAAAATCTAGTGTCTTAATATCACAATCAACTGTGTCAATGAAAGGTCCAATAGGAAAAGTGAAAACACTTGCAGGATATGTGTGGATGAACTTGCTTTCTTTTACTCATCCAAGATGATATTAATGTGGATGTAGTGCGGTAATGAGCTGGAGTTAGCTGACCAATTTCTCGAGAAATCATGTTCTTATGATTGCCACTGACCATGATGAGTTGTCCATGTTTTAGCTTGATTTATAATCTCTAAGTGGAGAGATTCTTCCTCGAGACCATGTTGGGCTAGGAGGACCAACATAGGGTTCGAGGAATAGATATAATAAAACTCGGGTTCCTCTAGCTATTTCATGGACTAAGTTCTTCAGTTATCCATTGCAGTTCAGGAAAGAGAGCCTTGGCCCTTTTCACATGCAAGGAATGGTATTCATCCGAATGCCCAATTTTCAATCATAAGAGCAAGAGATTTGTTTCACTGAAGCGTGAACCGGCTATCTCTCGGGGAAGAACAAATGGTGGTTTGATTGGGCCTTGGCTTCATTTGAAGCCGTTTGGAAGGCATGATCCAATGAGGAGACATGGAAAAGAGTTCTAGTTTTGTTCTAATGTGAGGAAGCACACTATAAATGAACTTGATGTGGAGGGTATTTGTAGCATCCCTTACCTCAAGCTTGATGGAGAAACTGTTGAAGTCCTCCATGAATTGTTACATTAATTGTTTGAGAATTTTTCAAAGTTGCAATAATTGTGCCATGTGCAAAAAATTGTGTCTTTTGAATGTATCTTTCCTATCCATTCTGGAAGTCAGCATCATCTAGACCCTGTTTTTAAACACCTTAACCAACCAGTGATGAAGGCACAATATTGGCATGTAATCTGGTAATTATTTGTATACAGGAGCTCTCATCTATCATTCATACTGAGAACATGGAGCTGTCACATTTTATTTACGAGAGGTTGAGAAGGTATACTTCCAGCTCTAAGTGCTAGTACCAACAAGCTTGAATACATACATTTTCGAAGATCAAATAAGAAAAGAGATCCTTCATTGGAAAACGTGGCCAGGCCACCCAGTTTGAATGCACCAAGTGCTGAAGTAGTTTATTAGCTTTAAAATTGCCTGGGACTAAAATGCTAGGTATCTCTTTTTGTCATCTCTGGGAGAGGAATTCACCCCATTACAAAGATATAACAAAATCTAAGAGTCATAGCCCTCGTTTCGTTGTTTGGCATCTAAATTTTTTGTTAAAGTAATCGTAAAAGAAAATCTTCCTCATTTGCATAATATTGATTCATGCAGAGGTCTATTTGTATGTCTCTCGTGGGCCTGGAATTAATTGAAGTGATAAATCCGAGTTTTGCATCAGCCTGGGAAGTGCTTTGTTTCTTCTTCATTTTAAATAGCTTAGGCAAGCATAATCTAATTTGGTTTACAATTGGAACAAGAGAGAATCACTTACATGAAACATTTCATCATAATGTTGAACATTCTTAAAGAAAAGATCCATATTATCTTAATGTGGACTGATCTAGGCTAGTTGAAGCTTTGTGGTTTGATCACCAAAATTTATCTTTTAGAACTCCCCTCACAAATTACTGAGATAATATAGCAGAGCTATCATAAAATACCAGAGCTATTACGGGAGGAAAGAATTATGCGGGGAACTTCAATCGAATCAAACTGGACCATATTATAGACAGAAAGAAAAAGCTACAAAAGCTAATGCAGCTGGAACAGAGGATGGTTGAGGAAGATGGCAAATGCATCAAATCAAAATAAGACTCATCGGAGGAATTGAGTTGGCACTGGGCAGGGAGAACACTGGCCATGTATATGAACTACAGCTTAGAGCATAATTTGCAGATTGTATGCTGACTGTAACTTTTATGGGGCATACAGATGGCTTTATTAATCCCAAGAAATAATGCAAACACAGAACAAAACAACAACCGAATTATTGATCAGACCTTTATCCATGGCAACTTGTGCACTCATTGGAGTTGGCTTATGTTACTCTATTTTTGAATATTTAGGTCCATTTGTTGTGTCTTGATCCTTAAACTTTGGAAAAATGTGAAACGAATGGGTGGACCACATTTTCAGATTCAACACTACCGCGTTGGAATGCAAAGAGACAAGAAGTTATATAAAGATGAATATTTGGAATGCGTAGCCGCTAGTGAATTGAATTTTTGTGAGACCTAGTTTATAAATTGGCCGGAAAAGAGAGAAAGAGGAAGAGTGCGTAACTAACATGTTAATTGAGGAAAAGGAGTAGAGGAGATAAACAAATGTAAAAGGCGCAAGTAGACAAACAGTACAAATGGAGTCAAAGAGAAGAAAGAATTCGAATCAAAGACCAGGTAAGCCAAGAAAATAAAATTTTCATGAATTAGGGATTGGTGTCCCCTTTCAGGTAGTAACCTGAAAAGGAACGGGTTGGAGCCTGTAAGAAGTGGGAGTGAGTGCTTCCAAGAAGTTTTAGTTTGCAAAATAAAAGAGAGGTTGAAGCCTACAAAATTGATGTAAAAGGAGTGGGTGCTTGGCTTTATATCACCACAAAAATTTCATGGTTTTCTCCTTTTATGGGTTTCCACCTAAGTCACTTGATACGGGGATACGGGGATTCGATGAATCGGATTCAGGTACGGTGACCCCCGGACAGGATACTTCTTTGTTAAATTTATGAGCTTACCCTAATACAAATGTTTTTTTGTGCATTTTTTACACTTTCTTGATCGTTGTTTTTGAAGGATTGGACAATCAACTCACAACATAGTCTTGGAGAGCAAAATCTCACTTCTGGCATGAATAAATAACCTATGAGCATAGATAGATTTTCTATGAGTGGGTGTGGTAAGTTATTTATGAATGCTGGAAAGGAATGCAATTAATTTATTTAGTGTTCATAATCAATGGAATTGAAAGCATAGGTGGAATAAATAGAACCTTTTTTTGGTAGATAAAAACATCAAAATTCATATTCTATCGTGAAAAAAAAATTGTACAAATATGAGAGACATGCTACCAGAAGATGTACATGAACAAATTACAATAAAATTTGTACAAATATGAGAGATATGCTACCAGAAAATGTACGTCAAAAAATTACAATTTTACTCCTATCTACCTAGACACAAGGTTTGACATTCATTTCTGTAACCTTTTCTCTGAGCCAAGTTTTACAATACAAACTTTATTGAGATAAGGCTAGTTTTTGTAAAAGCAGGTCTGCCTTGATAAGGCTAGTTAATCAGAACAAGCACAAGGCTGTCCAGCAGGCAATGCATCGTGCAGTACTAAAAAGATAGATATGGATGGATCACAATCTAGAACACAGTAAAGAAGTAATCATCACGTAATCAAATGGTACACAAATGCTAAAGGAAAAATATTGATTATACTGTGTAGTTTTCTCAACTCATAGCAGATTGAGTTAGTGGGTATGATATCAATAATGAATCTAATATTAAAACTATCACCGTTGCTCTTACATTTTTCCCTCCCCAATGGGGTAACAGCTATATATGTAAATGCATTCAATAGAATATTTGTCTCTTAGGAATGTGTACAGGAAAACTCCCAATTGCTTCTTGCTTAGAGCTCTAGATAGCATTTACACATATATATACTTCTCATAAGTAGTCATTTATGTATATAAATATAGTTCTCCCATCTCATTCTTGAGCATCTGTAACAATAGGTAGGTAATGATGGAAAACTAATCTTCCATTCCGTACTGGACCCTGACCTGGACCTGGACCAAGAAGTTTTATATCATTTACTGCAGCCTAAAGGCTCAGTGGTGCTTAGGATTGTGTGTTTTAGGTCCACTGTAATCAACGTGAAAACTAGGTTTCTCATATATCTGACGAGGAGTTATTTGCATACTTTCTACAAATAACTTATTTGGCTCATTTGCAAGGCTACAAGTTTCAAATTCCATGATGTGAGAATACAGGGCACTTAAGAGATTATCCTGAATTTCAAACAACTAAGTGCTGAAAACTTTTCCCCTGAGAAAATCCTTTTATAGAGGAAAAAAGCAATTCTTTGTTAAATTTATGAGCTTACCCTAATACAAATGTTTTTTTGTGCAGTTTTTACACTTTCTTGATCGTTGTTTTTGAAGGATTGGACAATCAACTCACAACATAGTCTTGTAGAGCAAAATCTCACTTGTGGCATGAATAAATAACCTATGAGCATAGATAGATTTTCTATGAGTGGGTCACGGGTGTGGTAAGTTATTTATGAATGCTGGAAAGGAATGCAATTAATTTATTTAGTGTTCATAATCAATGGAATTGAAAGCACAGGTGGAATAAATAGAACCTTTTTTGGTAGATAAAAGCTTAACAAAATTCATATTCTATCGTGAAAAAAAAACTGTACAAATATGAGAGACATGCTACCAGAAGATGTACATGAACAAATTACAATAAAATTTGTACAAATATGAGAGATATGCTACCAGAAGATGTACGTCAAAAAATTACAATTTTACTCCTATCTACCTAGACACAAGGTTTGACATTCATTTCTGTAACCTTTTCTCCGAGCCAAGTTTTACAATACAAACTTTATTGAGATAAGGCTTGTTTTTGTAAAAGCAGGACTGCCTTGATAAGGCTAGTTAATCAGAACAACAAGCACAAGGCTGTCCAGGAGGCAATGCGTCGTGCAGTACTAAAAATATAGATATGGATGGATCACAATCTAGAACACAGTAAAGAAGAAATCATCACGTAATCAAATGGTACACAAATGCTAAAGGAAAAATATTAATTATACTGTGTAGTTTTTTCAACTCATAGCAGATTGAGTTAGTGGGTATGATATCAATAATGAATCTAATATTACAACTATCACCGTTGCTCTTACATTTTGCCCTCCCCAATGGGGTAACAGCTATATATGTAAATGCATTCAATAGAATATTTGTCTCTTAGGAATGTGTACAGGAAAACTCCTGATTGCTTCTTGCTTAGAGCTCTAGATAGCATTTACACATATATATACTTCTCACAAGTAGTCATTTATGTATATAAATATAGTTCTCCCATCTCATTCTTGAGCATCTATAACAATAGGTAGGTAATGATGGAAAACTAATCTTACATTCCGTACTGGACCCTGACCTGGACCTGGACCAAGAAGTTCAATACCATTTACTGCAGCCTGAAGGCTCAGTGGTGCTTAGGATTGTGTGTTTTAGGTCCACTGTAATCAACGTGAAAACTAGGTTTCTCATATATCTGACGAGGAGTTATTTGCATACTTTACTGATAACTTATTTAACTTTCATTCTTGAGCTACAAGTTTCAAATTCCATGATGTGAGAATACGGGGCACTTAAGTTATCAAATTTGTCAAACAACTAAGTCTTGAAAACTTTTCCCCCAACCAAATCCTTTTATAGATGAAAAAAGCAATTCTTTGTTAAATTTATATGCTTACCTAATAAAATGTTTTTGTGCGGTTTACACTTTCTTGATCGTTGCTTTTGAAGGATTGGATAATCAACTCACAACATAGTCTTGGAGAGCAAAATCTACTTATGGCATGAAAAAATAACCTATGAGCATAGATAGATTTTCTATGAGTGGGTGTGAAGTAATTTATTTATGAATGCTGGAAAGGAATGCAATTAATTTATTTAGTGTTCATAATCAATGGAATTGAAAGCACAGGTGGAATAAATAGAACCTTTTTTTTGTAGATAAAAACATCAAAATTCATATTCTATCGTGAAAAAAAATAGTAAAATGAGAGACAAAAATACTACGGAAGATATACATGAACAAATTACAATAAAATTTGTACAAATATGAGAGATATGCTACCAGAAGATGTACGTCAAAAAATTACAATTTTACTCCTGTCTACCTAGACACGAGGTTTGACATTCATTTCTGTAACCTTTTCTCTGAGCCAAGTTTTACAATACAAACTTTATTGAGATAAAAGGCTAGTTTTTGTAAAAAGCAGTGCGCATGATGGGCTAGTTAATCGAACAACAGCACATGGTTTGTCCCGGAGGCAATGCGTCGTGCAGTACTAAAAAGATAGATATGGATGGATCACAATCTAGAACACAGTAAAGAAGTAATCATCACGTAATCAAATGGTACACAAATGCTAAAGGAAAAATATTAATTATACTGTGTAGTTTTCTCAACTCATAGAAGATTGAGTTAGTGGGTATGATATCAATAATGAATCTAATATTACAACTATCATCGTTGCTCTTACATTTTGCCCTCCCCAATGGGGTAACAGCTATATATGTAAATGCATTCAATAGAATATTTGTCTCTTAGGAATGTGTACAACAAAAATCCCGATTTCTTCTTGCTTAGAGCTCTAGATAGAATTTACACATATATATACTTCTCATAAGTAGTCATTTATGTATATAAATATAGTTCTCCCATCTCATTCTTGAGCATCTGTAACAATAGGTAGGTAGTGATGGAAAACTAATCTTCCATTCCGTACTGGACCCTGACCTGGACCTGGACCTGGACCTGGACCAAGAAGTTCAATATCATTTACTGCAGCCTGAAGGCTCAGTGGTGCTTAGGATTGTGTGTTTTAGGTCCACTGTAATCAACGTGAAAACTAGGTTTCTCATATATTTGACGAGGAGTTATTTGCATACTTTTTGCAAATAACTTATTTGGCTCATTTGCAGTCATGCTTTTCTGTTCATTTTTTGTAGATATATGGTTCAAGTTGGCACCTGACAAAAACAACTCATGCTGATCATTTTCAATCCCTGCACTGGTCTTAGAGGCCAAATCTCTATCAGGCACATGCAAATCACTGTCATCTGATTCACTACGTTCTGTTTGCAATCTGCCATGCTTTGCTTTCTCTGGCTCTGTCAATGCTCTCCCCACTGAGCCTCTTAGTAATTTCCTACTTACCATTTCCTGCAGTGGCAACACCAAAACATTAGGGATATGAATTTAGAACAAGTATCCTTCCAATATCTGACATAATTAATTACAATTCTGTCTTAGCAGGGCACTACTTATCTCAAATTCAAAGCAGGCAGATGCCATATGTCACACTTACTAACAACAAAATTTTACCCTAGATCTAGCAGTTTCTTCATAACTAAGTCGAAAAGACTTTGCCAAAATATAGTGTACAGTACAACATACCTAGTGCAAGTCTTAATCTTCTGAAAACATAAAAACAGTACACTGCAGACATTAACAATATAGTACGTAGCTATAGCTAGGATTTGTGTAGAAACTTACATTATGCTCTCCAGAGGATTGCTTGATCAATTCATCAACTCTAGAAGCAGGCATATTGTCTAGTGGTAATGTGTTCTCTGCATGTATTTACTCTCTGCAAGAAGATGATCCCCACGTTAGAAAACACATTAAATAAACTTACCCTAAATGCATATATCCCAAAGTTAGAGAACCCAAATTTCTGCCCAAAATTGTTTAAGCCTTATAGAATAGATACACTGAATGAACGTATGATGTTCATTGCTCAAAAAGTTACCTTTGGTATTAGTGTATGTTGCATGTATTGAGCTGCATGCCAGTAAAAGCAATCCCAAGAGTGAAGCCATGAACTTTTAGGCCATATTGATGATGGTTATTCCAAGATGCAGGAAAACCTATAACCAAAACTATGAATCCCAAGTGATTGATCTGAGAATATTTCACCAGACTAGCAAGTTGGAAGGCTCTGAAATGACTTGATAAAGCTCTGGTCAATACATTGCCATGAAGTGAACTCCTTGCAGGCTGTGTACATGAAGTGTGTTTGTGTATACCCCATGCCCCTTTAGAGCATTATATAGAGCAGGAATGGAGGAGTCACAGTGACCTCGGATCCCACAAACACCAAAATGCAGCATTCATGAAAACTTCAGCTGCATTTACATAGGGAAACTGTGTGTACAGTAGGCTTTCCCAATGTTTGCTATGATAAGACGTACTTGTATCAATGTTCCTTCATTTGTCTCTAATTATCAGATGCAACCTTCACACCTTGTTCTTACGCTACTCTGAACATAAGGCGCAGAAGCAACTGTACTGCATGTCAAAAGCGACCTTGTGGTTGTTTTCCCCCGTTTTACCTTTAAGAAGATGCAAGTTAGGTCTAATATATATAAGGGATTTTAATGGTGGAACTCCATGAAATTCCGAGGGTGCTACAGTGGCACCAAGGGGGTTTAAAATTTAAATTATTTCTAACAAATTAGGGGGACCTTTGGAATTGGACCATATTTTAGTTTGAAAAAAAAAAGGCAAAAACATTGCAACACCATGGGATCCCACCAGTGTGTAGTGATTCACTGCCTTTGTCTGCAATCCCAATCAAGGCAGACCTGCTATTAAAATCCCTAACTACAAATGAGGATTTAGGAGAAGTTAAATGTCCTGCGTGTAGTTGGAAAAGTTGCAAGGTAGTGAAATTTCAGATGAAGCTAGATACAATACAAAAGCATGTAGGAAAGGTTTATGAAAAGAAAATTGTAAATGGTAAAGAGAAATCTATTGTCAGATGGAAATCTTTGGAGGAATGTCGACATAGCCAATGTGTGGAAGAATACAAAAAATATTTAATAAGTAAGAAGAAACTTGAGGCAAGTAGAGGAACCATCATATCTCAATTTGAAAAGATGATGGAAAGAAGTTTGTTATCCAAGACGATACAATTGAGCACTGTAATTCACATCTTATGTAAAGGTCGTCCTATGACAGATTATCCAGATCAAATTAAATTTCTATCTTTTCTTCACGTGCCAAACTTTCCATCTTCTCATTGGTCCGTAACTAGTGGTTGGGAATGGGCAAGATATCTAGCTCAAGTAGAAATTGATGATTTGACACAGGAGATTGCAAATGCTAGGTTTTTGGCATTGTCTTTGGATGAGGTTACAGCTATTGATAATACTTCATGGATCTGCATGAGCATTTATATGGTTAATGACCATATTAGGCATTCCTATCTACTTGGGATTAAAAATATGAGGGAGACTTCTACAGCTGAAAATATTTATGAACTTGTTCTTAATACTTTGAAAGAAAGTGAACTTGTTCACCTTTTAGAATATAGTAAAATATTTTTCTTATTATAGGTTTTTCTTGGAAAAGAATTATTGAGAGTTGGGTGCAAATGCACAATGTTGTGTAGCATTAGTGTGATAAATATGGGATAGTGCAAAGCATAGTTTTGAAGATTAGTCTAAGTTGACTCGTACCTAATCAACTTAGTCAAGTTGATTGTTGGTTGAATAGTTAATTGTTGGTTCAATGGACAGAAGATCTTGTAGGCACAGATACCAAAGGGCAAAATGGAGCCCATCATGGGGTACTCTTTGTAATTCTCCACCACTGCTACCTTCCATGCTTCCTCAAACTCCTCTCCAACCTCAATATCAGTGCTAGTAGTAGCATGAGAAACAACACTACGCTTAGCAGAACTAGAAGAACGCGTTTTCCAAACTACACGAGAACTACTTCCCTCACAAGTCACCATGTGCCATGCTTGGTCTCGGTGTTTCTATTCCTTCTACTCCTGGTTCAACTACCATATCTTCATTGGAACCAACACCCCGAACTCCACTAGACAACGATTCACCATTTTGTAGTAGTGATTCGCTATTTGTACTAGTGATTCGCCATGATTTTACAAGATAATATAATCTCGTGAAATATTCGCCAAAAAATTATATATACATATTATATTATTAATAAAATCGCCTTCCATTTTTCCTATGTATCATGGGGATTCGCCTATTTATTATATATATAAATTTAGGGGGGTTCTTAAAATTTTCCCTGGTGTGAGGGTGCCATCTTCATACGGGTCTTCACTATGGTGTTGCTTTACCGTGGATGACCATTTTTCGGGGTTGAAATCGCATGACCATTTGAATCTTCTAAGAGTACATATAATGTCAAAAGCATGATTTTATTATTTGTTATATTAATAAATTTTATCCCATGCAGGGATCATAAAACATAATTAATTTTTTATATTATTGCAATGTTTATAACTTTGCAATGTCATTATCCTTTGTTCGTGCGTGGGTGTGTGAAACATGAATGAGCTAGGATGTGCCATATCTAAATTATCTGCATTTGTACGTTGGATCACGTCAAAGGAGATTCATGTGGCTAGCATTCCACGGTGGCGTCAAGAGATAATTGAGATTGTTTGTATGTTTGAGAAGGAACTGCTGACGAGTTTCATGGACTTGTAGGTTCATCTTCTAATCCACCTAGTAGATTAGGTTGAGTTAGTTGGGGTGGTTTCTTGTCGTTGGATGTTCTTCATAGAGAGGTAGATGAAGAAATTGAAAGGTTTTGTTCGACAAAGGGAAAAACCCGAGGGATCTATGGCAAAGGGGTACATATCGTATGATTCTTTCTATTATGCCAGTGAGTACATCAAAAAGATCGACAACAGACTAGGTGCGGTGATTTGGGACGATGAAAGGGATGAATACAAAAGAGAAGGGGAGTTGCTCCAAATGAATGGAAAAAAGGTGCTTGATAAAGAGTAAGCGACTTATCATTTTTCAAATTTACAAAAAGTAAATATTCATGTTGAACTTCGATATAATGTATATTTTGATCTCAGATGCACTATATGTCGGTTTGATTTCATCAGTGAATACATAATTGAAGCAATAAATAAATTCATTCTTTACAATTTTGAGACGACACAACTGTGGGTCGCATTGTACAAACAAAAGAGGATGAAATGGGATAGTGACAGGAAAGAATTCAGATGGTTGAATGGTAGAAATGTGCCTTATCCCGATCATTTAAAAGAAAATATGCCAAAAATATGCCCCAACAGTTGGGTTGTTGAACAATTCAGAGATAAATACGGTGCAACCGGTTGTTACCCGCGTGCTGAAGAGGATGCATTAAAAGTAGGGATTGGGTGCACCAACTCGGTAATAATCTATTTAATTTATATGTACATTTTAAACTTAATAATGCACCTTTCAAATGTAATTACATCTATATTTCATATTTTAACTGTTGGATTATTATAAGACACATGACACAATGATTTTTTAACTTTTTTGTAGGTGCATTTGTTCCCATCTATGTGGGCATGTGGACACCATTTTCGCACAGAAAATTCCGATGATGGACACATGACACAAGACTGTGGAGCGGAAGTCGAGTTCGATCAATCTAGTCGATCTAGCCACCGTGGTCAAAACCTAGTACGAGGGACGTTAGGTTACGTCATAAAGATACAAGAGATCAATGAAGTGGTTTCTCTTCTTTCCAATGTTTTATTTTTAGGTGCAAGTGGTGGGACACCTTTGATCATATTAATGTAAAGGAAGATCATGATAGTAGGCTGATATGTATCAACTCTAGAAAGATGTGGGATGAAGCTAAGGAGCCCTATGTTATCCCCAAACACTGCAACCAGGTGTTTTTTTACCCAGATGTGTTGGATATGGATTGGTGGTTCGTATTGAGACATGACCCTAGATCAAAACATATTTTTGAGAACAATAGTGTTATCATGCCAAGCGAGCTAGAAGATAATGAGGGTGATCATGAGAACCGAGAGTGATATGGTACATGTGTTATTTCATCATTTATACATTTTAAGATGGGCTTTTATAAAGTAGAGGACTTGATTACCTTATAACTTGTAAGACTCTTTTTTTCAAAACATTATAATAAGTATTTTGAATTAATTGGTAATTTGCATTGTGTTAATGTTAAAATCAATATTTCACTTGATAATTTTCAATTTTGTTGATCTCAAAAACAATGGCGTACTGTATGGAGTTCTTTTTTTTTGGTATGTAATATCATAATGATAATTCTAAATTACATGAATTTATTTGCATTATTTTCTAAACTTTATTATCTTACAAAAATTCATATTATTCTAGATTTATTATTTTACAATTATTTACAATTTTACAAATTTACAATTTTAATTTTTTTAATAAAATAATTTCACATTAATACAATTAAAATTTTCACATTAATATAATTAAAATTTTACAAATATTTTGTTGAGATTCAACAAGATGATGAGCTTAGTGAAAAACAGTCACCTAAGTGGGCCCATAGGTTATTTTTAGGTGCAAGTCTATTTTTAGACTGTCTATTTTTAGACATGGTCATCATATTTCAGAAGTTGCAGGATGCTATATGTGGATGGTTGGTCAAGTTGGAAAATAGATGAAATTCTAATTTTATAATATTGGGCGAAGTCTATTTATAGATCGTCTATCTAAAAATAGATGCATGTCAGTTATTATTAGCTCTTAATAATAATTCGACAATAAACAACAACTTATTCTCTTGGAGCACTTTATTTCAGTGTACAGATTTGGAAAATTAGTGGGCTGAAGGAATTACGCAATTGCTAGGGTTGACTAGTGGTTCATGCATGGAGGACTCAGTTAGAACTGAAGTGGAAAATTTATGACAGAGTTGGAAGAGTAGTTTATGAAGTTGTTATTCAGTTTAACTCAGTTATTGGAGTTAAACTCAGTTGAGCTAGTTGTATCTAGTTTAACTGAATGATACACTAGTGAGAGTGGAGTGAATTAATTATTTAATTAATTCATAAATAATAACTCATTAATCAACTGAACAAATACAGCAATTAACTACAGTGCATGTCAGTTCCAGTGGAGACTCAGTGGAGAGATAGGTGAAAGGGTGAGATGGACTATCCATTGTGACTATAGTGATGCATTGATTGCATCACATGTACATTGGAGTTGCCAATGAGGATTGTGCAGTCAAGGCAAGGCCAATTTTAATTCATTCAGGGGTCTTCTTCAGCAAGGATTGCACAGTGGAGGCAGGCTATCAAGTGGCAAGAAATCAGTGCATGGATTTGAAGATTTCTTCTTGTTAGTGTGTGATGATTGTTGTATTAAGAGCTTGATGTACTAAGCTTTGTATGAGATTGTTAGATGATCTCCATGATACATAATATATGATATTTGGGTTTTTTAGCTTCAATATTTCCTGTTAAACAACTGTGTTATGTGCGATTGTTTTTATTGCTTCATGTGTTTGCAATTGAGTTTATAATTTCTGCAAAAGATTAACAGTGGAAGGATTTTGTATTTAGAAAGAAGATAAATATTATTAGATCAGAAGAATATGGATATATAATGCATATGTTATATAATTCCTACATGGTATCGAAGTAGTGTTAATTCTTGAAGATTGCAATTGTGAAGAATTGTTGAGTTTGTGCTAGTGGAAAATTCGAATTTGCTGCAGAAATTTCTTAGTGCGACAGTTGAGTATACATTGAAATGTCTTTCAATGGGTTGCGATTGGAGTATGCCCTTGAGGGCAGATTGAATTACATAGCCTGGAAGGATAGGATGGAGGCGGTGCTAGAGGATAATGGACTGAAGGATTTCATCGATAGCGATGTTCCTAAGCCAAGTTCTAGCGATGCTGCATTACTTGACGCATGGCAAAAGAAGGTAGCAAAGACAAGAAGAATTCTATTGGAAGGTGTGAAGAACCATATTATGTCAAGCCTTCATGGGAAATCCACTGCATTTGCAATGTGGAAGGCTTTGACAGATTTTTTCCAAAGCAACAGCGACCAGAGGAAGTTGGCGCTGAAAGATAAGCTTAGAAAAATAAAAATGGAGAAGGGCGATAGTATTCCAAAATATCTCACGAAGTTTGTCCACTGTAGGGATGAACTGGGAAGTTTGGGGATTATTTTTTATGATGATGACTTGGTGAGCTTGGCTCTCCTTGGGCTTTCGAAGAGTTGGCATAGCTACAAAGACTCTGTCAATGGACGGGAGAAACTGCTGGGGTGGGAGCGACTTTGGTCGGATCTTGTGTAGGAGGAGATAAGGTGAAGTACCAGGGATGGTTTTTCATTGAAGAATGAAGTTGAAGAGAACTGTGCTTTGGATTCCAAAGCAAGGAAAGCGAAGGGGAATAAATTCCCTTCAAAATCCAAGGCTAAAGGTAAGAAGCAGGATTTGTCCAAGGTGAAGTGTTTTCACTGTCACGAACATGGGCATTTCGCCACTAACTGCCCACAAAAGAATAAGAACAAGAAGGTTGTTGGAGCTGCAGCGGGTGAGGCCTTAGGCTCGCAATTTGAACTTGATTTATCTTTGATCGCATGCTTGGTTTCAAGTGTAATGGGATCACTGGGGTATCTTGATAGTGGTGCATCTTTCCATATGACGAGAGATAAGGAGTTGTTTAGTGACTTGGAGGAGAAGGACCTTCAAATGCATATAGAGATGGGCGACGATGGTAGATACAGTGCGACTGAAATTGGGGCCATTACCTTTGAGAGGGATTCAGGTAATCCATTTCTGTTGAAAGATGTTATGCATGTTCCAGGTCTAAAGAAGAACTTGGTCTTGGTCGCAATCTTGGAAGACAAAGGTTATGATGTTGTTTTCAGTGAGGGAAAAGCCTTCCTTCGACATAAAACAACGGGTCAAACCAAGAATATAGGGATTCGAGTTAAGAATCTCTACAAGCTGGAGGTAGATGGTTGTGCTGCAATGATGGGCAAAGCAGAAGAAGTGGTGAGCCAGGATGAGGGTGAATTATGGCACAGGAGATTAGGCCATCTTCACCATGGCGCTTTGAAGATTTTGCAGTATATTTCTACTGGACTTCCCAAGGGTACTCTTGCGCAGTCAAATCAGTGCAAGGGATGTACTATGGATAAGTTTGTGAAGACCACCTTTCATGAGAAGGAGAATCGTGCTTTGGTGATCCTGGAGAGAATTCACACAAACATGTGTGGACCTTTCTCGGTTGCTTCAACAAAAAAACACAGGTATTATGTTATATTTTTTGATGAGTATTCTCGTATATGTTGGATCTTATTCATGCAGAAGAAGAGTGAAACATACTCAAAATTCTGTGAGTTTAAAGCATTGGTGGAGAAGGAGTCGAGGAAGCAAGTGAAGGCTCTATGAAGCGATAATGGTGGTAAATATATCTCAGGAAAATTCAAAGACTTCTGTAGCAAAGAAGGAATTCGAAGAGAACTCATAGCGCCTCATAACCCACAACAGAATGGGGTCACGGAGAGGAAGAACAGAACGATCGTGGGTGTTGCACGAGATATGTTGCATGACCAGGGCCTACCGATGCACTTGTGGGTGGAAGCATGCAACACTACTTTTTATGTGCAATACCGTTGTCCTCATAGAGTACTTGGCATGAGTACACCTGAAGAATTTTTTACTGGTAAAAAAGCCTGATATTTCTCATTTGAATATTTTTGTCTCATCTGTTTACATTCATGTGACTAAGGAGCTAGGAAGAAGTTGGAGTCGACTGCAGAAGTTGGGATATTTGTGGGGTACATAGAAACACCCCATAATTATCGTGTGTATTTTGCAGACAGTCAGATGACTGTGGTGCGACGGGATATAAAATTCAATGAGGTGAAAGCCATGAATTTGTTGCTTGAGAGGGAGCTACACTTGCATGCAGAGGAGGAACTTCTTGTTCCCAAAGATGAGCCTCTAGATTTGTATCAACCATAGGAGGAGATTCATGGTGTGGAGGAGTTCACTCATTCAGAACCAAACATCAAACAAGGCAGGAAGCGTACCACAGAAGCTGAGAGACTGAAGCTTGATGCAACACAAAATGTAGGAGTCCCTACATCACAGCGCAGACAGAGACAGTCACCTGACTGATTTACTGGATACATGCATCTTATGAGAAAGTGTATCGTGACAGAGCCATATTCTTTCGAAGAAGCAGTGCAGGAGCCCACATGGCTAGATGCCATGGTGGAGGAGTATGACCCCATTGTCAGAAACAGTGCTTGGGAGATTGTTCCAAGGCTGGTGGGGAAATCAGTTGTAGGATCAAGATGGATCTACAAGGTAAAGAAAGTTGCTGATGGGAGCGTCGAGAAGTAAAAGGCAAGATTTTTTTCCCAGGGCTTCTCACAGATCGAGGGGATTGATTATGAAGAAACCTTTGCACCTGTCACACGGTATTTTTCCATAAGGACCATCCTTGCTCTCTCAGTGCAGATGGGTTGGCACATTCATCAGATGGATGTGAAGACTACATTCCTTAATGGGATCATTGAGGAAGAGGTGTACATTGAGCAGCCTGAAGGATTTGAGATCTTCAGCAGTGATTCACATGTGTGTAGGCTCAAAAGAGCGTTGTATGGGCTGAAGCAAGCACCTCGTGCTTGGTATACTCGGATCGACAACTATTTCATCAGACTTGGCTTCACCAAGAGTGAGGCGGATGCAAACCTATATCAAATTGTGGTGGAGGATAAGATTTTAATCATTTTTATTTATGTTGATGATTTAATACTAGCAGGTGATGAGCAGTTGATACACTCATGCAAGTCAGATATTGCAAAGGAGTTTGAGATGAAGGATTTGGGCCTCCTTCATTATTTCCTTGGATTGGAAATATGGCAGCGAGAAGGTGAACTATTTGTGTCTCGAGGCAGGTATGCCCGGGAGATACTGGAGAAGTCTCACATGCAAGGCTGCAAGCCTATCGACACTCCTCTTCCAGGAAATTGGAGGAAAGAGGATGCTACGTCGGCAGAGGTAGTGGATGCCACTGTTTATCGACAGTTGGTGGGTTCGCTCATGTATTTAGTTAATACAAGACCGAACATATTCTATGCGATGAACCAGCTTTCACAAGCGATGGTTAAGCCTACCAAGCTCTTTTGGAAGGTAGGCAAGCATGTCCTCAGGTATCTCAGGGGCACATATGAGTATGGATTATGCTACATACAAATGGATGAGGTGAAGTTGCATGGCTTCACAGATGTAGATTGGGCAGGCAGCCCAATGGACAGAAAGAGCACATCAGGAGGGGTTTTCAGTATCGGATCTACAACAGTTTCTTGGTTCAGCAGGAAACAAATATCTGTGGTACTCAGTTCAGCAAAAGAAAAATACATGGCAGCAAGTCAAGCTTCATGTGAAGCTATCTAGATGATGAATATCATGGTCGGTTTGTTCGGTTCACATTTAGATCCTACAATGATACATTGTGATAATCATAGTTGCATTAAACTCTCAACTAATATTGAGTTTCATGATAGATCTGAAAATATTGATATTCGGTATCATCATATCAGAGATTGTGTGCAACGGAAGATCATGTTGCTTCAGTACATTCCTACAGAAGATCAGGATGCAGATATTCTGACAAAGGCGCTCACCAGGAGAAAATTCGAATACCATAGAGGCAGGACCGGGGTGAAGGATAATCCCTATCTTGTTGAGAGGGAGTGTTGAGATTCAACAAGATGATGAGCTTAGTGAAAAACAGTCACCTTCACTAAGTGGGCCCGCAGGCTGTTTTTAGGTCCAAGTCTATTTTTAGACATGGTGATCATATTTCAGAAGTTACAGGATGCTATTTTTGGATGGTTGGTCAAGTTGGAAAAATAGATGAAATTCTATTTTTAGAATATTGGGCGAAGTCTATTTATATATCGTCGATCTAAAAATATATGCATGACAGTTATTATTAGCTCTTAATAATAATCCGACAATAAACAACAACTTATTCTCTTGGAGCACTTTATTTCAGTTTACAGATTTGGAAAATCAGTGGGCTGAAGTAATTATGCAATTCCTAGGGTTGACTGGTGGTTCATGCATGGAGGACTTAGTTAGAACTGAAGTGGCAAAGTTATGACAGAGTTGGAAGAGTAGTTCATGGAGTTTTTATTCAGTTTAACTCAGTTATTGGAGTTAAACTCAGTTGAGCTAGTTGTATCTAGTCTAACTGAATGATACACTAGTGAGAGTGGAATGAATTAATTCACAAATAATAACTCATTAATCAACTGAACAAATACAACAGTTAACTATAGTGCATGTCAGTTCCAGTGGAGACCCAGTGGAGAGATAGGTGAAAGGGTGAGATGGACTATCCGTTGTGACTATAGTGATGAATTGATTGCATCACACACACATTGGAGTTGCCAATGAGGATTGCACAGTCAAGGAAAGGCCAATTTGAATTCATTCAGGGGACTTCTTCAGCAAGGATTGTGTAGTGGAGGCAGGCTATCAGATGGCAAGAAATCAGTGCATGGATTTGCAGATTTCTTCTTGTTAGTGTGTGACGATTGTATTGTACTGAGAGCTTGATGTAGTAAGCTTTGTATGAGATTGTTACATGATCTCCATGATACATAATATATGATAGTTCAATTTTTTAGCTTTAGGCTTTCCCATTAAACAACTGTGTTATGTGAGATTGTTTTTATTGCTTCATGTGTTTGCAATTGAGTTTATAATTTCCGCAAAAGATTAACAATGGAAGGATTCTGTATTTATAAAGTAGATAAATATTGTTAGATCAGGAGAATCTAGATATATAATGCATATGTTATATAATTTCTACATATTTTACATACAATTAGAATTAAAATTACAATTACAATTACAATTTTAGAATTTTACATACAATTACAATTTTACAATTACAATCATTTCACATTAATACAATTAAAATTTTACAGATATTTTAGATACAATTACAATTACAATTTTACAATTTCACATACAATTACAATTAAAATTAAAATTACAATTACAATTACAATTTTAGAATTTGACATACAATAACAATTTTACAATTTTACATATATACAATTACAATTAAAATTACAATTACAATAATTTCACAATAAATTAAATATTGCAATTACAATTAAAATTTTACAAATATTTTACATACAATTACAATTAAAAATACAATTACAATTTTACAATTTTACATACAATTAAAATTAAAATTTCAATTACAATCACGACATAATATTTAATAAATATCATGATTTAACATTAAAAATAAACATCACGATCATGATAACCATTGTACAAACATCATATTCGACTAAAAAACACATTTAAATTCG
The DNA here is from genome assembly GCA_034641835.2 of Pinus albicaulis. NCBI lineage: Eukaryota > Viridiplantae > Streptophyta > Pinopsida > Pinales > Pinaceae > Pinus > Pinus albicaulis. The sequence continues at coordinate 440,760,235 of CM076584.1, forward strand.
CTAACATCATCTAATCATCGTGATCATGATCATCTAACAAAGCACAAGCATTGTATAACATCATCACAACACAAACATCAAATATACATCGCATGTCAAATAACTGTTATCACATACACATCTATCTGCAAGTTGCACATTAAATGAACATATCTAACATGACCTAACAATATACACATCATGATGATCACCAACATGTAAATTAATTACAATTGCAACATGAACATAAAATACATGGACCATATATATATACATCATGATGATCACCAACATGTAAATTAATTACAATTGCAACATGAACATAAAATACATGGACCATATATATATATTAAATGTCAAATATCAGCTAGTGGTACATCATCAATAGTAGTACTAGTCGAGGCCTGCTTAGTCAATGGTGCAGCCTTGACAAGCTTAGATAGATGTCAATCATCACGTGCATGTTGATCTGGTGGTGCCTCATGCTGATCAGGATCAATTGTCGGCTGCTCATGATGACTCGACATGGATGGTCCAGCCTGCTCATGATCATGAATGCTGGATGTTGCAGGCTAAGAAGGCTGACTCGACATGAATGGCCCATCCTACTCATGATCATGATTGTTGGTCGATGTTGCAGGTTGCTCATCTGTGGCACGAGGTGAACGATGATCACTCCCTTGATCGTGATCATCAGATGATGCGTCGTTGCTCGACTGTCAACGTATTGTGTCTCGACCACACCTACGTCGAAGGGCCCTCCTCAACCACACCACTAAGCTGGTATATCCTACGACATGCCGCATCAGGGACAACATGTCACGTGGAATGCCTCTCCACATATCTATCAGCCTAGCGTCAGCTTGTATCTCTCTCATAGTGGCCGGCCTGACTCCCTCCTCCATAAGCAGTACACAGAGTTGGTCGCCCAACTCCAACCTAAATCTAGTGTCAGGCTTACGCCTCACACCAACCGGTACCTGTGCAACATGAGGACCAGGCCTATCTGCACCGGCCTGATCCTTAGCATCTGCCATCTCCTAATCGTCATCAGGATCTACACCTAGATCATTTGGTGGCGGTGGCATCTCATCGCCATCAAATGACCCAATGTCTACAAAATATATATATATATATATATATATATATATATATATATATATATATATATATATATATATATATATATAAGTACAAAACAATAATTAGAAATTTTCATTAAACAGTTTAATAAAAACAAGTTAAAGAACATGTTTGAATAAATTTAAAGAAAACACTAATATTACCTCTATCATCCCGTGGCTCATCATATGTGAAGAGGATGTTGGTACACCCTTGCCAATCCAAACCAACATACAGACAGGGGACCAGAACGAAGGCATGCTCATTAACACTGGCTAGCAACTCTAGTGCATCATGCAATATCCTCGTGGAAAACTCTGACTCACCCCTCTTGGGCATCATTTGTCCCCACATCTTCATCTGTACATGCAGCATCAACCTACGAAGCTGTTGAACAAAAGTGGGCCTCGTCTCTGGATACCTCTCAAAAAATAAACAAAATATATCTGAAGCAAAGGGGAATTTCACCCTCCCTTGTGCCTGAGCACGACATCTATCTAAAGCTGTATAGAACTGCCACAAAAAAATGGTAGACCACCTCACAAGTCGTGGCGCCTGTAATAAATAATCAACACAAAATAGAAGTGGGAAACTAATGCGTTTCCTGTCACTGGTATGGTGTGTAATGGTCAAAATCAGTAGTGAGAGGCACCTCACCTCCTCTCCACCACATGAAGCAATACATAACTGACCATCAGAGACCTGAAAATCTGTAGGAGATAGTATATCCATGCTAATGTATCTATGGGAGTACACCAATTGACTCCCTTCTGCATAGCCAACAGGGTCCTCTGGGAATGACATAAAATCATCCCCTCTCCTTGATAGGCCAGTAATGAAATGTATGTCCTCTTCAGTGGGCATGTACCATTAGTTAGGACCAACCCGGAAAGCCTCTCGGTGGGCATTCCACCAGTGGATAAGTTGTCGCAACAACCCACCATGGCCCTTCAGGGATATAGCCTCCTCATAGAACTTAAGGAGGCCTATCTCCCTTAGGAGTTCCTGGGTGGATGCTGTAATAGGGCGAGGGTACACATCTCTCTCCCTCTCTTGTGCCTCCCACAGGCGAACCATGTTATATTGGTCCACTTGTTGTTGTTGTTGTTTCCTCTCTTCTCTCCTTTGACGTCGTTGAATGACTCACATATTAAATACATTCTTTTTATTAAATGAGACATGTATATGTATATATATATGTGTGTGTGTGTGTGTGTGTGTGTGTGTATTTTATTTTTATTTAAAAAAAACAAGTAGTCGGTGCACCAAAAAAAAGGCATGCACCGGTAACGATGCGTCTATTTTTATCGCGCACCAGACGCTGTGCAGCTAGAAATTTGCAGCGCACCGCAAATCATGACATGACTTATCTCAAGCAGTGTGTTGACTAAACGCACCACCAAACATCAACTAGTGGTCAACGATGTGGTCGTTTAACTGATTACATCGTTGACTATAAACAAATTCGGGAGGGTCGTGTGCTGACGAAACTAATTACCCCAGGGTGGATAGTTTCGTCAGGGTACCGCCCTCCTGGCATTGTTACATGGTCAATGGTGCAATGGCATAACTGGCCGCACCGTTGACTATGTACCAGTATCGGGAGGGCGATGCGCTAACCAAACTATATGCCCCGGGGCGTATAGTTTAGGCAGCACAATGCCCTCCTAACATCACTACATAGTCAAGGGTGTGGTAGTTTACATGACTGCATCATTGACTATGTATATTTCTAGAGGGAGGTGCGCTTACAAAAATACCCGCCCTGGGGCAAATATTTCTATCAATGCACCGCATTCCCGCACTTCGACATGGTCAACGGTGCGATCGGGTAACCGACCGCACCGCAATTTTTTTAATTTTAAATAATCATGTGTGTCGTTTCGGTACCACCCTAGAACCGGTGTGGATACTGTTAGCACCAATCGCAGTGTGGCCTATAAATTTATAGGCAGCACCTCGAACCGGTGCGAGCCGAACGACTTGAGCGCACCGCGCGAGAATTTTTTTTTTTTAAATAAGGTGAATTTTAAGTTATTTTAGAAAAATAATTCGCGAAAAGGTTTAATTATGGAAAAAAAAGTTAAATACCTGTACATTTGGGCATCAAGGAGGCATATTGGCTATAGAATTTTCAAAACTAAATTTTCCCACTATTTTGCAAATTCGAAATGGAAATGGTGGGCAATGGACAGCAGCAGTGTGTGCAATGGGAGCACCAATAGTAAGGTGCCTCACACAAGGTAAATTTTCACCAGTTCTTGAGAGCTCTGGGGCACTGAAAAGTGAAAAATGTGGATTTTTGGCCATATTTTTTATTTATTTAACCCTGTTCCAATGCGCGGGTTTTCGAGGCACACTGGGCGGTTTCTTCCAACTACACCATGTTGTTTCAGTTTTGGTGTGGGTTTTTAGGACGTACGGGTGTTGAATCTATGTAGATTACCGATGGGCTACAATAATTAGATGCACCAGGTGGGTTTGTACCAAGCCACGATGTCTTGGTCTACCAATTTGTAGTACATACCGGTGCTTTCGCAAGTGGAACGCACCGATGTGGTTTATGATGAGAAATGCACCGAACAAAAAATATCTGCAAAAACCTCCACTTGCCAACCTCCTATAGTAACCTCCACTTAAAATGGATGTGTGGGCTATTTTTATAAGGGTTTCCTTAGAAACATCCGCTAGAGGGTCTTTTCCTTGTAGTGCTAGTTATAGACCCATGCATAGAATCAACATTTACTCTAAAAAACATGCCATACCAAGATTATGCATATGGGCACTACATTCAACTTACTGTCAAAGATAAAATGCCCCTGAGGGCGTCAATAACTGTCGTCATCAACCAAACAGCATGTCACTACCACACGAGTGACACAGAAAGAACCTCTATTTGTCAGATAAGCTTTAAATAGCCAAAGCATCATGAGCATGGGACATGCTTGCCTGGTAGAAATATTGTATTTATTTGATATTTTATAGGTTTCCAACGGAACATGGTCCCTCTTTTACTGACGGAAAGGGGTCTTCAACCTTAGGTTTCACGCAAGTTACTCTCTCTCTCTCTCAAACGTATTATACAGAAAAGAAACTATAATTTATTTTAGCTATACAGATCTTCCTAGACCTCATACATTAGGGGAAAATTGTTATCACTGGAAAATCATACAAGAAAAATACATTAGGAAATGTCAAGCAGTAGGTACAAATAAGGATTAATAGGGAAGAAATACATTACAAAATCTGAAAATTTTAACTTTTCCTAAGGTCAAGCAGGAAAATTTACTAAATAGCCCACGGAAAGCACTGACCCTAAGCAATCCGCATGTCCTTTTCTTCGATAGTAGCAAATATCTTCACAACTATCCCTCATATAGCTGTGCAATCCTGGGTATGGCGGAAGCTCACCATCCGAGACCACTTGGAACACTTGAAGAAGAAGATTCCCCACTAAAGCCAACCAACTGCAGCCGCCTTGGAGCCACCTTGAGGCCTCAAGTGTAGCACACAATGGAATCAGCCTCCCACTCTTGCGTCAACATCCACATTGTACCAAGAGAGGGAGGGAAATTTGAAATTTTCCTATAAAATACCACCATGGGAAGAATAATAGAGAACACATTGTTATGCTGGCCAAATTTCTTGAGAAAAAACCAACATTGTGTTGTCCAAGTAGCAAGGGGTGGAAGGATTCAACTCTTGGCCATTCAACACCTCAATCCAAGAGAAGATGTTCACCAAGTTTCTGTTATTATACCATCCATCAAGGAGAGAGAGAGGCTTGCAAGAATATTAAAGGGAAGATACCCCCTTGCCTTGAATATTAGAGCTCCATAGCTCTAAGGATTCATTGCAAGTGATTTAGAATCCTATTCTCTTATACCATCAGCAACTAATAAAAGGGGAAGAGTTCTCTGCTTGGATTATTAGTGTGTTTGACTTGATTAAGCTTGCTATTTTATATGTGTTTTTTTTTTTCTCCTCTATTGTAACATGCTATGTTCTTTACTTAGTTTAATACATGTTATGTTGTTCCACTAACAATCTAACAAACCGATTGACTTATTACTTGCTTGTAGAAAAGCAACCTCCCCTACCAAGCACAGTGCATTTCATCCACCCATGCATCGAATACACTACAACAGTGGCCATTAACCATTAAGATATTTATATTCTCATCAATAATATTGAACTTAAAAAATCCATTATCACAAGTTTTATTAACCTCATATGGTCCTAACCACTAGGTATAGAACCTCCCTTTGAAATCCTTGTATCTGAAGTAATAAATAAGATCCCAATCTCCCTCATTTAACTTCTTCTCCTTGATGAATTCATCATGACATTTATCTCTTTTTTTCTAAACAAGGATGATATGTTTTAAGGAACCTTGTTGAATTTCACCAAGTTTATTGATTTTTTCTAATCGGTGCTAATGAGCTTCTAAGAGATCTAGACCTACTTGAAACTGAATCCTTAATGTATTCATTTTGAATTCTATTTGAAGGACCACATGCTTCCCATATACAAGTTCGTAAGGGGTAAATCTTGTAGTGTTTCTCCAGGTGGTTTTGCAGGGCTTTTGGACATATATCAACCCAATATTTATGGTGTTGTCAGGTTGTCTTTGTCAATATGACCTCTAGTACTTTATTGGTGACCTTACATTTTCCATTATCTTATTATTTGTGTAAGGTAGACACTATGTGTTTTATTTTAATCTACTTAATAATAGATTAGATGAGTTACGAAGTAAAATGAGTGCCTTTATTGGTGAAAGTATCCCAAGGGACCCCAAAAAAGATGGGAATCTCTTGATATAGAAATTTAGTCACTACAAGTTCAATATCTTTTGGTAGATCCTTAATTTAAACCCATTTAGTCAAATAGTTAGTGTACACTAAAATTTACACCTTTTGTTTGGAGGATTGGTTTATTGATCATATGAATTCTAGCGCCCATTTCTAGAATAATTGTATCAAAAGTTGAGGTTGGAGTGGAATATTGTTAGTTTGTACTAGTCTTCCCATTTTTTGACACTAGTTGCACCTTTTGACATACTTCTAAGAGTCTCTAAATATGGTCATCCAATTGTTGAAGATTTCAAAAAGAAACAGTGAAGGAGGCATCCTAAAACATCATTCCTAATCCTAGTTGGAAAGTGATCACCAAAACTAGGTGGGGGCCACACAGGTGATTTTTGTCGCAAAGTATATTTTTAGACTATGTCTATTTTTAGACATATGGATCATGTTCTATAAGTTGTGGGATGTTATTTTTGGATGGTTGGTCAAGTTGGAAAAATATATGGACTTCTATTTTTAGACATATTGGGCGGAATCTATTTTTAGATTGCCAGTCTAAAAATAGATATGTCGAATATTATTAGCTCTTAATAATATTTGGACTCTAAACATTAATTTATTCTCTTGGAACACTTCAGTTAAGTGCACAGATGTGGCACATGAGCTGAAAAACTATTCCTGAGGGTTAAGTGGAGCTATTGCATGGATACTTCAGTTAGAACTCATGTGACAGAGTTTGGTGGAGTTGATTGAGGGAGTTAATGGAGTTGTGTTCAGTTTAACTAATCTAAACATAGTTGAGCCATTTGTATCTAGTTTAACTAATTGATACAATTAGTGAGAGTGGTGTGAATTAATTATTAATTAATTCACTAATTATAAACTCATTAATCAACTAAAGAATACATCAGTTAACTACAGTGCATGGAAGTTTCAGTGGAGACCAGTGCAGAGATAGGTGAAAGGGAAAGTGTGACTATCAGTTGTGACTATAAGTGATGCATGGTTTGCATCCAACACTCATTAGAGATGCCTATAAATACTGCGTGAGCAAGGCTGGGTAATGAATTCTCATCAAGAGGCATTCTTCAGCAGGGATTGTGCAGTAGAGGCAGTCTAAAGGCTGGCAAAGATCGATGCATGGGATTTGCAAGATCGGGCCTTATTAGTGTGTAGCAAGTGGAGATTATACTGAGAGATTGTGAGGATATTTGTATGATGATTGTTACATGATCTCTATGACATATATAATATACAGATAGTTGGGGTTTTCAGCTTTAAGCTTTCCCATTACATATTGTGTTCATATGTGTGAATTTTTATGGTTTTAATGTGTGCATGCAATTGATTTTATTTCCGCATATAATGATCAATGGTAGAAGAGATTCTGTATTATGCATGAAACTAAAATAGTGTGTGATCAGGAGAATCTCGGTGAATAATATATCACTTATTCAAATTTCTACACCAATAATATCTCAAATATAATACTTTGTTTGAAGTTTGATTGTTAGTGAAGTGCCCTCCACAATTTTTGTCATGACAAGCCTTAAGAATATCATAAATCCCATTCTCCCTTGCACATCATCTGATAAAAATATATGGTCTAGTGTGAAAGAGGCATCCTTATACCTAGGAGTACATGGCTCTTTGTTTGAAAACTTTTTTATGTTCCCTTGGTGACAGATATTGTGGAAGATTTCATGCAACCAGATAATTAGCAATGTCTGCAAACCATAGAGTGTGGGTGGACAAAGCAGAAAAATTTTCATGTAGATAAAGATATTCAATAGGAATGGCTTCCTTATCATTATTGAATCTAGAGATAAATCCAGTAACACATTTTCCTTTCATGGTTTGTTAAGGTTGGTAATGTTAAATTCCTCCAACAAACGGTGGCATCTGATCACCTTGAAATTTAGGTTTATTCATAAGATAATGAATTGTAGAATGGTCAATATGTATAAACATTGGATATCTAATAATATAATTTTGAAATTTATTAATAGAATTAAAAACAACATGAAAATATTTCTCAATTACTATATAGTTTTTTCTGTTAGAGTAAAATCCTTGTTGATGAAATAAATAAGATAATATCGTTGCTCCTATTTATAACCCATTAGATGTGTCTAAGATGTCTAAAGAAGCTTGAAAAGGTAGAGACGAATTCTAGCTCCACAAAATAGGATCCTTTGGAAATTTCTCTTTCAATATTGTTAAACTTTTAGAACCCAAAACCTAGTATTCAATTCCCAACAATTACTAAGTGGAATGAATACAGAACCATATTCCTAACTCATAAAAATATAACAGAAGTAAAAATTAATCTATATGAATCACAAAAAAAATACACATATTTCTTCCCAATGACCAGTTATTCATAAATAAATTAATCACAGAACTTACTTGGGCTCCCGTACCAGGGATGATGGCCCAGCTGAGAAAATACAATATTGATCACCAACCTCATTGCATTCTCTCAGACCCAGCACACGCTCATTATGAATTATCTCTCAATATTTTTCTAATGTTATGTGTCTTAGCACATCACATTAGGATCAATTTATAACTTTCTTAGCCTAATATTGAAGACAAAAATTAGGACATCAAGTCACCTAAATATAAATAACATTAATTTAATTAACTATCTTATTTTTATCTTTCTCTACTTTAAATCAAGTACAAGTCATAAATTTAGATTTCCTTACATGTGAAACACATCAACATGCATTCAACTCACTTGCACACTCTGCATGTCGAATGCAAGCTCCTAATGAGGTAAATAAATGTCCTTCTAATCAAGACACAAGACTAGAAGAAGCTTCCAAGAAAAAAAACTCCACACTCCCTCTTAGCGTAGAAGGTACGTTTGAAAGAAACTCCTCCACCTAGATCTATCTCTAAGATGATATCAGTATCTGTAGATACTCCCTCCGATTCTAAATCATGTCTTCCTACCTAATCTGAAACTTGAGTTGAGAACCTAGCAAATCCAACCATGCTCCTAGGATCCTGCTCTTCAGCATCCAACAATTTCATGTCATACTATTTGAGGCTCCTGGAAGCACTAGAAGAATCACTCTTCCTCATCACCTACTCCCTCTTAGCATCTGGCACTATTATTGTATAAAAAATCCCATCGAATATACCTAAAGACTATCTCAACAACTTGTATGATTGTCCCTATTTGATGCTAGGCACTGCAACTACATCCAAAGTCGCTCCCTTTGAATATAGAATAACCTTTCTGTCTCAGAAAAAAACTATATATCCAACATCCGCCAAGGCTGATACTGAGAGCATGTGTACCATCAACCTTGGAATAAACAACATCCATTTAATCTCCAAAAATACTCCTAACTCTAGATGGCATCTGACACATCCAACCCCCTTTACTGCATGTGTGGTGCTAGCTCCACAACTCACATGGTATTCTGAGTGTGTCTATGAAATACTGTGGAACATAGACCTCATCCATGTCATGTGACTAAACACTCTACTATCCACTAGCTATAACCCACTGTACTCACTTATAATGATACTACAAGAAAATTCCTTCTTGAATTTCTCTGTAAAGTAATCAATCTCAGTTGATCCCGATGTATGAACCTGATCCTCCTCCTCCTCCCTCTTATGTGGACACTGGCTTTCATTGTGACCAGTCTTTTGACATGTAAAGAACTTCACTTTTCTCATGTCCTTGAGGAAAGTAAATACCCCATATCCATTTACTTTACCTTTTCCCTTTCCAGGAAGAGAAAAAATATCCTCCTCATCCTTTCCATCATGTTTTCCTACAAATTTGGAGGTATCTTCTTGTACGAAATCATCAAAGAATCGATCCAAAAGAGGCAGGTTTTCTAGTGCAATGATCCCTTCAATAAAGGCATCCCACATCGAAGAAAATCCACTCAAGGTTGATCTAACAAAGTCTTCAATATTAATAGTTTCCCCCACTGGAGCCAAATCATCTCTAACATGAGTGATCCTGGTTAGGTATGATGCAACTGTGTTAGTTTTAGGCATCTTGGTGTTTCTAAATTTCTCCTTCAACACCATCTTCCTGTTTTGGTTTGTACCCTGGTACAACTTGGTTAAGGATGCCCAAATCTCATAGACATGCTTCTTCTTGTTCACATGAGGCATAACATGGTATCTAATGGAGTCTATTCTTATTCTCTTAGCCTTCACATGTATCTTATTAAATGCGGCCAATTGAGTGGGATTTGGAAGAATCTAGACAACCTTCTCCACGATGCCCCACAACTTTTGCTCCTCAAATAAGAGAAACATCCACTCTTTCCAAGGGATAAATTTTCTTCCTTTTCCATCCTATCATCACAACGTAGTCTAGTATCCATGTCAGTTAAATTGACCAACAATTAATTTTATCTTCTACACGCTTCCTATGCCTACTGCTCCCTTCCTTGCCCAAACAATGTCGCCCACTTCCCGAACACTTCAAATGTATATTAAAGCAACAATTTTTAATTATTATTATATTTATTCAACATGGTATGTAATTCCAATGACCACTTACAATATTTCTCATTCCTTGTAGCTTCCTCTTTCTTTCAGCCTTTCCTTCCTACGTTCGATGATTGATCCTTGATAGCTTGACTTTAGTTAACTTCACCTAGATTTTGAACCCTCTACAACTTCCTACAATGGACCTGATAGTTTCAACTTATAGTATCTCTACCTCTGCATTTGTTCATTATTGATCGACTTGTTGGGATGATCAAAAACTATGGCTTGTCTCTCCTCTTCTCTGTAACGATTTCCTTGGTCTATTGTCAGGTGGCCCTCTCTGATTCACAAACCCACAAAATATGTTGTCACTTGTGATTTTGTGGCCCAATATCCCGTTGATCGCTACTCCACTGCTCATGTTCAAGCATGGTTCCTTTTACTTGGATGAATCTTTCTCCACGTTGAACTATTGTTCCAACGACCTATCTGGTTTGGCCTTCCCCCCTGCAAGTATCCTTTTTTCTCTTTGTTTGTGTTGGTCAATTTTTCCCTGTTTCATGTTAAAAACTTGTCTTTAAACCATCGTTCTCTCTCTCTCTCTCTCTCTCTGGTGGTTCTTGCAATGGGTGTCACCTTGTCATTTACAAACTATACCAGTTCCCATCCTCTCCCTTGTCCCTCGTTCGAAATTTTCTTGCACATGGTTGGGTGGTCGAGTGTCGACCCCATCCTGTGTGGTCATCCTGGCCTATTTTTTGATGACTACTCTGACGTCTAAGTGGTGGATAGGTCAGATTTTCATCCACTGAGTCCCATAGGCCTCACACTCAACCTCCTTTTTTTTAATTTTTTCTCTTCCAAAAAAAAATGGACCCATTTCATTTCACATCCTTTTATTTCTTTTTTTTAATCATATATTTTTTGACTTAAAAAATCTACAAAAAACACATTCTATTGACCCTAATATTTTTTTCCATTAGTATGATTTGAGACAACCTAGCTCCAATGATCCGATACAAACCCTAATATCCTACGATTTTAATATCGATTTTGAGTTTCGACTCTGATACCATGTTATATTTTTGGAACCCAAAACCTTATATTAAGTTCCCAACAATTACTAAGCATAACGAATGCACAACAAAATTCCTAACTCATAAAAAATATAGCAAAAGAAAAAAGTACTCAATCTGAATCACACACACACATACACATATTTATGCCCAATCACCGGTTCTTAATTAATAAATTTATCATGGAACTTACTTGGGAGCCTCATGTACCAAGGGTAATGGCCCAAATGAGATGTTGATTACTGGCCTCACTGCATTCTCTCAGGCCCAACATACACTCACTGAGAATCCTCTCTTGATCTTGTGCTATTGTTATATGTCTTAGCACCTCATATTAGGCTCAATTAAAAAATTTCCTAGGCTAATATTGAAGGCCAAAATTAGGATTTCAAATTAACTGAAGATAACTAAAATTACTTTAGTTAACTATCCCATATTTAGTTTGTTGTACTTTAACTCAAGTACAATTCATAAATTTATCTTTCCTTACATGTGAAACACATCAGCATCTGTGCAATTCACTTGCACACTTTGCATGTCACATGCAAGATCCTAATGAGGAAAATAAAGGTCCTTCTAGCCAAGGCACAAGACTATAAGTACCTTCCAAGATACAAAGATCAACACAGGTTTTGAATGAAGTTTGGCATTGGCCAGTCCAAAAAAACTCAAAGGATTTTGTATTAATTGAAATAATGGTTATGCCATTTTTATAATATTTTTCGATAAACCTCCAATAATACCCTACATGCCCTAGAAATTTGAGAACCAATTTTTGGTTTGTTTGGATAGGAGTTTGAGAATGACTATTATCTTGGTAGGATTTAACTTGATCTAAGTGGATGATTCATGATGGCCTAGTACAATTCCATCACTAAGTTTTATCACTATCCCCAACTTCCCAAGGCCGAAAATGGGATTGAAGAAAGGTAACCACAGACCAGGCTTTAGGTCAGGTAGTTAGCCCTACCAGGACCAGAGAGGGCTCTCTCGTTGTCACTTTTACAGTCAAAAGGAATGACTAAATCATATAATGATCTAGACTAGGTATGTAATCTCTATAAATGAGATTTTTTTGATGTTTTAAGTGTTGGATAGAAAGGTCAGTGAGAAGACTGTATGTAGGGTTTTTAGGTGTGAATTCCAAGGTAAATTTGCAGAGAATATGTGAGGCTAGATAGATAGTTTGAAAGCATGTTTAATAGGTCATTGAGTATAGGATGAACAAAGAGAGAGTCTAAATTAGAACTGAAGTGAGATCATTCATTTAGAAGCAATTAAACATAGCATGTAAACCTTGTCTAAAACAGAGCATGAACAAACATGATTTCTGCTCATAAACTTACACGATAAACATATGGAAAGATGTATATGAAAGAAGAACATATATCATTTATAATGAATAGATAAACATACATAAGAAGAATAAATGCTCCAATTCACATCACAAGTATCTCAACACAAGTTTTGCAAATTTGTCTCTGATTGCATTCCAAATTGTTGATTACAAAAGCTCCACTGCAAAATGAGACTATCCAACCCAACAAAAGACTAAAGAGAATCTGCTTATAGAAAATATGGATTGTGACACCTCATAAGGTTGAAATACCATCCAAAATGGATCATAAATACACAATATGGGTCATTTCCTAGATTCTAGGGAGGTTAGAAACCATTCCTTGAATTTTAGCTATGAACTAGGAGTGTTTGTCCCTTACATTAAATTACATATTCCCTCATGATAGGAGGAAAAAACAAACTAAATAACTCTAGTGCCAACTCATAGGGAAGAAAAATATAAAATTTGTGACATTTTCTGAGCTTGACAAGTGTCCTAAGGAATCCAATGCTGCTTTCTAGCATAATCATAGTGTTTTTATAGATAAAGGTAGTGAAATTGTCATAAAGGTAGTGTGGTCTTCTGCAGCGAATTTGATGATGCTCCCATGCTCAATTTTGACTCTGTAAGTTTCTGTAGACAGGTGAGTGTGTCTGATAGGCACCTAAAGTGGTTTCCTAGCAAAAAACATCCTCTAAGATCTTCAAATATGACTTCTCCCAAAACTGGTGCTATAAAGGCAACGTGGCCCTGAAATTGAGTCATAGAGCTGAATTTTTGCTAGTGTTTTGATCCTCCTGAGCAGATTAACAACTGATGTAGCAAACCAAGTGTATATCAATGATGTATTAGTTATTCTCAATCTAAAAATGTATTTCTTTTATAAATTGGATGTTTTGATAATAAAGGTAGTGTGAACACGCCACGTTTATGTTGTCTCCAGAAATTGTAAAAATTTGCAAAAATAGGGCTTAAAGATGGATCAATATCTCTCTAACCATACCATTTTTTGCAAAACCGAGGGAGGTTTTTGTTCTTTGGCATGTTATGAACAAAACCTCCTCCATCTTTCCAAAATAATTTCCCATTTTCTCAGAATCCAAGTTTGAATTTTATCACTCAATATTTTCATAAGCATAGTGCACTCTGAGTAGAAGTGTATTGCCTACTTTGAGAGGCATTTTGGAGGCCTTCCCAGAGTATTATGGGGATTAACGTCATATTTTTGGAAATATTAGGATGTCTGCTACGCAATGGAGTCATAAAGCACTGCAAACCCCTGCTCAAAACCCCTAAAATTTTGATTTTAAGACAACCTATCCAAAAGTGCAGAAAATGAAATGGAGCAATTGTATTTTGAGAATTTGTATCAAACCATATGTGCATAAACTGAATGATTTTTGTGTTATTTGTCTTATTATTGACAAAAACCTCTTTCACTTTTGTAAAATTCATCTCCATGACTTCAAAAAATGATTTTGAAGCCAGACTGTCCTTTTGTGCAATGTAAACCCTGGCTTGATCACAAAGCTCTAAAAATGATGCCATGGGTTTGGGTTGGGTCAAACCTACTAAATTTTCCTCCCTTATTATAGGTCTTATTTTCTATATCACTAGTTATAGTATCCATTTTGGAAATCTTTTATTGGCTACACTGGAAAACAAAGGATTCAACAGTTTTTTTTTTTAATGAAAGGGGATGAGGGGCATAAGGCCACTCTAAATTCTTGAGAAAATTTAGAGGTATAGGGAAGAGTGTTAGGAAACTAATGGTAGTGGAATTATATGGAATGAGCGAGGGTAAGGGACCCAAAAAGCAAAAACACAAGCCCAGTGTAAAACCGCAGCGTAAGCCTAGGGTTTGGTGAGGAAATAGTGAATTAGGGTAGAAATGTATTGGGAAAGGGTTAGTAAAGGTAAGTTCAGTGTGATTTAGATTAAATCCTCCAAAATTAATGTGATTTATAGTAATTTCATGCCAAAATGTGATGGAGGTGATAAATGCAGCGAAAAACCCTCGCAGTGAGCTATTTTTTGAAATTTAGGACATGTAGAGGCAAGGAATTGATAATTACTGATGCTAACCTATCAAATGAGTGAAATAGATCCCAATTCTCTGACTTGGACTGCTTCAATTGGTCGCTCAACCCTCGAACTCAAGATTTATTGTGCATTCACATAAAGGTAGTGAATCTGTTGATAAAGGTAGCGTGGGAGAAACTTGGGTACCTTCGAGGGAGAATGAGAAAATTTGAAAGTTATGTCAGGGTTTTTTGAGTTTATGTGTAGCTTCACACCTCAAAAAATAAAAGGGAATAGGCTTTCCAATGACGTATTTACCATAAAGGTAGCGAAAGGAAAAAAAACTACGTTTTTGCATAAAGGTAGCAAAATTGTGGCGATGGGAGAATTTGGACTTCTGATGGCAAAGTATGGTTGGTCCAAGGTCAAAATTAGATTTTCTTATTAGGAGAGGTGAAATATCAACATGAAATGAGATAATGAGAGGCTTTTGTTGGTCTTTATATCCTTGAAAATACCTTTTTTTGCCTTGCAATGAAACAATGATACAAATTTGACCTTTTTGAACTTTTTGACATTCGAACCATTTTAAAACAAGATAAATTGTCTTCCTTTACTCCCTAAGCATGCTAGCTCCCTTTTTTAAAGGTTTATGAGTGAAATTAAGGGTTTTTCCTTGTTTTGACGATAAATTGGACAGCTTTCAAAGGCAAATGATGACCCCTAGACAGTGACCTAGGTGAAGTGGAGTAACATGACGTTAAACCTTTAAATGATAATGAAAGAGATGGCCTTGAAAATGATGAGGGCGTTGAAATGACATGAGCGAGAATAAAATTTGACCTAGACCTTATTAGTGACCAAAATTATATTTTGAAAAATTGTTTGAAAAAGTATAAATTTTGACCTATGACTTTTAGGAAAACAAATGAAAGAGTTATTTTTTATCACTGACATACTGACACTAACATTGGCTCCAACTGGGGATGGAAACTCCTTCAGGAGGTGTGAAGAACACCATAGACCAGGTAGCCTTATCCATTTGGAAATGGAGTCACTGCAACTATAGTCCTCAAATTGATTCAAATCAAACTGAAAAATGAATTGTACATCATCAACTACAAACTCTAGTGGAAACTGACATTGAAAAAAAAATGCTCAGCTTGTTGAGCTTATTCATCGCACCTTACCTACTCTAACTGATCCATAAATCACTTAATCAAGTGAAGTCAAAGATCCAGTGCAACCATGAAATAAAATGGATATTTGATTTCTTGCTCCTCCTACTTTCCTTAAAAGAAAAACGTTGTGGTAATGACAACCCCAACTGAAAATTGAACCCAATCTCTATGTTGGCAAAGAAAACAAACTCCATATTTTCTGATGCTTTCAAAATACTACCCAAGGCGTCTTGAAATCATGAAACATTACCTCTTTTTGATTAGCAAAAAGAAGGGAAATTATTTCAAATATAATGCCTGATTGTTCTTCTTCATTTGGATGATCCCTCTTAAATAGAAATACAGTAATGTGATCTTACATATCATCCATATCAGAGACAAGATATGTATGTTCTTGCAAATCTTCAATTGAGGTAGCCAAATCAGCATCAACACAAATATCTACAATGGGCTTTTCATGTATATCAGAAAAAGAATTATCTTGGCTCTGAAAAAATTATACATCTTGAACCTTTGAAGGTTGTTGAACATGTTCATCAAACTCAAGACAACAAACTTATTCTACACTATTTTTGACCTCGATGGATAGATCGTGACTCTTTAGGGTTTCTTTACAAGAAAACTCAAAATTTTGATCTGCACATATTTCTTCTTGAATTAAAAACTCATAAGAGGATAGGGATGAAAGTTAGCTGGACAAAAAATTTTCATATATATCTTGATCGCTTGAAGACTGGCAAGACTGCTAAAAATTATCATCAACTTCGAAATATGGAAGATCAATGTCATCCTTTGAAGAATTCTTCTCAAGTTTGATGTCATCCATGGAAGAACCCATGATCTTCTCATGGCGGTGAAAAGGGTTTTCATTCAAAACATCCAAAATGTCATCATCCATAAACTCTTCATCGCCATAAGCACTTTATAGCTCTTGAATAAAATTCTCAAAGCGATCACAAAAATCCTCAATCAAAAGAAAAGAAGGATAGGTTTCTATATACTTCTCAAAAAATACTGAGTGAAAATCCTTGAGAGAATAAATACAAGCAGGAGGTGAGATTTCATACCAAAATCATGCTTTTTCTTCTAATGTGATCATTAACATCTTCATTAAACAATCTTCATGAAAATTAAACTTCAACTTATGGAAATGAATATGAAATATTATTAAATGAAGTGTAGCATCATCACCTTTTCCATCTCTGAGTTTTGGCAAGTATGTTTGCCAATATACCTGAGGCATAGGATTTTGAAAGCTTGGAACATGATCTCGATGCATAGGATCATACCTAGCATTCCTTCTTGCAGTGGAATCCATCTTGAAAATAGTGAATTCACCAATGGTTCTTGAAGCTAACGGTTTTTTAACAGTGGAGTTGTCATGAAAACTCTGAACATTTGGATTCTTCACCACTGGAGTTTCCAGGTGGAAGAGGCGCAACCTTTATTGTGCTTGACCATTGTTCACCATCAGAAATCCGAGCTAATCTTTTTTTTTCTTTCCCGGGAAATATTTAATCTTCTCTCCCCGACAACGAAGCCAAAAATGTTATCACTCTTCCCAAATTTCCAAGGCTAAAAATGGGATTGAAGAAAGGTAACCAGAGACCATGCTTTAGGTCAGGTAGCTAGCCCTACCAGGACCAGAGAGGGCTCCCTCTTTGGCACTTTTACAGTCAAAGGAATGACTGAAATATCTAATGATATTAGGCAGGTATGTAATATTTGTAAATGTGATGTTTTTGTTATTTTAAGTGCTGGATAGAAAGGTCAGTGAGAAGTCTGTATGTAGGGTTCTTAGGCCTGAATTCCAAGGTCAATTTGTAGAGAATATGTGAGGCTATATAGGTGGTTTGAAAGCATGTTTAATAGGTCATTGAGTATAGGATGAAGTAAGAGAGAGTCTGAATGAGCACTAAGGTGAATTCATTCATTTAGAAGAAAATAAACATAACATGTAAACCTTGTCTAAAACAGAGCATGAACAAACATGATTTCTGCTCATAAACTTACAAGATAAACATATGGAAAGATGTATATGAAATAAGAAGATATATCTTTTAGCATGAATACATAAACATACATAAGAAGAAAAAATGCTCCAATGCATACCACAATTATCTCAACACAAGTTCTGCAAATATGTCTCTGATTTCATTCCAAATTGTTGATTACAAAATCTCCACTGCAAAATGAGACTATCTAACCCCACAAAAAAGACTAAAGAGAGTCTACTTATAGAAAATATGGACTGTGACACCTCATCAGGTCAAAATCCCATCCAAAATGGATCATAAATACACAAGATGAGTCATTTCCTATATTCTAGGGACGTTAGAAAGCATTCCCTGAATTTTAGTTATGAACTATGAGTGTTTGTTCGTTACATTAAATTACATATTCCCTCGTGATAGGAGGTGAAAACAAACTTAATAACTCTAATTCCAACTCATATGACAACAAAATATCGAATTTGTAACATTTTTTGAGCTTGAAAAATGTCCTAAGGAATCCAATGTTGATTTCTAGCATAACTGTAGCATTTTTACAGATAAAGGTAGTGAAATTGTCATAAAGGTAGTGTGGTCTTCTGCAGCCAATTTGATGATGTTGAGATGCTCTATTTTGACTCTATAAGTTTTTGTAGACAGGTGAGTGTGTTTTCTAGCTATCTGAAGTGGATTCCAAAAAATAAACATCCTCTAAGATATTCAAATACCACTTCTCCCAAAACTGGTGCTATAAAGGCGGTGTGGCTCTGAAATTGAGTCAGAGAACTGATTTTTTTATAGTTTTTTTATCCTCCTGAGTAGACTAACAAATAATTTAGCAAAATAAATGTACATCAGTTATTCATTAATAATTCTCAATCTAAAAATGTCTTTATTTCATTAATTGGATGTTCTAAGAATAAACGTGGCATGAACACGATGTGTTTATGTTGTCTGCATAAATTGTTAAAATTTGCAAAAATAGAGCTTAAAGATGAATCAATATCTCTCTAACCATAATGTTTTTTGCAAAACTAGGAGATTTTGTTGTTCTTTGGCATGTTATGAACAAACACCTACTGCATTTTGCTAAAATAATTTCCCATTTGCTCATAATCCAAGTTTTAAGTTGATCACTCAAAATTTGCAGAAGCGTAGCGCACTCTGAGCAGAAGCGTAACACCTACTTTGAGAGGGATTTTTTGGGCCTCCTTAGAGGATTTTGGGGTTTCAAGGTGTATGGTTGGAAATATTAGGATGTATGCTACAGAATGGAGTCATCAAGCACTACAAACCACTTCAAAACCCCTGAAAAATTGATTTGAAGACAACATGTCCAAAAGTGCATAAAATGACCTGGAGCAACTATATTTAAAGAATTTATTTCAAAAAATAAGACTTGTACATAAACTGAAGGATTTTTGTGTTCTTTTGCCTATGATTGACAAAAACCTCTTTCAATTTTGTAAAATTCATCTCCATTACTTCAGAAACTTATTTTGAGGCCAAACTGTCCCTGTGTGTAATGTAAACCTTGGATTGATCACGAAGATCTAAAAATGATGCCATGGGTCTGAGTTGGCTCAAACCTACTGAATTTTCCTCCCTTATTATAGTTCTTTTTTTTTTCTGTATCACTGCTTATAGTATCCATTTTGGAAATATTTTCTTAGTTGCACTGGAAAACAGAGGATTTAATAGCTTTTTTTTTAATGAAAGGGGATGAGGGGGATAAGGCCACTCTAAATTCTTGAGAAAAATTATAGGTATATGGAAGAGTGTTAGAAAGCTAATGGGATTAGAATTGGATGCAATGAGCGAGGATAAGGGGGCCAAAAAGCAAAAACATAGGCCCACTGTAAAACCGCATCATAAGCCTAAGGTTTGGTGAGGAAATGGTGAATTAGGGTAGAAATGTATTGGGAAAGGGTTAGGGAAAGTAATTTCAATGTGGTTTATAGTAAATCATCCAAAATTAATTTGATTTATATTAATTTCATGCCAAAATGTGACGGAGGTGATAAATGTAGCGAAAAATCCTAGCAGTGAGCCATTTTTGGAAATTTAGCACATGTAGAGGCAAAGAATTGATAATTACTAATTCTAACCTGTCAAATGAGTGCACAAGATCCCAATTTTCTGACTTGGACCACTACAATTGGTCACTCAGCCCTCAGACTCAAGATTTGATGTGCATTTTCATAAAGGTAGTGAATCCGCTGATAAAGGTAGTGTGGGAGAAACTTGGGTACCTTCGAGGGAGAATGAGCGAATTTGAAAGCTATGGCAGGGTTTGTTGAGTTGATGTGCAGCTTCACATCTCAAAAAATCGCAAGGAAGATGCTTTCCAATGACGTATTTACCATAAAGGTAGTGAAAGGAAAAAACACTACGTTTTTGCATAAAGGTAGTGAAATTGCAGCGATGGGAGAATTTGGACTTCTAATGGAAAATTATGGCTGGTCCAAGGTAGAAATTGGATTTTCTTGTTAGAGAGATGAAATATCAACATGAAATGAGAGAATGAGAGGCTTTCATTGGTCTGTATATCATTGAAAAGACCTTTTTTTTTCCTTGCAATGAAACAATGAGACAATTTTGACCCTTTTTAACTTCTTGACATTTGAACCATTTTAAAACAAGAGAAATTGTCTTCCTTTACTCCCTAAGCATGCTAGCTCCCTTTTTTAAAGGTTTATGAGTGAGATGAAGGGTGAGTGCCTTGTTTTGATGACAAATTGGACAATTTTCAAAGGAAAATGATGACCCTAGACAGTGATCTAGGTGAAGTGGAGTAACATGACCTTAAACCTTTAAATGATAATGAAAGAGATGACCTTGAAAATTATGATGGCGATGAAATGAGATGAGGGAGAAAAAAATTTGACCTAGACCTCATCAGTGACCAAAATTATTTTTTGAAAACTTGTTTGAAAAAGTAAAAATTTGACCTATGACTTTTAGGAAAACAACTGAAAGAGTTATTTTTTATCATTGACATACTGACACTAACAATAATTAGAAATCAACATTTTTTATTGCTACAAGAAAGGTTAATATCCTAGTATCTGAAAAAGTACATTTTCCATATTATCTAGGGCTTCCTTAACAATTTCCCCATACATGATAAAGTCATCCATATATATTTCTACATGATAATTAGTCAGGTCAGAAAATATATAGAGAATATACCTTTGGAAAATAGCTATAGAATTACATAATCCAAATGGGAGTACTCGATAAGAATAAGTTCCCAAAAGGAAAGTAAAGTTGGTATTTTCTTATTCTTTGAGGGCCAAATAGATTTGATTATATCTGCTAAATCCATCAAGAAAATAGAATAATTTATCTCTAGCTAGGGTATTAAGGACTTGGTAAATGAAGGGTAAAGGAAAATAATATTTTGAAGTAGATTTATTCAACTCCCTATAATCAAAACATACTCACCATTTCTATTTTTATTTGATACAATAGCAAGAGGTAAATGAAATTTGAATTAAATGATTTCTAGAGCTCTTCCTTAACTATATCCTTAAGAGTATGGTTCATTCTCTATTAGGGATTCCTAATATGCCAGGAACCTTATTTAATATAGATGTGATGAGTGCATAAATTTGGATGAATTCCCTTCATATTAGTATAGTCCTAGGTGAATGAACTACTGTGTTTCTGTAGCATCTTGATAAGTTGTTCATGCTAAGGAGATTCTAGAATCATATTATTTAAATATTTTCCACGATAAATTTAAACAAGTGAGTTATGGTTCTATATTATGGCACTTAATGAGATCATAATGTTAGGTTGTTGTTTTGGTTTAGTTGGAGTTTCCTAAGATTTTTCTTCTAATATCTACCTGAAAGGTGGATAAATAGATGTATGAGGAGGTCTTTAAAAAATATAAATCAAATCATCAATCATGTTCCTTGAACATTGTTGCTTGTTCCATAATCAAGAGATATTGAACAAATTCCTCATACTATCTTCAAGCCAAGGAGGGTCCTATTGAGTAGGAGAAACTCTTTCAAGGGGGTAGAGAGTTATATTCTTAGTATAATCCCCATAGGAGATAGTCATATCTTTGGTTCAACAACTAATACACACATCAATTATTGCTAACCATGATCTACACGGAATCAATGGGTATTCTCCTAGGTTGGCCTTTGGTTGAAAAACCATAAAATTATGGTTGTATTCCATTGAATCCATAAAAAAAAAAATATACTCTGGAATTCATTCTAGCTTCTTTCTGGACATATCTGCTAATTGAAGGACTAGTGGTGTTGATCCCAGCCCATCAAAATGGGGCTTTTCCATAGTTTCTCTTGTCATAACATTAATGATTGCCCCTAATTATTATACATTATTATGTATGGTATATTTGTTCATGTTAATGCTAAAAATTAAACTTCTAAGATGTACAAGCTTGGCCATGAATATTTTCCTAAACATTAAATCAACTAGTTTTCCAATTACATGGACAATTTTAGTATATTTCTTCTTTCTACTCGACTTGTTTAATCAGATTGACTTAATAGCCTTTGCATAAATCATGAAATATATCATTAACAACTTGAATTATAGTAATATTTACACATATATTTCTAGGTTCTCCTAGGAAAAAAAAATTGGTTGAACATGTCTCTTTTCTCGACACAATCTCTCTGGATATTGAGGATTTGTAATGGATTTTCCCACGTGTTGTTACTCTGGGATAGTGACCTATGTAATTGGAGATGAATTATTTTAAAAAGGTCTTTCAGTGATAATCACATGAGACAGAAATTTGTTGATGTGTTTCGAACCAACCAGTGTGGTTCATCTTTAGGACAAGATGAGAGATCAAATCTAGTCAATAAGCTTAAATAGATGTTGAGAAGGGCAACTAGTTGTTGGAACCTAACAACTAGTTTGACAAATAAGAGAAAATAATGCAAGTTATTTCATTTTATTCAATTTTAAAAATATATATTACCTATATATTTTGATAATAAAACCTAATCCAAGGAAGAAAAGCTATAATAATTAAAAATAAAAATTAAACAAGTAATTCAAATTAAAAATATAAAAAAAAATTATTATCAAAATATATAGGTATTATATATTTTTAAAAATGAATAAAAGTAAATAAATTGCGCTATTTTCTCTTATTGGTCAAACTAGTCATTAGGTTCCAATGCCTAGTTTCCCTTCTCTACATCTATTTAAGCTTATTGACTGGATCTGATATCTCATATTGACCTGAAGATGAACCACACTGGATGGTTCGAAACACATTGACAAAGTTCTATCTCATGTGATTATCACCAAAATATCTCTGTAAAATATCTATGGATCATAGAAGCCAAAATTCAGATGATTCATTTATTTGATTATCTATTTCAATGGAGCCTTCCCCATCATCATGTTCCTAAATGATGGGGTAGGTGGATCATAAACCACATTCCTTGAGCATAAATAAAAATTCCTACAATCCATAGAAGAAATGGTATAAGTTCGGAAAATTTGTACTTTAGCATTATAGTTGGGTTATACTACTTTATTATTCGGATTAGACATGCGTTAGGAAGGTAATTATAGTGGTTTCTAAGGAGGTTAATTTGAAGGTAATGATATTTATTGTGGTTGTAATTAAGGATAATGTTATTGAGCTTGTAATGGCATAGTATCGAATGAAGAAGGTGACCACCATACTTGTGGCTAGGATTGGTTTTGGATACGCCATATATACCATGACATAGGAGGGTACCAACCATAAGGTCGGTACCAATATGGAGTGAAATGCTAAGATGGGTCTTGTGTTGTACCTGGTGGGTTTGGTGGCTAAGGGCATTTTTGAGCTGCAAAACAAAATTTCCCATCCTCATTAGCCCCTTGATAACTAGCTTTAAGTTTTTGTAATTAAGGACAACATTGGGTGGTATTTTTCTACTTGCATATGCTACATGCTTCTATATTTTTCAATGGGCATCCCTAAAGGGATCTTTATTTTAACATTTTAAGTAGAATATGGATAATGATAGTTCTGCCTCTTCCTTCTTCTTATTTTCTTAAAGAGTATATATTTGAGATCCAAGGCTGCTAATGATAGTATTTTAAATTTATCCATTGTTTTCTCTAATTCATCCTTAGTAACCCCTGACCTAGATACTCCTGAAATTTGTGAGGATATATCCTATAAACTTCTCCCATATTTTGAACTACCACATGAATACCATTTGCATAGATCATATATAACATCATATGACACCTGAGTAACATTTGTATCCCCCATCAAGTTCAATATGTTTTCCTGAAGGTCACATTGAAGGGGGGGGGGGGGGGTTTAGGAGGTGAATCAATGTGAGATAAATTTTAGTATTTCATAACTTTTATAATAAAACAATCATATGGAAATGAGAAATAACCATAAGCATTATATCATGATAAAGAAAAAAACAACCATCACATAAATAACACATCAAGAAGCTATTACATCACAAATATACACAAGATTTTTACATGGAAACCCATAGAAGAGAAAACCACAAATCCTTCTTCTTTTTATCTTTATAGATTTGTAGGTTTCACCTTGCTGGAGGCAACCACCCCCAAGATATGAAAGTTGCCACTTGTGGTAGGATACAACATGATTGAGGAACTAACCTCAAAATAATTCAAGTAGTTGCTCGCTATATGATACAACATGGTTAAGGCTTCAACCTTAGTGACATGGAAGCTCCAAACTCAGTGGAGGCACCCACCTCCTTCTTCAATTCCTTATGGACCTATATTTTATATCACTTTCGAACTAGTTCCAATATCATCATATATAGTTAATAAAGAGAAATAATCACATTTTCAATCACCACTGTCACCATCACAACCTGCACTACTGTCACTACAATCAAGGACACTACAGCCTGTAAATATTATCACTACAATTGGCACAAGGATCAATGTCACACCCTACAAATATTGTTACCACTACATAAATATTCATATAAACCATTTTCACTAGTTGTTATTCCATTTTCAATACATTGTTCCAACTTTTTCATCAATATGGTCACTCAAACCACTTCTTGAAACTTGTTTTCATCATGTATCCAAAACCACTACAACCTTATCAGAGATATTCAAAACATAAAATGGATATTACAATCATCAAATATTTGTCAATAAGGCTTTCCAAGCCTCCATAAGCATCCACCACTGTGTCCTAATCAACATTCTTTTTCGAGAACTCAATTTGGACGAATATTGAGCCCAAAAACTCATAAAACTCAAACCAAACTATATAATAAATTAATGGTTTTACATATCCTCCCTTTCTAGGCATTCTTCTACAAAATGAACTTACCCTGATGCTAGTGCTACAAAATTCCTATCAGCGTGTTACTAACATTGCAACATAATCGAAAATATATATAAAATAAAAATTACAAACTAAACCCTGCAATGATGGAAGTCAAACATGTGACCTCGGGGTTCCCACTAGAACTAAATACTAATTGTATTGTCAAGCTTTGATTGCAACACAACCCTTTCACTTTCTTTATGTTATGATGGAATTAGCTTCAAACAAATGGAGGACATGGACAACCCTTATGGAATTTCAATATGTCATAATCTTGGAATGAAGTTTTACATGGATTTGGTTCACATTATAATATGTGACAACTTTAACATGCAACCAATCCATGTATAGTCATTCTGGGGTCAAAACTCTTTCAATATATTGCCATCTCACTCAAAGTATTATGGCTCAGCTTCACACGTAGTACCCGACCCTGCCAACTATTTGCTAACACATATACATGCCACCATTGTCACCAATAAACTCAGCCAAACTATAATTATACTTGGCTACATTTTTTTCTAAGACAAAAAATTTTGCTATATGTGGTGATCTCTGCAAACATGCCAAAATTCCACCAACCATAGAGGTATGTCATCCAAACCAATACTTCACTATGAGTTATCACGTAGTACAATCCAAATCCAAAACAGCAAAATATCATTGTTAACGAACCAAAGTTGGAGCTCCATTTTCTATTGTGATAGAATAAACAAATAACTAATCATTGAATGAATGTGACCGCACTTCAACTACATATTTCAGATTGAACCTTTGATTTCAACCTCATGACTTATGTGCTTCATCGACGAGTATATGTTGTGAAGGTTTTGGTCACATATATATATTTTCCTTGTGGTTCCACAACCTAGAGTGTTCACCATGGGCCAGAGAATAATACTGAGATTATGGATGCGAAGTCAACCGTATAACCTCAACATAATCCTTATATGACTAGTGATAATGAGATTTATCCCCATTAACTATATGATCTTACCATATGACTCTGCCCTAGGGGTCCCTGGTCATCCTTCACATGGTGATGTCAACATGACATCATCATGCCACATGAGAGCTTGTGATTGGTGCCATTTGTCACCCATTTTAAACTTTTCTACGAAGAAAAACTTTCCATCTATCCTTACCATGTGTCACACCTTAGCGATGCCACATACCTTGTTGACATGAAAAAATTACATGTCATGCTAATTGTGCTTTTAATTTCATTTCTTCTAGCTTGTCATAATACACCACGTGTTATTTGTTTAGGGGGTCCACATCATCTTCTAAGAAGTCACAATATGTTATGTGTCAACTGTTTATTGGCTCGACGAATGTGTTAAATGTCATGAAACTATTAACATAATGCACTATCCATTTTCACACTCAAACATTTGATTAGTGAAAATATGTGCACAATTTAACATGTTAAAGATCATGCAAGTTTTTCTCATATCTGTCTTTGACTAGGTTAATGTATTGTGGATGCACCCAAAAGGTGCACACCCATTAACATATTAATATTGTGGGTTTTTACCCTATAGTTTGGGCCTCCAACTAGTGCTAATCTTCAAATGGCCATAAATTCTCATATGGTAGGAGTTTCTTAGAGTAGGATATATTGTTGAAAAGTTATCAATGAGACCTATGCAACCATGCAGTTTATAGGATCATTACGACACCATACCTTTGGAAATGTATCGACGAAACCTAAAAAACCATGAAATTTATAAGATCATAAGGGCACCATAACTGCCTAAAAAACTCAAATAACTTCATCTTAGCTTCTTTCTCTTCATGTGATGATATCTTAGGAGATATGACTGTCATATAGTTTCATAAAGAGTATTGTTGATTCCATAGGCATCATGAATGATATTTTTGCTGTCTAAGGTATGCCCGTTGACATCACTGACATCTTCTTTTCAGCAATGAGAACAAAATGTGAAACAGACTCCCCCTTTGACATCAATGGAAAAGGGTCACAAATTTCTATTAAAATTTCCACGTTGATGGGTGAATATGATCCTGCATTTTATAATAATCTGTCAAAAATCCATAGCTTATTTATGGGTGATCCTACGGACCTAAGTAAGCCATGTTTCCTTTCTACTACTATTTTTAAATTCTAATAGTCTCCCCCTGAGACCACACTTCCAATTTTTCTCATAACTATTCTTGTACTTTCAAAGTCTCCCCATGAGAACATGATCCTTTATCATAATTACCTTTCATCTTTGCATTCTCTTATTTCCCTTGAATTGTCTTGTGGTTGTGTAGATGTGATGATGTATCCCTCTCTTTATTGCATCTAATAGAACATGCATACTATCAACTTCACCAATCCTTTCTTTACATTTGACATACCATAATCAAGTCATATTGATTAGTGAAATTTTCATATCCCATATACTTCCCTCATGCATGGAGTTGCTTCTTCAAGTTTTAATTCAAAAAAATGATGTTCTTGAAGAAGCCTTCACTAAAGGATTAGATATGAGGAGTCAGATCTAATCAAGTTCCTTCTTTAAGTATTCTCCATTGTAATATTCCAAAATGGGAAAAGCGAGAATATAGTGCATAAATATCAAAATAGCAGTGTAAAACATCACATCAAAATGGAGACCAATATGGAGCTTCTTAATTCATCATAATAGTAGCAAACATGTAAAAAATAATGGGCACAAATCATATAACATAAATCAACAAACCTCCAATAGATAAATCCCCTCAAAATGAGGTGTTGCTACTATATCAAAATGTCAGAAGACTGCTACAGTGCAGTCATAGGAGCACTGCTACAGTAAATGAACATACAAAATATAAAGGGTTGATGTATGCCTCAAGAGATACAAAAAATGAAGATCTAGGCTCTATAACAACCTTCCAAGACAACCCAAGAGGGTTTCCGGGAAATACACCCAATAATACAATATGAGTTGCAGCCCTAGGGCTGAAAGTATGCTGCAAAAAAGTAATTGAAGAGTTATGGCTGAAGCTGATATGAAAATAATTATGCTCTCCTCCAATAGATCCTATGGATGAAAGGCTAGCCCCTTCACTGAAGAAATCACTCCCCAAATCACCCACTGCAACTACCCCTGCAACTCCTCCCTAGAATAATGCAGATCCAAAATGATACTACATTGTAGGGGATTAAAAAATTGTGGCCTGGTGCCAAATATATCAATGATGCTCAAGGGCCTTCCTTACTAGCCTCCCAATGGAAGGAAACCTTCCTCCAATGAAATCTAGCTCAAGAATCACCCAAATCAACTCTCCATAACTTCTGCCCTGCAACACAACACAAGCTCAACAGGAAATACGTTGTACCATAATACTAAATCTTTGACCTGGTGTTGGAATGTGGAAATGTAGTGCAATCACTTCTCCTAAGTAGGCACTCGAAGTCCCGTGAGGATGAAGGTGGTATTCCTGCTCAGGAACACCCTATGCTAAACAACATTGTAGTCTTAGCTAAACAACTGAAGAGAGTAAACAAGTCTTAACAGACCATATCAAAATAATAATCTAAAACATATCCTCTATGGTTTCCATCCCCTTCCTTATATAAGTGGTGATATTCCTCACCCTTGGCCCCACTCATTAAAACCACTACTTCCATGCATGGAATATCCTTCCAAAACTGCCTTGTCCCATAATGAATGCCACTCCTCCATTACAGCGTTGTTGATTTGGTCAAAGTTGACCCAGTCTATGTGCTCCAGCCCATTTTCACACCTAAGGGTGGTTTATCAAGCCACTAAAGTGGTCTCCTTTCACATTAGCAGTGATTTTATTCCTACTAAGGAGATTTATGGGTCTCCATACCCTCTTATTCAGCAAATTAAGAAGCAAAAGAAAAAATTAATATTCCAACTAGCTCATGGCTAATTAGGAACATTACAGTCCTCCCCTCCCAAATGTTTCTTGTCCTCAAGCAACTGTAAAGGTGAGTGCTACAACTCTTCTCCTCCTCCATTTGTGACACCTCCATGTGATAAACTCTCCTCATATACCAAGTGTCTCCCAATCAATCCCTCCATGAAATTCTCCTCCCAAGTACTCATGAGATGCAAATGACTCATCCCACAAGGAAGTAAAAGACCCAATGAAGCAATCATGGTTTTCCCAATGTTCTCCCTAAAATATGAAGCATAAGAAACATGGAGAATCTCTCTCCCAAAGGGCATGTTCACTCCTCCCATCCTTCCTCCATTCATTCCCATAATAATAATAAGAACATAATCAATCTATGGGATCAAAACCGAGTACACATAGGCTTCCATATGAAATAATGGAGGTGGATCATAGTCCCAAATGTGGAATCAGCACATTATATCTCCTGATTGCCTTAGATAATGATATGGTAAGTGGTTTCCCCACCACTTACTTGTTGTCATAGTCTCCTCAAAAGTTTTGAGAAGGTGAGTAATTTTTGGTTTCGTTGGAGTGAACCCTGAATGATATATCATCTCCCTATATCCTCCTAGGGAGTGGTCGTGCTCAACACTATTTATGGCCCAAAGTTGACCATGAAGTTTATAAGGAAGAATTCTCCCACTTGGAGAAATGGCTTGCACATGTATGGTTAAGGAATGCACATATTCATTATAGAAATCATTATGCATACAATACTATCCCCTTCTTGTTTTGAGCTCCAAAAATGTTCTTTCTTCCACCACATTTCACTCCATTTCTTTTATCCATTATTAATCCCAGGCTCAAATGATCAATGAAATTAGTTAAAATTGCTTTAAGAATGAATATCGTGGCTAACTTGCTATGTTTTTATGATTGTGTCATTGTAGTACTTTTTGAATTGAAACTAGCTACAGAATGCAGACATTCTGTAGCTAGTTGCCAATTCTGTAGCCAGCTTCATGTTTATACAGGTTCCGGATGTCATCTTGGAGAAAAGCACACATGGGTGTATTCCACGTCATGTCCTCATCATTTTTTTCCCTCCATGGAGATTGAATGGAATTCTGTACGTGGTTAAGCACGTGGAAACTCAAACTAGGAGGTAGACTCCTAACAGAATAAGGACAGTCCAGATTCTGTTATGTGATCATGATCAGAGTCCTAGTTTAGTTTCTATTAGGAAAGACAATAATCCCCGTATTATCTCAAGTTCTGTTATGTAAATTTACTATAAATATGCTCGGGAAACCGAGAGAAAAAGGTTAGATTTTGGTTAGATTTTATGTTTGACTGTTAGATCTTTGAAGTCCGTGAATACTCTGTTTTGAGGTGATTCCTCTTTAATGAAAGAAGCAGCATTTCCTTGAACGCGTTGAGTCAATTTTGAGCTAGATTTCGTGCTACTCTGGTGGTAGAGGGCCCCTGCCTCCTGAGCGGCCTTGTTTATATAGTAGATAAGTATTTTAGTTTCGCTTTTATTTCAGCTTATGTTCATATTTGTTTATATTTACTATCACAGCCAAACTTACTCTAATCAACTCTTCCAAAATATCATTATGAAGAATAAGGCACAATTGTGATAGTGTAGGTTTAGTTGCATTTACTTTCGTTAGTTATCATAGTTAAGACTTACTCTAATAAACTTTTCCAAAATATCATTATGATGGATAAGGCATAACTATGGTATTGTAGGTTTTAGTTGTTAAGTTTAAACCAAGTAGCATAGCCAATCTTACTCTTACAAAGCTCTTCCAAAATATCATAACAATGAGTAAGAAGTAATTGTGGTGTCTTGGACTTTAGTTGTATTTTCTTTCAGTCTTGTGTTTATGTTCAATTGCTTTGAATGATACAGCCATACTCGTTCTCACAAACTCTTCCAAAACATCATTCATACTGAACGGGATGAACTGTAGAATTCCTTAGGTTAGTTGCATGATAACTTAGTTATAGCACTCCGGAGGTAGAATGCATGTGGTTCAGTTCTATCATTTCATTTTCAGTTTGATAATGGCTTTTAATTTAACATTGTTCACTGTAGACTAGTAGTACCCTAGTTTAGTCTTAACTTAGTTCACTGTGTTAACATTCCAGTGTAGTTTCCATCCATTGCATTTCAAATTGTATTAGTTGTTAAATTTAAACACCACGGTCTTCATTATTTACAAAAATTCTTTTGTTCCAAACTCATACTAACACATAATTATCTGGACAGAAGGTAGTATCAGTCTAAGGCCTGGAGTATTTTTGCAACCTTTTTACCATTTCACAAACAAGCCTTCTCTCAAATACCATTCTAAAAAGAAATCTATAACTTTTGTATGAGGCCTAGTGGTGCTAGATTGAGTTGCAGAACAAAGTTAGAAGCTAGTTTAGAATAGAAATCTTATGGTGCTACAAATGTTCTTTTCCAAATATATTTTAATAGACCTTTAATCATGGATGAGATGTTGTAACATTGTAAGTTGATTGTTTGATTGTTTAGTTAGGAGAATTTCATTTACACTTAGCTGCCCATTTCTCAAGCTCTTCAAAAACATCTTTAATGAATGAATTGGACAAGTTAAGCTCATGTTGTGATTTATTTTCTTGAAGTCATTATCAAGCTTTGTAATTTGCTAGCCATAGTTTAGGCTTTGTTTTGTTTCAGTATTTGCATTTGTCATTTGTCATCCATAATTTAGGCTTCACTCTGTTTTTCAGCCAGTAGCTTCTTTCCACCAGCATTTAGTTCTTTCCCTTGTGAACATAAAACCATAAAAAAAATCCAAAAACATCATAAAACACTAGACACAACGTAGTGAGAAACAATTACCTAGGCACATATAGTGCACCACACTTCAGCAGTTTACCAGCCCTGGTTGAAAATTAATGAACTCAATTTAGGAGACTAGGTTGAGCACAAACACTTACCATATGCTTTTCTCACACAAATGGAGTGGTCCATAGATAGATCCCCTCTCATTCCCAAAGAGGAAAGAGGTGGCTGTAATAATTCCATCAAAGAGTTATGTATCTCCTGCATCTCCACATGATCCATGCATCTCCTCAAATGCTGATATATCTCCTCTTCAAAGCCTTCCCAAGTAAACCCCTCCATGATAGTATGGTATGATCTCATGGAATAAGTGTGGCTGAAGATAAGATCCTAATGTGATTCTTGTAGTAACTTCTCCTTGAGGTTGGATGCTCTAGATAATAATATTCTACCATGATAGTAGATGACCTCATCTCTGACTGAATACCCCTCCTCTAATATTTGGCCATCAAGTATCATGCATGTAAAAATATCCTTGGAATAATCCACCAACAGCTGGGATTTCCAATAAGGATCTACCCTCCAAAGTGACAGCATTGGTGATCTATAATATAAAGCATATTTCATGTGGCTGCTCCCTTATTTGACATCTCCTATGCCAAAGTCACATACTGGAAGGTTGTTATCCTCCCTCTGCTGCTCCTTTCTTAGCGAAATATCTGAGGTGAAAATGGGTAATGATGATGTTGGGAGAATGTCTCCCTCCTCCTTGAGCCTACCCAAGACTCTCAGTGTTGTACCATGACCTCTCAATGCTCCCACTCCTCATAGATATATGAGTGGTGTAACATGATGTGAGACATTTCTCACCAACTCCTGATCAGGTGGCCTCCCAGCTGGTTTTCCACAAAACAGTAATGTCTCATGGGCCAAATTCATGTGCATAATAGATGGGACTATTAGGTCCTTGCTTCCACTGCGCGAATCCATTTCTGTTTTCTGTATGGAATTTTTTTGTGAGGGATATATGTGCATGCCCCTAATCATCTGATTTTTTCCACTCTTTCTGCCCACCCATTCCATCTACAAAGTCTCCCAATCTGTGGTGACCTTCCCCAAAGTAATCAACCATTGTACACCCAATATCACATTGGTGTCAGGTATGTCAACCACAAAGAAGTGATCAATCAATGTATATGTCCCCATGGTGATAGATAAAGATGGAACATAACGCATGCACTACATAGTTATAGCTCCTAGGACCAAAACAAAAAATCCCTCAAAATCATCAGTGGGTATTGCCCTCCTCTGCACTAGTTGGGAATTAATAAAGTTATGGGTAGCCCCACTGTCAATAAAAACTAAAACCCTTTGATCTAAGATGGAACCTCGAACCCTCAAGTTCAAGTACTTGGGTACTCCTCTCAATGATGTAAGGGCCCTTCCAATTGGATAAAATTCTCCATTCCCACCTCCTGGTGGTGGTGGATCCTCTCCTGCTATCCCAACACTGTGACCTCCTTCCAGTTCCTCTTCTTCTTCCTCCTCATCATCTGAAAAGACCTCTATATAGTGTGCCTTTCCTGCTGCACATCTATTTCTGGGTGCCCATGATTCTTGGCATGTGAAGCAAAGCTTCCTTATCCTCATATCTCTTCAGACATCATCTCTAAGAGGTTGTTTTCTTTGGCTCTCCTTTGAAAAAGGAGCCTCTTCATATTTTCCCTTTGATGGAAAAGTGGGCTTTTTCCGAAATGTTTCCTTTTCTTTTGGCAAGGCATCTTGTAGATCTCTAGACCTTTCAATGGCATCTTGAAGGGTAGTGGGCTTGTATATTTAACCAACCCATGAAGAGGTTCTTCTAGCCCATCAATAAACATATAGACCCTTCTTGTTGCAGATAAATTAGGAACCATAACAGAAAGTTTTAAAAATTTAGAAACATAAGCTTCTAGATTACCCGGTTGTTTGAACTTTGCTCGCCCCATGAAATGTGCCTCCAGATCCCTTCAATCAAACCTCTCCACCAACCTCCTTGTGAACTCTGAACATGCAGTAACATTGGCATGACCCAATGTATAAATACCATGAAACCACCAATCATGTGCCTCACCCTCAAGGTGCAGCGCTGCTATTTTGATGGCCTCCATCTCCGGTACTTGGTTCAGCTGGAAGTAGATGTTTAGCTTCTCTACCCATGATTTGGCAGTGTATTTAGATGATCCATCAAAGTTAGGTAAGAAAAATATGCCCATAGTTTGGTGTATATCATGATTTTGTATGAATCCTCCACCTCTATTGTGATGTCGAGGTCTCCTATTGTCCTTGATTTGAAAAAAATATTGAAAACTCAAATGATCCTTGAATCTTTGAGATTGAGACTCATACTCCATGAAATAGTCTTCAAGAGTTTCTTTCTCTTGAAACCCTCAATTTCCCACTGCTAAAAATGTAGGCATTGTAGAGCATTGGGAAGCTTGCTTCTTCACTGGTTGATCACTCCAGTGATGAGAAATGTCGGAGCCTTCACCATGTAGAAACCCTTTAGTGGATTTTTTGTGTCTATCCATCCTCATCTCCTTTATTTCTCTTGCAATGTCTTGCATAGTTTGAAGAAGAAGCTTAGGGAACTCCTCCTCATCTCCTCCTGATAAAGGGGTTTAACCCTTGTCTTCTCTATCATCTGTATAATCATACTTCCAGTTTCTTCTGAGATACCTCTTCTCTCTATCTATGAGAGGATCTCCTTCTTTTGATGACATATTGTCTTAAGATGCACACGCTGAGCCAATATTATGCTCTGATACCACTATAATATTCCCAAATGGGAAAAGCAGGAATATAGTGCTTAAATATGGAAATAGCAGTGTAAAACATCACATAAATAATGGATACCAATATGGAGCTTCTTAATTCATCATAAAAACAGCAAACATATACAAAATAATGGGCACAAATCATATAACATGAATCAACAAGCCTCCAATAGATAAATCCCCTCAAAATGAGGTGCTGCTACTATATCAAAATGTCGTAAGACTGCTACAACGCATCCATAGGAGAACTGCTACAGAAAATGCACATAAAAAAGATAAAGGGCTGATATATGCCTCAAGAGATACAAAAAATGAATATCTAGGCTTTATAACAACCTTCCAAGACAACCAAGAGGGTTTTCGAGAAATACACCCAATAATACAATATGAGCTGTAGCCCTAGGGCTGAAAGTATGCTAAAACAAAGTAATTGAAGAGTTATGGCTGAAGCTGATATGAAAATAAGTATGCTCTCCTCCAATGGATCCACCAGATGAAAGGCTGGCCCCAAATCACCCACTGCAACTATCCCTGCAACTCCTCCCTATAATAAAGTAGGTCCAGAATGATACTGCATTGTAGGGGATTAAAATAATGTGGCCTGGTGCCAAATATATAAATGATGCTCAAGGGCCTTCCTTACTAGCCTCCCAATGGAAGGAAACCTTCCTCTAATGAAATCTAGCTTAGAAATCACCCAAATCAACTCTCCACAACTTCTTCCCTGCAACACAACACAACCTCAACAGGAACTGCATTGTACCATAAGACTGAAGCTTTGGCATGATGTCAGAATGTGGAAATGTAGTGCAATCACTTCTCCTGAGCAGGCACTCGAAGTCCCCCGATGATGAAGGTGGGATTCCTACTTGGGAACACGCTGTGTTAAACAACACTGCAGTCTTTGCTATACAATTGAAGAGATCAAACAAGTATTAACAGACCATATCAAAATTATAATCTAAAACATATCCTCTATGGTTTCCATCCCCTTCCTTATATAAGTGGTGAGCTTCCTCACCCTTGGCCCCACTCATTAAAGCCACTAATTCCATGCATGGAGTCTCCCTCCAAAACTGCGTTGTCCCATAATGCATGCCACTCCTCCATGACAACGTTTTTGATTTGGTCAAAGTTGACCCAGTCTATGTGCTCCAACCCCTTTTCACACCTAAGGGTGCTTTATCAAGCCACTAAAGTGGTCTCCTTTCACATTAGCAGTGATTTTATTCCTACTAAGAATATTTATGGGTCTTCATACCCTCTTATTCAGCAAATTAAGAAGCAAAAGAAAAAATTGATATTCCAACTAGCTCATGTCTAATTGGGAATATCACATCCATCTTGTAGAGTTAATCCTTATATTGGTAGTGGATCCTTATTTATAATACCATCTCAATCTAAGTCTACAATCTTATGCTACATGACCTTCGTTGTGACATATGTAACATTCAACACTTGGTTTTAATATCTGTAGAAATTTCTAGGGAAATCCATTGATTTTATCCACATGTCTCCATATAGGTAGTTGATTAAGTCCTATATATCTCACAACATTATAGGTTTTTCAGTCCTGTGTTTTGTGACCAAACTTTGTGCATGAGAAACAATAAACAAAAAATATATTTTGACACCTAGTGTTAGTATGAATCTTAATTCCAAGTGTACGAAAAAATACTACTTTAGCTGTGCATAACAAACAACCCTAATAGAAAATATGGCTGCCAATATCCTTAGATTTGCAATTAGGTGATCAAGATAAATGTTGCAAAAATCTAGATCTATGCATCAAAAAGGCATTAAGCAGTAGAAAAAATAAGATTTACTCCATGCATCCAATAGACAAGACAAGAATATGTTGAATGAATTTTGTACTAATGGCACTTGGGAGGAAAACATAGAAGGATGTTACCAGTTCTCCTCAATGGGATGGGTTCTTGTAAGTCCTCGACACTTCAGATCTAAAATCCCTCTCTCTTGATGGTGTAGAAAACCCAGACAAAAAATGGAACTCAAAGGGAGCTCTCAAGAAAATGGTAGCAAAATATGACAATGATGGTGGATCAAAGTCGGACCAAAAGTATAGATCCAGAGTGATCTTTAGGTAAAAAAAGGTAGTGAATGAATGGAAAAACCCTTCTATTTATAACAAAATATTGAGTTAGTCTAGATATTGGTGCATAATTAAAATATTATTAACCAAATCAAGATCCAACTTTTATGGAATATTTTATTATATTTGTTGGAGGGAAAAGAAATTTGACTTGGGTCAAATCCCTTTATTTGTAAATAATAAATAAATAAATGATTTATTTATCATTTTAAGGATGTGGTTGAGTAATAATCAAATAAATAATGATTTATTTAATTATTTAAGGGTGATTTAGTCATATTTAACAAAGAATATTATTTAAATAAGGTTTAAATGATTATTCTTAGAAAATAATAAGATAAATAATGATTTATCTAATTAATTTCCTTGTTTTGGGTTAAATATAACCAGGAATATTAATTAAACTATTGTTTAACTAATTATTCCTTGAGGAAAATAAAAAAAATGTAGATTTATTTAATATTTCCTCATGGGGTTTCCTGTTTAGACCATAAACAACTTAATAAAGGTGGTTTACTAAGTTATTTTTCATAGTGAATGCAATTTTACTTAGGGTAAAATTGGTCTTACATGGTGTACTTAGTTCCATCTAATAACAATAGGTTAGATGACCAAAAAATGATGTAACAAATTTCCCCCCAGCGTGCGAGCGTTAGGAGCAAGGTTTATGACCAAAGTACGTTGTAAGAACTCAATCACTAGACACCGAAGGGGAATTCAGAGAGAGAGAAATATAAGGTAGACCAAAGTGCTGAGAGGACTAGACCCTAAGGAGGAGAGACTTACAGGTGCGACAAGTCTCTTTTATGAGTGAGTACATGTGCTATAGGCGGTGGGGGAGGCATACCTATGCCCACCGAGACAAAGTAAAAATAATAATGCGTCCAGTAAACAAGGGACTGAACAATATAGTACATGCTGGCATAAACATGGGCCAGATAAAAAACATGATAATGAATCCCACATAGATACTGTGCCTGGGATAACAGCCGGGACTTGTACATTAATATCTGAGTACATGAGATACAAATACAACCCAGATGCCCCTGTAAACAGGAAAGAGCTCTAAAAATCTAACTGATACATGCAATCAAAAGGGCGCTGCAAGCAACTGAGGCCGACATCATCAAATCTATGGAGCTACATCAAAGGCTGAAAGGAAGAGGTCATCCGAGCATGTGGGGGGCTACCTATAGGGCCACCCCCTCATGAGGGTTGAGACATCTCATACACACCCAGGAATCACTGGCCCAATCTGCTGCATCACTGAACCATCGAGTATACGGATCTCGATATGCTGAAAGGAGCTGGAGCTGAGAAACAATCAAGTCAAAGGGCTATAAGGAGTCCCTTTGCCTAATCCAAGGCACCGAACAAGAGTGGAAGCTGGAACCAAGGTACACCACCTTCTAGACCTGTCTTCTGGAATAAATGATTTGATGTCGACAGAAGGAGTTCCGCCATAGGTGAGGCAATAATGGGTCCTCAACTACGGCACGAGATAAAATAGTAAAGCAACTGACAGACAGACACCAGGGGTGATGATGAAATGGAGGGGGGTACTGAGTAGCGGACAGACGACTTCCCTTGTTAGAGCATAAAGGGCATGGATGACCTGGCAGTGACTGACACAATAACATGAGGGATAGGGGACAGTGGGACTGGAGGCCGTAATGTGCGACATGAGAGAGGGACCAAGTAATGAAGGATGGAGGACTATAGCGGGATACAAAGGGACTCGTGATAGACTCCATGAATGCGATGATGACTCAACTCGAATGCTCTAAACAAGGGCGACTCGATGCTGCTGCCACACAGTAAAGGTCCAATGGGGGACCATAAAAACATGAGTACAAGATGGTAACTCACGATGAAAATCGACCCGAGTGTGGAAAAGTATGAGGTAAAGTGGTGCCCCCAGTACGAGTGTTGCAATTGAAGAAATTCGATTTTGAGGAGGGGTGAAGTGACGCTTCTTGGATAAAATGTGTCCTGGTGAAGTATCAAATCACTAAAAACTAACAGATACCCTTTTGAGGGCTCAGTGAGAGCCTTCCAACTGTACAGACGGTTCGTCAAACTGAGCTACGGTTTGGCCACAACAAGTGAAAGAAAAATCAGGGGTTTCTCTTTTAATAAGGCATTTTCCTTATTGTCATCAGAAACCAGATTATCCACAGTATCATAGAACACTGGTCGACATTTCGAATTCCAACGGGGATCCATCTTCATGATGAGAAAGAATGAATGAAAAATGAAAGAAGGAAGCAGGGGGAACAAGGTATAAATAGTGAGGGAAAATGATGAGAGGAACCGACAGCAACTCAAGATAAAAAAAAAACTTTATTTTATTAATTATTTTATTTAATTTAATTATTATTATTATTATTATTATTATTATTATTAATAGTAACTTTACTTGTTAATTTTAATAATTCCCACCTAGAAGTTACTAAAAATTCTAATTAATAATATCAATTTATGTCTAACATATTTTTTACTAAATTATTAAATTATTAAATTTTTTTAATATCATTATTCTAATAAATAATTTGAAAATCCTATTCTAATAATTTAAAATATTATAAAACTATATTAAAATAATAATCCTATTTAAATTCTACTTAATTTATAGACTAACAAATAAAAATAAAAACAACACTAGAGTAACTAAATTTTATAACTATCCTAAAAGATCTATCTCTAAAATGTACCTACTATCTAAGCTTAATAATAATTAAATAAATAATAATTAAAAAACCTAATAAAACTTTTTATTAACAAAATTATTAAATGATTAAGCTTATACCTATAACCCTCAAACTAAAAATAATAATAACCCTATTTTAATTTCTAATTATATAATTTTTAATTTAAAAAGGCAAAACAAAACCTAGAGTAACTAAATCTTATAACTAACCTAAAAGATCTATTTCTAAAATATACCTCCTAACTATGCTTAATAATTAAGTAAATAATAATTAATAATTAATAAAAACCCTAATAAAACTTTTTATAAAGAAAATTACTAATTGATTAAGTTAATACCTATAATCCTCAAACTAAAATTACAATAATAACCCTACTATAATTTCTTATAATATAATTTTTAATTTAAAAAAAAAAAACCTTAGAATTACTAAAGAAGTTTTTTTTTTTTTAAATTTCTACACTAAATTACAAAAACTAGAGAAACTAATTAATCTAAAGTATCTAACCACAAACTATTAACCATGAAGTTATAACTTAATACCTAATGAAACCCTAATAAATTCTAATTATAAAAATACTTATTAACTAAACCATTATCTAATTTTTTTAATTTTAGACTATAAACTAAATAAAGAAGATTGATATGTATTAAATTAAACTAAGCTTCCACTCACTAATAATAAATATTAATTAATTTTTATTAAAAAATAAAAATTAATTAATAAAAATATATTACGAGTGAGGGGAATAAGAGTTCTATCTTGACCCTAAACCAGCATAATAGAATGAAGAGAAGAAAACTTACCAACTTATACCTGAGATGTGGATGAACTTACAGCGCAAATTTTTCTAATAAGGGGTCGCTAGCTATCACTAATCTCGTATCCTCCATCCCTGCTGATGTTATCTGGGTGTTTTATAATTTCTAGCGCTTCTCTAATCTTACGTCTTAGATAGTGTTCCTCCCTTGCAATGATTTTAGCATCCTCAAGACACAAGTGATGCTTTGTTTTCAAGGAGTGATTAGCAAGGGCGGAGGTTCGTGATCGCTCATGCTTAATATCAGCACCATGCTCCTTTAGACGCTTTTGAAGAGAGCGTCCCGTTTCACCAATGTAACTCTTTCCACATTAGCAGTCGATTTTGTAAACACCTTTAAGTTGCCCCTCAATAATGCTATCTTTAACAGAGCGCATATTCTGTTTAATGGTTCCAATTGCCGATAATTGAGCAAAAATGTTACTTTTTCCTAGCACCCTGGAAATCTTATCTGTCACTCCCTTAATGTATGGCAGAAAAACTCTTCCACTGCTCTCTTAAGGATCCGGATGTCTCTTGGATATGATGGTGTTTCTTGCTCTGTTTATAGCCTTCCTGATTTCCCTTTCCTTATACCCTAAACCCAAGAAAACAGATGTCAGATGAGATATTTCTTCTTCCAGGTGTTCCTTATCTGATATTCTAAGAGCTCTAACAGCAAGAGTGTTAAGGACTCCAAATTTGTGGGCAGGATAATGGTAGGACTCAGCATGAAGGTAGTTGTCCGTATGGGTTTTCTTCCTAAGAACTTGATGCCCTAATGTTCCATCCTCTTTTCTAGTAACCAGGACATCCAAAAAAGGAATGCTCCTGTTTTCTTCCATCTCCATAGTAAATTTGATTTCTGAGGAAATTGAGTTAAGGTGATTGAAGAATTTCTCAAGGTTATCCCTACCATGCGACCACTTTATGTTAGTGTCATCTACAAATATTTTCCACCAACCTGGAGTTAAAGGAAAAGATGCAAGGGCTTTCTTTTCGAAGTTTTCCATAAATAAGTTGGCCACAATCAGTGAGAGTGGTGAACCCATTGCAACACCGGAAACCTGCTCATAGAATTCCCCTTGGAAGCTGAAGAATATAGATCGTAAACAAATTTCAGCAAGCTTGGCTGTCTCAGGATCCGTGACTTCATTAATAACCTTCACTGCTCCATCCAAAGGGATCTTGGTGAACAATGAGATCACATCAAAGCTCACCAGGATGTCATTCTCCTCTACCTTCTCGTTTAAAATAAGTTTGATGAACTCACTAGAGTCTTTAATAAAGGAATCAGTGTTCCCCACCAGAGGTTTGAGAATTTTTGCAACATATTTTGCTAGTTCATACGTGGGGGAACCAATGGTATTGACAATTGGTCTAAGGGGAACCCTATCTTTATGAATCTTGGGAAGCCCATAAATCCTTGGAATCATTTCACAGGACGGGGTCAATTTCTTCTTCAACCTGTCATCGAGATGAGAGTTTGAGATTTCCTTCTTAACCTCTCTAAGGATCTTTGGTAAGGGGTTGGTCTTCAACTTCTTATAGCTACCACAATCAATATGCTCCTTCATTTTCTTAATGTAATCCACTTTATCTAAAACCACATTAGCCCCTCCCTTGTCTACCTTAAGGACTACAATCTCGTCATTATTGCAAAGGGCTCTAAGAGCACCTATCTCCTCCTTGCTAAGGTTACTTCTAGGGGGTTTAATTTTTTTTTAGAACGATGGATAATTCCTGTCTAAGAGCTTCTTTTTCATCCAAAGGCAAGCCTTGAATGCCTTCCTCGATGCTGCACAAGATGCTCTCCTTCAGAATACCCTTGGGGGCAATAGAAAACCCTAAACCATTGCCGAGAATCCTACGAGTCTCAAGACTTAATTCCACTAAAGAAAGGTTAACAACCTTTTTGTTATTATCATCCAAGTGCTTCTTATTAATATCATATTTGAGCTTCCTAATAATATTACTATCCTCATTATATAAAAGGTTCTTCGTAATATTAGTGTTAATCTCATCCATGTTTATGCTTCTTTTATCTTCATTAGTAAAGGTTCTTTCATTAATATTTTTCTTAGTCGTGCTGTCGTATTCGTAGTTACCTTGATACGAAATGGATTCCGAAGAGCCACACGGGCCACGTGGGCTACGTTTCATTCTTTCTTCAAAATGAGAGTTAAAGCATGGGTCAACACAACCCACGTGGACTACACAGTTGTTGACTGCGTCGTTATTATCTGGACAACTCATAATTCCCTTGCTACAGACTTCGATTCCAGTATTAAGGGATGCAATCCACACTGTTGAACTCTGAGAATAATGAATAACCGTGCTGTCATATTCGTAGTTACCTCGATTCGAAATGGATTCCGAAGAGCCACACGAGCCATGTGGGCTACATTGCATTATTCCTTCAGAATGAGAGTTAAAGCATGGGTCAACACAACCCACCTGGACTTCACCGTTGTTGACTGCATCGTTATTCTCTGGACAACTCATAATTCCCTTGCTACAGACTTCGATTTCGTTAAACCAAGTCGCACCTATCCACGGAGGAGCCATCTGACATGGCAACTCTACTGCATGATTCAACACCACCTACATGGACTTCACAATTGTCATGGAAAGGTTCTGCATCATTGCCCTTGCTAAAGACTTAGATTCTGGTTTTAAGGGATACATTCCCCACCACTAAACTCTGGTTAAGATAAACCAAGTCCCAACTATTCATGGAGGATTCCTTCGACATGGAAACTCTACTGCCATCATACTTATCTATTGAATCGACGAGTGAGCTATTATGTTCATCGTAAGTCGAATTATATAAAGGCAAGTCATTGGATTTCGTTTTGTTCAGAGGTGCGTAATTAGGGTCTACGTAGACCGAGAAACCATTGTTGCCAGGGTTACGCAGTCCTACTGGCACAACTAGAGCTGTGGAGTCACTCATTTTCATGTGGAGTTGTGGTGAAAGTGGAGAGGAGAGAAGGCCCTAAATCTTGTGGCAATTGTAGCGAGAAAACCGACCGTTGGAATCGAGATCCGTCAGTTGCAGGTAATATGCCTAACCCTACTCTTTTATTTTAGTAGATTGAAAGTTCAGTTTATTTCTCCAAAGCTTAGGAACAGACCCTTGCTCCTCTTCACGGCTGGGTCGCACTTTTTGGGGCAAAAAGTGTGACCTGGGTAGCAGGTTGTGGGAAGAAAACTGCGACCTGTCCCAGGTTTGGGCCTGAAAAGTGCGACCTGACAGGGAGGGGTTTTTCTGTGTTGTTTTTTGGCCAAGCACTGGGTTTGTATGTTGAGATACAGTCTTTCCTATCTGTACACTGACAAATATGATGGTTTTGTGCAGATATGGTAGAATTATGGATCAACTGGAGAGAGAGAGACCTAGGCACATTACAGTCAGAGATCCGAAAGGATCAGGGTGTCCACAGTGCATTGGCCAAGTTTGGGGTTATGAAGTTTGTGGAGAACCCTTTGATGAGAGCTAGAAAGTGCTTATTGTCCCGGATTGTCAGCTATTGGGATCCGAACCATGAGGTCTTTATAGTGCAGGGGCACCAAATCGAGTTGATGGTCTAGGATATATATTTCCTGACTGGTCTCCCACCACTTGGGATGGTAGAGAATGCTCAGCCAGTGTTACCGTGGGGGAGGAACATCATGCAGTTTGTAGAGCGCCATTTTCGACCAGGTCTCCAATTCAAGGGGAATCGGATACCCATTGGGGATCTAGAGAGGTTAGAGACCCGTGCTGCGGATCATGGGCAACCAGGCACTCCGCCACACCACTAGAGAGCAGATGATGCTTGTGGAGAGTGTATTGAGTGGGACCTACTATGGGTGGGCCTAGATGATGTTGTCATTGTTGAAACAACAGTTGTCGCTATGCAAGAGGCAAGTGAACCATAACTGTGCATATGGTACAGTTTTGTGCTCACTCTTCTTTGAGAAGATCCCAACACTTTGACCTCGCATATAGCTCCAAGATGGGGGCCCGAGAGAGCCCAAGATGCGCTGGTGGGGGCGACTACTATGCAGAGGAGGATGTGGGGCAGTCGGACAGGTGTTCCTACCCGCGTTCTTTACTCATTGGGATCAGATGTCGCTGTATATAGACGACTATCCCTATAGTGGGATGAGTTATCATGGGGACTCGGATC
Organism: Pinus albicaulis; assembly: GCA_034641835.2. NCBI lineage: Eukaryota > Viridiplantae > Streptophyta > Pinopsida > Pinales > Pinaceae > Pinus > Pinus albicaulis. The sequence continues at coordinate 440,804,858 of CM076584.1, forward strand.
TGCCACTACCGCCTGGTTGAGTATGGGAGCCTGATGGTAAGTGAAAAATTGCTAATATTTTTGGTGCATGTAAAGCTTTAGAATATTGTATGTGGTACTCATTCGTTCATTTTTGGTATGCAGATACAACACCGGTGAAACTGGCCGGGTATATGGGGCGGCCTGCAGTATCAGGAGCTACAGGACCTAGTGGATCGAGAGCGCTGCAAAATGAGGATGCAGTAGCCCTCCTAGAGGACATCCATCTTAGATGTGAAAGGCTTCTGACCCATGTTTCAGAGCATGGCTGGCAATACTTGGATGACCAGTACATAGAGCCGTGTATTGGTCTACCCTCGGAGTGGCGAGGGGTCATGCGACACATGGCGATGGATGGACAGGGGATGCACGATCTACGAGCTGCAGGAGCAGAGCCATTGGCTTGGGATCCTCCAGATAATGATTAGGTGTAGGGGAAGGTGGTGCCCCCTGTTTTGAGTTTTGTAACATGCTAAGGGCATGTCATATGTATCAAATTTTATGGACTCTAAAACATGTTATATGACACATATTATGGATATGCATCGTTTTGATGGTTTTATGTGATACTATTGTCTTGTGTTAAATGCGTGTGCTAAATTCCAATCTAGAATATTTTTTGCAATGCTATCCACATAGTGATTTTGTGCTCTAGGTACATGACTGAATGTAATGATTTCAAATTCACGCATCAAAAGCTTCACTCGTAAATATCTTCTAAAAAGGATAGGATTATGCACACAATAGACACCATTCAATTGCATGACAAGAAGCAGGTAATCTAAATGAACATGAAGGTGGAGGATGCGATGGGAAAGGGCATCAGCTAATAAACCTCTCACTGCATCATATTCGGCTTGATTATTGGTAGCAGTACCAATGCATACACCGTTCGAGAGAACAAGCAAATGCGAGGGAGTAAAGATGGCCCAACCTGCCGAGGCTATATTCCAGGAGTAGCGACTTGCACCATCGACATAACCGATATAAGGTGTGGATAGGAGGTCCATCTGAAAAGTGCCACAAGACAACAAACGGGAGGATGATGAACAATGCTGGCAACTTGAGCGCATCGTAGAGATCGAACAAACACTGCGAAAGGGAGTGGTCTGGGTAAGATGTCTACCACTCACATGCCGACGGGTAGGTGGTGTGTGGGAGCTATCGGAGGTGTAGCTTGTGCTCAGGCCACGAAAGTCACCATAGACATGGATGGTGCCATCCCGCTTATGGGCGGGAAAGATGAATTCAGGGGTGGACAAGGCTTCCATGATGTCATCATCACAATAGAAGATGGAGTGACGGGAGGAAGGGATACCACATGACGCGGCAAAGCTACCTGACTCATCATCATGAAAAGGGAGGTTCACATGTGAATTTTCATAGGGGATGATGGAAGGACAAGCAGATAAGGGATCTACTGATGTTAAGCCCAGGGTGATCGCTGAAGGGAGGTCGAGCGAAACAGCAGGGGAAGATGCAGAGGGAGCTTCCACCGAGGGTCTCATGGATGATGACAGGTAGAGGATAGTGGCCGCAAGCTCCATCATCTCGACATTACGAGGGGGAATGTCAATGGGAGCCAGTAGATCCTCAAGTTTTTCTGCAGCATACTGTGCAAGAACGGGAGAGGCAGATTGGTATTGTTTAACCTCGTACTCCCGAACTACCTCTAAAGAGGCACGGTAATGCATAAGGAGGGGAAAATGGTGAGAGTAATGGCCGTGGAGATCACACAAAGCACAAGGTTGGTTGGTGTGAATATTCTTGGTGTTTTTGGCTGCATTCGAGGAAGAGGCAGAGGCTTCAAGGACCGTAGACTCAAGGAACGCAAATTTAACCATGGGCTTGATACGAGGAAACTCAGGACAGGTATGGGTGGCATGAACAATGACATCACTCAAAGAACAGGGATTTGGGGGTGGAGGAGGTGCAGGGTCAGTCGGAGCGGCCTTGTCCTTTGAGGTCCTCTTGCGAGCTTTGCCCTTCTTTCCCGAAGCGGTTGCAATAGGAGGTGGCTCCTGTTGAGGTGGTTGAGGCACTGTAACAGCAGGAGAATTCATAGGGACAGGTTGAACTAGGGTCAAAGCAAGATAAGGTTTGGGTTGACCAGGTGGGGTAGCGGCTGGGGGATCAAGGTACCAGACTGGAATCCCCAGGGTCAAGTTAGAAAGAGAGAGGGTAGCCATAATAGGTGCCGTGTACAGTACAGGAGGGGGAGCTAAGAATGGTATCTGACCGGAGGGGTAATGGCTAGGCAGGATGGCTCTAAGATGGTTAAGGCCTGGAGGAACCATTCCAGGAGGATAAAGAGTCTCATGAGTACCAGTTGTAGATGAAGGGCAAGGAGGAGGAGGTTCAGAAGGCTGAATCGGAGGGCTAGGAGTAGGTTGCGGAGGGTGAGGAGGTTGCTGACTAGTCGAGGTGGGCCGCTTGAGAGAAGATCGAGACGATTGCATCAAGCAAATATTCAATGAGTTGGGATCAGAGACAAGAGGAGGAAGACCAGGGAATGTACTAAGTAGAGAGGAATATTTGTAGACTCTGGGTGAGACACTGGTCAAAGGATCGACAGTTTGCTTACTGGCCACCAAAGAGATAGTGGACTTAGGGGAGGTCTGAGACTTCGGTTCGTAATATGTCAACTGGTAAATGGTGACTATCTTTCCATTATGATGGAAGGAAATCCTGCAGTGAACCACAGATGGGACATCATACATCGCATAGGTGTAGATACGACCCAATAGAATGTTGTAATCTAAGGGGGCATCAATGACTTCTACGTCAATGAAAACAGTCTTACCCACAAGAGTAATAGGACAATTTTGGAATAGGCCAATGGGCTGGGAGGCGTGGCCATCCCATGCTCAGAGAGTGATCGTGGAAGGAGCCAACTCAATTGATCCAAGTTGCTTCCAAATCGAAGTGAACATCACACAGGTGGATGCCCCCTCATCAATGATACACCGGGAAATGTTGGCGATCTAGATTTTGACTGGGATTTGGAAGGTAATGGAAGCAGGGAGAGGAGGATGTTATGACCGGTTGGCATCAAAGACGATCAAGCGATCATCAGCATGGTCTATAGTTCCCATGGCAGATAGTAGATCTTTTCATTGTGAAGGGCACGACTGGAGGAGTTCCAGCGTTGAGATGGCGGCAGGAGATTGCGCCAAATCATCTACTATACTATAAGAATGGGAAGCTTTTCCAGAAGCAACATTTCAGCATAGTGGTCCCTTAGGGATCTTGGTATCAACCTCTTCCTTAGGCTGAGGGATCTACAAGGGAACATTAGGTGTCGAAAGAGGCTCTATAGGACCTGAAGAAGATGGCTCAGGGATAGACGTAGCGGGAGGCTTGTTGTACTGACAGGACCGAGTCTGAAGGTTGAGGTCAACAATAACAAGTTGATCAGAGTTCATCATGAGGATATGGTAATCAGAGGTACCAGATGGAAGAGGTTGAGTGGTCGACTGACCTTCAGGTGGTTGGGTAGCCACAAATCCTTGCTAAGGGAAAGGATTGGTAAACGCAGCCGGTTGACTAGGCGCAGGATTGGGAGGGACAGAAGGGGAGGCTTGCTATCCTCGCACTACTGCTTGAGACTCCCACATCTGCTTCATCTGTGGTAAAATAGGACAATCTTGCATGTAGTGACCATAAACACCACAACAATAACAAGGCTTATTCGTGCGAATAGGCCTGTCATGCTTGGGTTGAGTGTCTTTTTGTTGGGTAGCAGTGTTAGGAGCATTATTTTGCGAATTAGGTCCAGGATTACCGAGAGAAGATGGATTTTGGTTTCCTTTCCTCTTCTTTTTTGAAGGACGAGGATTAGTCGAACCCTGTTGTGCATACACCTACCCCTGAGGGGGCAGTGGCTGCTGTTGCAGGGGTTGAGAAGGCAAGGGAGGCGGACGTGCTAATGCTGGAGGAGCTGGAGAACCAGGCTGCGGATATGGATATTAAGGAGGTTGGGTAACAGTGTGGTAAATAGGAGGTTGGGAAAAAGGAGGAAGCATGCTGTATCCTGGATACATGCTACCGGGAGGGGGAAAAGTGCAGGAGGTGCTGGCCCCCCGCTGAAGAAAACCATAGCCCATGGGAGGCTAAGCGTCTTGATGACAGAGAGCTCCAATGATACCTTCGTTGGTATGAGATGCCTCCGGTGTGTTGGCACCACCGTGTCTGGGAAGATCAGGTAGAATGGTATAAACATAACCCGACTGAGCATAGATCAGGTCATATTTTAAGGCAATCTGGAGAGCGGCTTCTTTAGTTTGAGGGAAATGCGATGCGACATCTTTGCCAATAGCAGGCAAGAGAGATCTAAGGAACCAGTCCATGTATACACGGTCTTCGAATGTAGGGGCTCGACATAGGCTCTTTCTTCTCCACCATTCCTAAACATGATCAGATAGGCAGGTCTCAGACGATTGACGGAAAGAAGTCAAAAGTTTGGTACTAGTGTCATAACGAAGGGGAAGCTGGAAGTAAGACAAAAAATCCTAAGCAAGAGCTGCAAAGGTGGTATGAGAGGAAGGGGCCTGATCAACATACCACTTAGAAGCTTCACCAGTAATCATACATTGGAACAACCGAAGATGAACAGAGTCATCGGTAATGGAGTTAGACGAACACCACATGTGGAAAGATCGAACATGGTTGGTAGGATCTTCACCAGCAAGACCTTCAAACTTTGGGATGTCAGAAGGGAACTTGGTTGGCATAGCAGGCCAACCAACATTATGGTGTATAGATTCATTTATCAACTGGTTGAAATATGGAAGACTGAGGCCTGTCATATAGGGGAGAAAGGGAGAAGCCGGGATAGGTTCTGTTGCGGTCCCACTAGTAGTATTCCCGGCATTAGATCGGGGTTAACGCTAGCATTAGGTCCTGAACCAGACATGGTGAAGGTGACAGGAGGAGAAGCAGGGGCGGAATGAGAAGGAGAATCCAAAGGACCAGAAGAAGAGTCGAAGTACAGACTCGGTGGAGGACTAACTCGATTCCTACGCAGATGAGTAAATCTTCCTACCGAAAACTGAGGATGAAGGCCAAGAAGTCTCTAGGATAAACGCCTTGGTGGCGCAGTGATGATGACACAAACACGACACAAAGGAAAAAGAGACCAACAAGGGCAAGGAGGTGTAGGATCAACTGATTACAAAGTCGCAACAAGGGCAGAGAGGTGTAGGATCAATTGATTTCAATGTTTTAGAGTCTTTTCTTGGCAGTGTTAACTAAGCTCTTTTTTGCTTAGGGTGTGTGTGAAAAGTGTGTAAATTTTAATTTTTAAACCCAGATGTTTGTATAGAAAAAAAAAAGTGTGTTGTAGAGCTGTAAATAAACTTGTAGACAAAAGTATATGAAACTGAAATAATAGAAAATAAACAGCTAATTATGCAACAATCTAAACCCAATGAGGCAGGCATCTCAACAACTAGTCTGTAGGTGGGAAAAAAAGTAATCAAAACACACTGAAAAGCCAATATATCTAAGGTTGGGAGGGACAGAGATCTAAAGGTCAGATCTACTAGAAAGTGGTGCAGAAAACAGCAACAAATCAGAGGAAATATTGTTGTAAATGAGGTGGCGAAATGTTATGTCCTGGAGGGAAGTGGAGGGGACCCTAGAGGAAAACCCAAACATAACTGAATGAGGTGTTGTGGATGGATAAATAGCCAATATAAATTGGATCTGAAGGTGAGGTATCAGATTTGAAAAATGGCTGAAGACTCTGAAATTTCAGACAACCTGCAACAGCAAATAATCTTCCATTAAAAGTGGAGGGTACTGAAGCCCTTAGAGGCTAGGTTCCCACTTAGTTGAGAAAAACAGAAAAATTACAGGTTAAAAACGGGCAGAGATGGAGGTCAGAAAACCCTGAACAGAGGCTCAGACAAACCCAAAAAATTTCAGAAAGATTCCCACAAACATTCTAGGTCGCAGTTTCTGACTGTTTTCTGCAAAGGTCATAGTTTTTGGGTTGAAAAGTGTGTCCTGGATCTCTAGGTTGTAGGTTTAGGGAAAAAAAGTGCGACCTGCACTTTCGGCACTTTCGGCGGAATATTTCGTTAAAATGTGTCGTCTCAGCTTCGGTTGATGCCTGTCACCTGCGCAATAGGTCCGAAAACACACGGAAGTTAGAATTTTTAATGTTTTATGGTTTTATAGGTTAAAAACAACATCAAGAAAAAGAAAAAACAAGAAGCTGAAGAGAAATCCTAGGGTTTGAAGTAGTTGGATATGCTGGGATCTGAAAAACGACAGTGGTCATAATCGTAAACTCATGTGGAGTCGCCAGTTGTTAGTATGAATCTTAATTCCAAGTGTACGAAAAAAGACCACTTTAGTTGTGCATAACAAACAACCCTAACAACAAATATGGCTGCCAATATCCTTAGATATACAGTTAGGTGATCAAGGTAAATGCTGCAAAAATCTAGATCTATGCATAAAAAAAGACATTAAGCAGTAGAAAAAACAAGATTTACTCCATGCATCCAATAGACAAGACAAGAATATGTTGAATGAATTTTTCACTAATGGCACCTGGGAGGAAAACACAAAAGGGTGTTACCAGTTCTCCTCAATGGGATGGGTTCTTGTAAGTCCTCAGCACTTCAGATCTAAAATTCCTCTCTCTTGATGGTGTAGAAAACCTAAACAAAAATGGTAGCAAAATATGACTATGATGGTGGATCAAAGTCAGACCAAAAGTATAGATCCAGAGTGATATTTAGGCAACAAAAGGTCGTAAATGAATGGAAAAACCCTTTTATTTATAACAAAATATTGAGTTAGTCTAGATATTGGTGCATAGTTAAAATATTATTAACCAAATTAAGATCCAACATTTATGGAATATTTTATTATATTTGTTGGAGGGAAAAGGAATTTGACTTGGGTCAAATCCATTTATTTGTAAATAATAAATAAATAAATTATTTATTTATCATTTTAAGGATGTGGTTGAGTAATAATCAAATAAATAATGTTTTATTTAATTATTTATCGGTGATTTAGTCATATTCAACAAAGAATATTATTTGAATAAGGTTTAAATAATTATTCTTAGGAAATAATAAGATAAATAATGATTTATCTCATTAATTTCTATGTTTTGGGTTAAATATAACCAGGAATATTAATTAAACTGTTGTTTAATTAATTATTCCTTGAGGAAAATCAAACAAATGTAGATTTATTTAATATTTCCTCATGGGGTTTCCTGTTTAGACCATAAACAACTTAATAAAGGTGTTTTACTAAGTTATTTTTCATAGTGAATGCAATTTTACTTAGGGTAAAAGTTGTCTTACATGGGGTACTTGGGTCTGTCTAATAACAATAGGTTAGATGACCAAAAAATGGTGTAACACCTAGATATACAAGGAGATCTTAAACTTATAAAGCTACTTCTTGGAGGAGCCATGTGCCTTTGCTAATTTTAAACACCTTCTTGATTTTTTATTTTGGATTCTTTGTGAGGAGCCATATTTGTTTGTTTATTTTCAATAATTTCTTTATTTATGCTCTTGGTTCCTTTCTCTTCATTCCAATTTCTTGTATTGTGTTCCTTCCTAGAGTTCTCTTGAGATTCATGAATTGAACATGCTTGGCTTGGTGTATCACTTACTTTGGATCTTCAAAATAACTACTACTGGATGTTATGAAATTATGATTTAGCTTCTTGGGATGATCTTCATTTGACGAGTTTTGGGGATCATTGGGTGCTTCACAATTTCCCTGATAATCAAGATTTGTCTTAATTAGAGGAGACCTTTGCATGCTGAGAATGTGATCTAGGGATTTATTCCCTTTGTGGAGATTTTTTTTGAGCTTCTCTAATTATTCTCTCAAGTGAAGAACCTCTTCCTTTTGTATTTCACCAATTTTCTCATTTTCATTTAATTGTTCAAACAAAAATTCCTTTACCCTTTTTGCTTCTTTTAGTTCAACTTTGAGATTAAGAATGGTGTCTTCATTTATTTTTTTGTATTGAAGTTGCTACATCAGTTGACCTTCCTTATTTCTAATAATATTTATTTCTTTTAGTGCACTTCTAACTTCTCCCTCATAGTCTATTTCCACTTCAGTTTATTCAACCTCTGCAATGAATAATATTGTACCCCTTTCTTCATTAGTCACACTTTGACTGCTTTCACCAACACTTTGTTCCTTTGAGTAATTTTTTTCTTACTGGCTTGCCTCTTCTTTTGATGCTTATATTTGAATCTTGACTCATCATCACTATCTTTGAACTTGGCATAAGGAAATTTACATGCATAATTACCTATCCTTCTAAATTCAAATAATTTAAAAGGAAGCTTATCTTTAAACTTGTTGGTTCCTCTTTTGAGCTTTCAAATGAACTTAGATTCTTCTTTATCAGAGTTAGAGTATGCTTTATTGTCTTGCTTTTTCTCTTCTTTGGATGCTTTGAATGTTGCTTCCTTGACTCTTGATTTGTCCTCTTTAATTCTAAGCTCATATGCTAAGAGATTTCCATGAAGCATGTCCATAGTCATCTTTTCCACTTCTAATAGTTCTTTAAGGGCTGGAATTTTGGGATTCAATATTGAAAAAAGGTATCTCAAGCCATTTTAAGGCATACAATGGAGTTGAAGATATCATCTACTTAGAGGAAATACGAAGGAATATTCAAATTTTGGAATTAGAATATGAGAGCTTGCAACCTAGATTCTTTAACTTTCTTATCCCCTTCATAATAAGTGTTGATTTTGTTCCATACCTCATGTGTTGACTTACATTGCATTACTTTGATGAATTTTGATTCTTCCAAGCCATTTAAGATAGCATGTTTAGTTTTTACATTAAATGTGTAGATTGTCTTATCTGATACATTTGTTGGAATGGTATCAGGGAATCTATATTCGATATCCATAATTTCCCAAACTTATGTGCCCAAGAAGATGAGATATGTATCTATCCTTATCTTCAAAAATGCATAGTAGGACCCATAAAACATAGGGGGATTACCCAATACTCTAGTTGTGTCCATCTTCCCTTGAATTCAACCTTCTAATGGTTAATTTTTCTTCAAGGTAACTCGCTCTGATTTCACTTGTTGGCCCAAAGGTCACATTGACCAAGCCTGGTGAATTAATATGAGAAAAAAATTAACAGATTTCATTACTTTTGATAATCAAAGAATCATATAGAAATGAACCATAACCATAAACATTAAATCATTAGAAAGAAAAAAGGAACCATCACATAAATAACACATCAAGAAAACATCACAACATAAAGAGACACAACATTTTTATGTGGAAACCCATACAGGATAAAACCAAAAATACTTATTCTTATTTATCCTCAATTCATTACATAGATTTGCAGGATGTGACTTGCTAGAGGAAAACACCCCCAAGATATGCAATTTTCCACTTATGGTAGGATACAACTTGATTATGCATCAAACTCAAAAGTATGAAATAAACTATTCATTGTAGGCTACAACTTGATAGAGGCACCGACCTTGAAAGTATGAAAGAAAATACTCACTATAGACTACAACCTGATTGATGCATCAACCTTGATGATGAGCAGGCTCCAACATGCTCTATGCTCTAACCTAATTAAGGCCTAAACCTTGGTGATGAGCAAGCTTAGAGGAGGCACCCACCTCCTTCATCAATTCCTTGTGGGCCTATATGTCATATCATTTTCAAACTAGTATCATTATCGTCATATATGGTTAATAAAGAGAAATAATCATAATATGCAATCACTATTGTCACCATCACAACTTGAACACATTATCACTGCAATCAATGACACTGAACCCTATAAATATTGTCGCTTCAATTGACACAAAGATCATTGTCACATCTTGCAAATATTGTTACCAATACAAAAACAATCATATAAACTATTGTCACTAGCTTTTATGTTGTTTTTAAGAATTTGTTCCAAATCGTTCATCACTATGGTAACTCTAACCACTTCTTGGAACCTATTTTCATCATGTATCCAAAACAACTTCAACCTACTCATAGATCTTCAAAACATAAAATAGAGATTTTAATTATCAAATATTTGTCAACAAGGCTTTCCAAGCCTCAAGAAGCATCCACCACTAAGTCCCGATCACCATGCTTTTTCCAAAACTCAATTTGGACCAATATTGTGCCAAAAATATCATAAAAAACAAACCAAAATATATAATAAATTAATGGTTCTACAAATTCTCCCTTTCTGGGTGTGCTTGTATAAAATGAACATACCTCGATGTTGGTGCTATAAAATTTCTATTGGAAAGTTACTAATAGTGTGAAAAAATGGCAAATATATTATAAAATAAAAATTACAAATCGAACTTTTAAACTAGCAGAGGTCGAACCTGTGACCTCGGGGTTCCCACTAGAACTCAATGCCAATTGCGTTGTTAGGTGTTTCTTACAACAAAACCCTTTTTTATTCCCTATTTTATGATGGGATTAACTTCAAACGAGCAGATGATTTTGACAACCCTCGTGGAATTTCAATATGTCATAATCAAAGAATGAAGTTTGACGTGGCTTCGAATCACATTATAAAAATTGAAAAATTTAACATGCAACCGCTCATATAGTTTTTTTAGGGCCAATGCTTCTCAATATACTACTAGCTCACTCCACATATTACAACCCAACTTCACATGTAGTGCCCTACCTTACCAACTATGTGTTATCACATATAATTGCCGCCACTATCGTCAATCAACACAACAAGACCACAGTTAGACTTGGCTACACTTTCTACTAAGGAAACATATTCCCTTGTATCTGGTGATCACCACAAGAATGCTAAACTTCCATCAACCATGAAGGTATGTTAGACAAAATAATACTTCATTATGAGTTATCCCTTAGCACAATCCAAAATGAAAACACAAAAATATCATTGTTAATGAACCAAAGTTAGAACTCCATTCGTGACTATCATAAAATAAACAGAGAACTAATCATTGAATGAGTGCGACCCCACTTCAACTATAGATCTCAGATTGACCCTTTTATTTCAAACCAGAGACTTATGTGCTTCATTGATGCATATATGGTGTGAAGGTTTCAATCACATATATATAGTTTCCTTGTGGTCCTGGAACTTGGAGGTCTGACCATGGGCTATAAAATACACCTCAAATTATAGACATTGAGTTGACCATATGACCTCAACATAATTTCTATATGACCCATTATAATGATATTTAGGCCCTTTAACCATATACCGAGACCTAGGGGTCCTTGGTTATCCACATGATGACATCAACATGACATCATCATGTCACATTGAGCCCGTGAGTGGTACCATGTGTCACCCATTTTTGGCCTTTCTGCCAAAAAAAACTTGTCATTTGGTGCCACATCTCATGTTAATTTTTGTAGCATCAGATGTGTTGTAGCCTCGATATTTTGTAGAGAGGCTAAGACACATGCATTATCAAAGACCCATAAATTGTTTGGGAAAATTCCACCTATAGATGATTTAATTAAAATAATTAATCATTTTTAATGTATTCCTAAGACCAAACTTAGGAAATGTGATTAATTAAAGCGTATTAATTAAATATGGTGAGAATATTCTAGATGAAGACGAGGATCGATTCTAAGCTATTCTTAGCCTTTGATTATGTTTTAATCTTGGTCGTTGATTTTTCAATGGGAGATTATAAGAAGGAGCTCGATGGGCACTTGTAGAACACACTGAGATATTGAGATGTAGAGATCAAATTCTTAAGAGAGCAACGCAAACTTTCCAGAGAGAGATCAAGTGATTTCTTTGCAGTGAGGGGTAGGTATGGTTGGCCGGAGGAATATTTTCCAAATCTGATGAGTACATAGCAGAGGGGGTAGTAAAAACCATAGAGAGGCTATACAGTTCCACACAGAGGCAGTGCAGAGCTTTAGAGGGAGCCCACAATTTTGTTGAGGAATAGTTGAGGCTCGGTGTCAGAAGCCAGAGAGAGTTTCTGGAGGCCAGGAGGGTCTCGTTCCCAGTCAACAGAAGATCCAACAGCAAGAGGAATTCCTTCTTTGAGTTGTGACGCAAAGACTTTGTAGGGTGACGTAGTCACTATGCAGAGGCAGCGCAGATAATCTCATTGAGAGCTAAGGTCAATGCCATATTCCTGTGGAAGAGTTATATTCTCTCATGAGACTTATTTGTTAGTTTTTCCTCTATATGATTTTTTAGTTTGGGAAGTCATATATTTGTACTCAGAAAAATACTGCATAATATGAAAACCCTCAATTGCAGCATTGGTTTTCCCCAGTTGGGTTTTTTCGAGGAAATTTTTCCCAAAATAACGGTGTACTTATGTGTGTGTTTCTATATTTCCTGCTCATTATTTTGTTTCCGCAGTATTTTATGTTGTGAAGGTTGCAGTTGATTTTATTTCGATTTTTACTGTGTTACGCTATAAATAACTTGATTTAGAGATAAACAAGTAGAAGAAATTTAATCAGTTACTATAGTAGGGATTTAGATCTAAGAATTTTCACATGGTATCAGAGGGCATGTGAAGCAGAAAGAAATCAGCTGCATACAGAAGAGGGATTTTGAAAGCACTACATAGGCAGTAGTTTGAAACCCCAGAGGAGCTACACAATCCATAGCTAGGAGGGAAAAAATTTCGTGGAAATTTATTTCTCTAAGTAAGTCCACAGAGAATAAAAAATTTCGAATCAAGATTTGTCAAAGGCAGAGGGAATAGCGCAAAAACTTCCACGCAAAGCAGATATTTAGTTAGGACGTAGTTTTCAGCAACAGTTTTCCAGGGCAGAAAAGCATCAGAAGAGGAAAGAAGAGCACATACTGAGGGAATTTCTTCCTCAGAGAATTTCAATCCAAGGAATCAAAATTCTCACTACATATCAGCATTAGCTGGGAGCAGATCTACTTACTCCAATAGGGAGTGCGTAGAGCCAGCCAACAGTTGTGAAGAGGAGAGAGGAGGAATTTTAACATTTTTTTGGAATAATGGTAGCAACCAGATTGAGAGATCAAGATAGTTTGAAATATGCTTCCAACTATGTGATCTAGAAGGCTAGGATAACCTGCCTTCTGGATGAGCATCATCTCAAGATGTATATCAGTTTAGTGGTTGTTGTACCCTCAGAAATTTATCAACTTAAATATTACAAGAAGTGAATGTCAAAGGCCAAAATAATGATCCTAGATGGAGTGAGGGATGATGTAGTTTCTCATATTGTTGGCAAGGACATGGGAAAGGATATGTGGGATAATTTGGCCATGCTATATCATGGATCTTCCGAGCAACGAAAGATGTTCTTGGAAGAGAAGCTTAAAGTGACCAGGATAAGGGGGAGTGTATAGATCCCTTCCTAACGAAAATTCAGGAAGTCTGAGATCAACTAGATTTTATGGGATCAACATTTCAACCTACAAATTTTATATGACATGTCCTTAATAATGTCTCTAAGGACTAGCAAGTATTTTTCCAGAGTATCCTCAACAGAGAAAAGTTTCAAGATTGGGAGAGAGTTTAGGCATATCTAAACCAAGAGGATATGAGGCATGATTTGGTGAAGATAACCATAGGTGGAAGCAAAAACAGTGGGGTGAAGATCGAGAAGGAAGAGGAGAATGCAGCCCTCGCATCAAAGGGGCAGGAGGAGTAGCGCAAGCGAAAGAAGGATATTTCGAAGATCAAGTGGTTTCGATGTGGTAAGATGGGTCACTTCAATTCTCAATGTCCTCTTCGGAAGAAGGAAAAAAAGGAGAAGTAGGATCATCGGTTTGCTTCCGCTGAGATAGATAGGTTGTCCTCCATATTGGAGGAGGATTTTTCCATGATTTCCCAAATACCTCCAGGGGGGAGGTAGGGTGCTTTGGTTTTGTAGCCCTAGAGTGCTATAGTTTGAGCAAGGTCCTTGAGGAGTCCACCTCTTGGATCATTACCTTGCTACGGGATCCCATAACAACAATAGCAGGATGGACCAGTGTTAGTTGGTGCAGTCAGGTGCCAGAGTGATAGATGCAATAGAAGCAGTCAGAACTAAGCAGCACATAGCAGAGTTGGTAGTAGTGCAGTTGGCACAATGTAGAGTCAGCAATAGTGCAGTAGCTTCAGTGAAAGTGAAGAAACTAGCAGCAGTCAGAACTCGGGTGACAGATGCATCAATCTGAACACATTCGATTTAGTTGATGGACATCTCTCAGTTGCAGCAGCAACAAATGAGAGGAGTTGCGGATGTTGTAGTGGAAGAAACAACAGAGTTGCATTGTAGATGCAGTAGTTGATATCGGTAAGCAGGGTCAGCAACAACACAAATTCATCATAGCAGGATATGGTGCAAAATCAGGGTGATGCTTCAGTGAGTTGCATTACTAGAGCACATTCCTTGCTAAGAGGGAATGTTGATTTTTGTAGCATTGGATGTGCTCTATCCTCAAGATTTTGAAGAGAGGCTAAGACTCATGCATTCTACAAGACTCATAAATAATTTCGGAAAATTACACCTGGAGATGATTTAATTAAAATAATTAATCAGTTTTAATGTATTCCTAAGTCTAAACTTAAGAAATGTGATTAATTAAAATGTATTAATTAAATTTGTTTAGAATCTTCTAGATGAAGAAGAAGATCCAGTCCAAGCTAATATTAGCCTTTAATTATGTTTAATAATGGTCGTTGATATTTCAATGAGAGATTATACGAAGGAACTCGATGGGAACCAGGAGAACACACTGAGATCTTGAGATCTAGAGATCAAATGCTCGAGATAGCGATGTGGAGTTTCCATAGAGAGATCGAGTGATTTCTTTACAGTGAGGGAAAGGGATCGGTGAACAGAGGAATATTTTCCAGATCCGGTGAGTGCATAGAAGAGGAGGTAATAAGAACCATAGAGAGGTTGCGTAATGCCACATAGAGGCAGCAAAAGCCATGCTAATATAGTGAAAAGCTTTAGAGGGAGTCTGAAATTTTGCTACGGAATGGTCGAGGTTTAGTGTCAGAAGCCAGAGTGATTTTTCGAAGGCCAGGAGGGTCTCGTTCCTAGTCAACAGAAGATCTGACAGCAAGAGGATTTATTGCTCCGATTTGTGACACATAGACTGTGTAGGGTGACGCAAACACTACGTAGAGAAACTCATCTAGAGTTGAGGTCAATGGCGAATTCCCATGGCAGAGTGAGATTCTCTCATGAGACTTATTTGCCAGTTTTTCCTCTGTATTATTTGTTAGTTTGGGTAGTCATAAATTTGTACTCATAAAACTAATACATAATATACAAACCCTAAAATTTTGCACCAGTTTTCCCGAGTTGGGTTTTTCTGGGGACATTTGTAAAAAAATAATGGTGTTCGTGTGTGTGTGTGTTTCTATATTTCCTGCTCCGTATTTTTTTTCCACGGTATTTTGTGTTGTGAAGGCTGCAGTATATTTTATTCGATAATTACTGTGTAACACCATAAATAACAAGATTCAAAAATTAACAAGTAGAAGAAATTTAATCAATTACTGCAGTATGGATTTCGATCTAGGAATTTTCACATGTCACACCTTGGTGACACCACATCACCTTGTTGACATCAACAAATGACATGTCATGATGATTGTACTATCAACTTCATTTCTTCTGGTCTGTCATAATATGCCATGTGTCATTTTTCTAGGGAGTCCACATCATCTCTTCCAATCAGTCACATTATGTTGCATGTCAACTACTTATTGGCTCAATGGATGTGTTAAATTTCGTGCATCTCTTGACATGATCCACCATCCATTTTTTCACTCAATCATTTGATCGGTGAAAAGATGCGCACGATTTAATAGGTTAGAGATCGTTCCAGTTTTTCTCATATCTATCATTTTTATAGTCAATGTATGATGGATGCGCTCGAAAGATGCACACTCTTTAACGTATTGATATTGTGGTTTTTTTCCCCATAGTTTGGGCCTCCAACTAGTGTTGATCTCAAAGGGACATAACTTCTCTCCCAAGAGGATTTTTTCCAGAGAAATATATATTGATGGAAATGTATTGATGAGATGTTTGCAACCATGTAGTTTATAAGATCATTAGGGCACCATAACTACATCAAAAACTCAAATTACTTCAAGCTCCTTTATCTTCATGTGATGAGATCCTGGGATATTTGACTCTCATATTGCTTCATAGAGAGTATTTATTCTTTTGTAAGCACCATGAATTATACTACTATTGTCTTGGACATCCCCTTTGACATCAATGACATCTTGTTGTCATCAATGACAACACAGTGTGCAACAAAATATATCTATATAACCTTCTCCAATCTCTCTAATAAATAATTCAAGATCCGATGCATTTTGTTTGGTTCTCCTAAATTATATTAGAACCTCTCAATGTAGTCTCTGAAATTTCATCATCTTGTTTTTTCATCTTAAAATATTTCTTCCTTAATGTCTTAGACTTTACAATAGTCCTAGTATTTTTCCAAGAATGGAATTTCACCCTAATCTCATAAACCATCATAAAGTTGCATATTTTAGGGTTGGCTGGGAAGAGCTTCAATTTATGATAAAAGGACATCAAATTCAAAAATAAATATGTTTGGGTATTCACTAGCCAGCTCTGAAAATTTAGGAACAACGAAAGGTGGAATGTTTTTCATTTGAAACAATCCATCAGGGTCTTGAATAAGAAATTCAAAAGTTACTAGTTCCCTCCTCCTTGGTGCTTCTACTTATCCCCCATCCTAATGTATACATTTGCCCAAATTTTTTATTTTTTTGACCTAATTAAGGGTTCTAGTTCCCTTATAGGATTTTCCCTTTCAAACCTGGAAGATCCTAAGCTCAGGGTGTCAATGAATGTGTTGGTTGTTGATTCAAGTTTAGGAGAATCAACTATTATCGTGGATGTTATTTTTTCCTTTGGATTCTTAGGTCAGGTATTTGGACCTCGTTTGTCTGATGACTCAACTTCTACTTTTTCTTTTGGGTTCTTGGACCACCTTGACGATCTCCACATTTACTTTCCATTGTGTCAGTATGGTGAGTGGATCCTACTACACCATAGCGATTCTTGGTCTTGTTATTTCTCATGCATCAAGTCATGACCTATTGCATGATACTATAGACAAAGTTTATCAAAGGGTAATTAAAAAACCCATAAGGTTTCCTTGGTTTAATATCTTTCTTCTAACTATTCTAGAGAGGAAATTCTAGATCTTTAAGTTCCTCCTCAACAACAATGCCAAAGATGATGAAGTGAATATGTGTCCTCCTATTTTTGGGCTTATTCACATTACAAAAAAATTTAACTATTAACTTGGAGTCTTATATGATCTTGCGAGGCACTTGGTGTAATATACACAAAAGAGGAATTTTCTCTAGTCACACTCATAAACACACGATCTAGCCAACTAAGAATAAAATGTAGATTAAATCAATATTAATCATAAATAAAGAGGATTCAATAATGTTTTAAGTCCCTTTCTTATTTTTTGGAATCTCACATGGTGAAACTCTTCGTAACTACATCCATGACTTTCACCACTATAATATGATTCCTAAGTGGAATCAAGAATAAAGTGAATCTGCAGCACTCTAATTTCATAACAGCGTATAGAAAAATTGAAATATAAATTAATGCGCATAGAGCTAAAACTAATTAATGAAATGGAAATAATTAACTTACAACAATATAAAATAACTCACATATATGTAGAAAGACAGAAAACACAATGCATTAACTCAAGTGGTCTCCCTCAAGCCTTGACCTGTGTAAGTGTTTTATGAAATCACCATACTATTTATTTCCAAAATCCATGTATAAAATCATAGTATTGGCACAAAAAATGTAATGATCTACTTATTATATTATTATGAAATAGTTTTCTTACATACATATTGATATTAACTATCCTTGCTTGAGAGGAACACCACATATATGTGTGTCACACACATATATGAGAAAGGGGCCGTATAACTCCATAAATGGAGTGGTAGGACCCCTTGAATCTCAATTATAGTTCAAACATACATACAAACACTTGAAAATAGTTACAATTATAATAAGCCTTTCTATCAAGTAGTTGTAACAAATAGTCTTTGGCTCAATCCTACCTCAACGAGGTTATTGAAGTCCCTTGTGCTAGTTGGTTAGTCCTTTTTCACATTTAAATGCATGAGTTATGTCCAACCTCTAGAATTTGCAAAGGCATCATATGGTTTTTCAATTGGGAAATGTGTCGAATGAATCACATAAAGGGGCATGTAAGTAGTGTTAACGTTATTTAATACTTGTGGTGATGCCTATTCATCTAATATTACAACAATATTCTCATGACCCTATTTAATATATTCCCAATGGTTGGATTGTTATCTACATCTAATGGTGATTGAACCAATATAAAATATTCCACGATTATTCATGGTTGTCACCTGTGTTAGTATACGTATTATGTTAAGCTAGGGTACACTTGTAGTTGTGCCTATGTATTAGGGTTATATCTGTAGCTTGTAGTAGATCCAAGCCTACATGTTGACCTATAGTCAAACATGTAGATGATCTCTATGGTACCTAGGTTAGTATATTTTTAT
This sequence comes from Pinus albicaulis, assembly GCA_034641835.2. Lineage (NCBI taxonomy): Eukaryota > Viridiplantae > Streptophyta > Pinopsida > Pinales > Pinaceae > Pinus > Pinus albicaulis. Next base: position 440,823,450 of record CM076584.1, read on the forward strand.
GCAATCATAACATGTTATATACAACAATAAATGTAATTTCTCAAAGTACACATTAATAAGTCCCATGTACATAAAAGGAGGTGAAATGATTTCATACTAGAGGAAAAATAAGGGTCTTGTAGTAGAAAAAGTGGAAAAAAGGAGCTCAATCACTTGATCACACAAGCCTCATCAACATAATTAATTACAATTATAATATCAATGGGGGATTAAAGGTTGGGGTGTTACAATCCCATCCCCCTTAAAGGAACATCGTTCTTGGTTTTCACACCTTTTCAGACGTCATCCTTAGTAGTAGACTATTATAGAAATATTTTGTTCACTACAATAGTCTATATATTGTTCCTTTTCAGTTGCACCAACATCACTACTCTTGCAAATAAATATCATCTTCATGTTATTTTCCTCTCCCACCACTTCAAAAAGGAATTTTTCTCCACATTCAATCACCTTCAAACTTATGGAAGGACCATTAAATGTCTACATCAAATAACCAACAACACATATGTGTTACAAACATTATATTTTCCACGGGTAATCTTAATTTCCACAAAGAAACATACATTTCAATCAATGAAATTTCAAACCAATGTTTATTTGTAAGGTTGTTCATTGCTTCATCAAGTTTCCATAGGTGTCTAGTTGTTATGCAGGAAAATCCTCTCTGCGGACAGAAATGATCCATCTAGCCCTAGGATGGGTCTAGTAACAATAGGTAACAATCTAATGCCTACTTTCCTAGATTGCAAATGGGCACAGATCGTATATAGATGATCTACCTCTATCTGATGTTGCTCCTCACTCGAATCCTATGATCATTTTCACTTCCTAGTCAGATCCTCGCTATCACAAGCACTCAATTACCTACACAAGAGATCAAACAACACAAAACATGAAAGCACAACATGTATTTCACATAAAAAATCTATCTAGTTGATCAAGGAATACTAGAAATCAAATCATGCATCATATACAAGAGTTTAAAGCAAGAATCAATTGTATCATATTAATATAAGAGGGGGATTTACAACCTACGCGTTGATGTCATAGCTCTCCTTCAACGGGTCCGGATCCAGACACATCTCCAAAGCGCTCGTTTCAACTTGATATGAAAAGGCCAAAAGTCTCAACTCTCCTTCAATGCCTATAGCAACAAATATTTATGTGTTGTTCTTCTATCTCTGTTCTAACTAGCTGAGGTATGGGAGGATTTCCATTTTATAGTGAAGGGAGAGGGAAAATCAATCCACTTAAGGTGGGGAATGGTTTATCTCCTTGGGTGGTTCCTCTTTTGTAGGAACAAGAAGCCCAAAGGGAGAAGCTTGACCCTATCCCCATGAAGAAACAACTAGCTCTCTTCCCACGAAGCTTCTAGATCTCGAAGCTTCGTTTCCATTTTTAAAAACCTTCCAGAAGTGGATCTGCGCAAGTATTATCTCCATTCTAGCACCGATTGGCACTGCTCCAATCTTAATATGAGGCATCAGCATGAGTGAGACAAGAAAAGGGCGTGCTACTCCAAATTAGCATGTTTTTAAGGAGCTACTCCAGGAATGGTTAATAGAGAGTTTGTTCAGTATATTGTAAGGGATATAATGACACATTTTCATGATGGAAAATAGACACAGGGGTCACTGTTAAAGTTCTTCAAGGATTCAGGAACAGGGAGTACAGGGACAGTGACAAATTGTTGTGTAACACATTCCACCTAAAGCATGAAGGACGAAAGAGAGTGAGGGGTGAGATTATTTACGAGTACGTGCCAGGACCAAGATACCGTCGTCAGAAAACCTGAGAAATCAAGAACATATATACATCACTAAAATCTCTGAGATAAACACGTGATATGAGGTATGGAAAGAGCCATACATAAAATAAATCATGAAACTGGATCTGTGGTATGGTCGTAGCCATCCATCAATAAAGAGGATCACAAATATGGACTTAGGTATGGTCGCGGCCATCCAGATAAAAGAGTCATGTGTACAATCATGAATAATATATATCGCCTCACAGTCTAGGCTTTATTAGACAAAACCCAGGGACTTTTGCTCTGCCATGACCTGACCAAGTACAAATTCAAGCATGTGAATGAGTGAGTTGAAGTGGAACAGGTAAGAAAATCGCCTGATTACCAGTCAATGATGTAAATTGTTAACAGGCGCGACAGAGACCGCTACTAATTAGAATGACCCTCAAGGTACTAGCAGTACAATTCACTAGATTTGAATAATGATTTGACGTCTAACATTCATGAAATCATCCCGATCAAAGGAAAATTATGTGAACCTGTCGTCGAAAGCAAGAAACCTGCCATTAGGGCATGCAACCTCTAAGGTACTGAAAATGGATCTCTAGATCTACATCCCAGATAATGAGTTGAAGTCGAAAGGAAGTGATCCGTTGAAGGAGGGCCATAATGTGTCCCACATCATCAACACGAGACAAAGGAAATAAGATAATGATGAAATTGAACAGAGAACCAGGAAATGAATAAGACGAAGAAGGAACTTCTCTTGAACATATCGATGACACGACTCTGGAGCTTGGCAGTATTTGAATCAAATGGAATTAGAGGTCATGTTGATGAAATTGGTAATTGAATGAGAGGGAAATAGATTTCCCAAAACCATGGAGGCAAAGTGACAAAGGTAGGATGTCCCCAACCCGACACGAAACATAGGATGTGTCATGTTCAAGAGCGACATACTGCTGACGCAACTGATAAATACTTCCATTTTCCCCCACCATTTCTGGCGAGTACCCCAATTAATTTTTTATACAAGCTTTAAGGGGATAGAATATGCTCGTCAAATAATTTTTTCCTTCGGAAAGATCCATCGTAGTACATTTTATGAGCCCTAGTAATGAGGAACCGAGTGTCGTCATGGTGATGGGTCCAATGCCATTAAATTTTAATGAGTCTGACAAAGGTGGAACTCAGCGCCTTTTCATATTTAGAGAGTTTTAAAACAAGTGAAAAGAAAACTCCATATGGCTCTTTTTGTAAATATCCCCTCAAACCCGAAAATGTAGAAAACAAAGTCTAAGAGAACCTCTTAGCCGTGATTGACTAAGGTATTCCTTTTTCGTAGATAATTCATCCTAGCTCGAAAAAGGGGTAAACGTATACTGGGTAAATGACGTTTCTTGCACTTTAACGAGTTCAAAATGACAAGAACTCAACAATATTTTCACATTTAGAGAGTTAGAAAAGAGCTAACAAATGACTCCAGGGGGTGACTTTTTCATTTATTTTTTACCAATTTTGAAAAAGTAATAAACTGGAACTCGTGTACATGTCATCCTTTGAAGAAATTAACATTGTTTTTGCACAATAATAAACCCATTATCTGTTTTTGAGGTAAAATTCATTAAAATATATTAAAATATGATAAAAACACTAAAAAGTGACTTGAACACTTATAAAAAATGAGGAAAGTAAAAACATTTTTACTTTTTACCTTCACAAGTTTTGGAAGAGGTTTTTACCCTTATTTACCTCAGTTATTTAGGAACAGATTTTGGGAGATCCGAGAGGCTGGTCGACGAGCCATCAATGCCAGGTAATAGCTGCACTCGTTCTCTGCATTTTCATACCTGTTTTAATATTTTTTACACAACATAACATTTTTTTGGAGAAGAGATTTAATCATGGAGTCGCGGCGGATCGGCGCGGGGACCCCATATCAAGATCGTGTTGGTTTTATATTTTAAAAACGGGCAGAGCGTCGTTCGACGCAACTATTTTTAAAACGACCGCGGTAATCAAAAAGCACAAAAAAACACGAAAATTCTCAAAAAATATCCATTTAAAATTGATTTTCAGGCATGAATATTGATAAGAGGCTGTGTAAATGTTATGACAGGAAGGAAAACACCGAGAAATCATGGTGATTGAGTGGGAAGAGAGAGATCACGATGAATTATATAGGGAAACTATGGAAAACTGAGATTTCCTTGCCGCCTTCAGGAACTGCAAGATCCTCAAATTCTTTATGACCTCTGGCTTAAGAGCATAACCGAAATTACTGCAGTACTTGATAAGAATTTGGAATATGGGATGGGATTGATTCATCCTTGGTGACCAAGAGCTCGAAATTGAAGTATTTTATATTTACTTCATCAGTGGCCTATCACGTACAGGAGCATGGGCACATCTGATTGGGGCTTGAATCATGGGAAAAATTATGGATATGCTCATACGGAGGGCATGTTCAGAGGCGAAGAAATATTCCAGTGGGAAGATAGAGATAAGCAGTGTGAACATTTTTCCACTCAAAGTAATCTTATACACCATTACACATGTCATCGGGGCACAAGCACTGCATGAGGCTACCAAGTCTCAGTTGCAAACTTTCGTGGACTATATGTCGCCTACCATTTTTAACTAGGAGGAAGTTGTGCTGGAAAACATGAATAAATAGCTCACAAAGTGTAATAACATTCGACTCAAGCAATTTGGGTATGGATCGATCTTGACAGCAATCTTCTTGGAACGGGTACCGTTGTTCCAATTCTAGTGGGCAGAAGTAGTTACGTCGACACCACGGGAGCCATGTCTGATGAGATGGGCTGATTTGATGCCTCGTTCAAGAGGTGGGAAACACATGTCATACAAACCTACCTTATTTGTATGGCTGAGGCATCAGCTTATTGTTGTGGAGGATTGTACATAGTCCGAGACTAGTTTCCAGGGTGATCCAGATATACCACTTCCAAAGGGCAAGCACTGGGATGACAGAGGTAAAACATGTTTTTTTGTTATATTTTACACGTTTATGTTTTTTTTTGGATATATATGTTATGATATTGAAACTTATGTGTCGTAGATGTCATACCAGAGAGACCAGCTGGGATGTCCCCTATCGCCAAAAGAGTGGGAGGGAGTTCGAGGCTACTCCATACAAGGAGGGAGCAGATGCTAAAGAAGATATTGCCCAAAATCTGGATGCTTTGACTACCGGGATCTCGGAATATGCTCGTGTTCAGGATATTCCCCACTGTTACCAGATGCATCCATAGGGGTGTCTGATCGTATTCACCGACTACTGACTCGAGTCATTCGAGCAGTGGCTTAGTACTATGACCACCATGTTGATTAGTCTAGTTTTGATTTTTGCAGTTGTAGTCTTGTTGAGACATTCGAGTCTCGTTATGTACCAGAACAGATATTTTTTTGGGTTATGATGTACTGGAAAACTATTTGCAAACAAAATTGACATATATATATATATATATATATATATATATGTTACATTTTTCCTGTTTTATGCATGATGTAATGATGATCATGGTTTTACTATTTTCACAAACGTCTATTTTAGAACAATGCCTCTGTTAAGTAAAACAAGATAAGTGGGAAAATAGTTTACAAAAAGCACACCAAACCAGAACCAAAACTGCACATTGATGTACAAAAATGTAATGACGTTTCATTTTTACACAAGCTTGAAACATGGGAAACTCTGCTTGAAAAAAAAAAAAAATTGCATGCCCCCAGCATGATAACTTAATTCAAGGTACATGCCCTTGAGCTTCACTCCATTCACCTGAGTAGACTTCTAGTTACTAATAGATGGATGGAGTGAAGGTTCAGTTACGAGATTAAGTGAAAGACTCAAATTGAAGGGTAACGTGTTTCATTTTTAACGAGGTTGACACAGTAAAAGAACTATCCTCTGACACCTTCTTTTATTTTTTAAAGAGCTTGACATAAGAAAATGACTTTGCTCTGAAGAGCTTGTTTCATTTTTTAAGGAGCTTGACACAAGAAAATGAACTATGCTCTGGAGATATGATAAAGACATATAAGAATTCATGGCTTCCAAGAGGTTCTCATCTAATGGGAGAACAACATTTTGGAGATCGAGATCTAACGCCCCCAGTACACGGTACACAATGGCACTATCACTGGACGTTGAACAAGTGGCCACATAATTAACCTATGGCGGGGAAGACACCACCTTTAGGTAAGGACCAGGAAGTGATGATGGTAGACTGATGTCACATTAGGGCCAATGAATTAAAGTTGATCGATGGTCACGATTTGGCCTTCATGTGGAAAACAAATCGCATGAAAGAGGGAAGAGATGAGCGCTCCCATGACATAATTATAGTCACACCCTAGGAGAAAGTTAAAATCCAAGGGGCCTTGGACAACCATCACGTATATATAAAAATTCTTACCTCCTAAAGCAATAGGCAGCTTCGGAAGGATCCCTAATGGTTGATTGGTTCCTCTATTAAAATTCAATAGATTATGGGTAATAGGCACAAGCTACGGAGAACCAAAAGCTTTCGAGGTCGTTGAGGATATAATACTAACAGATGCACCTTCATCTATAATCATGCTTGGTACGACCATATTGCAGGCATGTACAATAATCTCAAAGGGCACGTAAGAAGGAAGATGGTATCCCGTGGATCAACTCCAATCAAAGGAAGTGACCAAAATACATGGAGGGGGTGCCATAAGAATAGGAGGACTATCCCCTTGCATTACAAGAGAAAAAATACCTTCATCCTGGACTTCGGGAATGAGAGCAGGAGGATCACTTTCTTGGACTCTGACGATGGGAGTCATAGGATCACCCTCCTGGATCATAGGAATAGGAGGATCTCCCTCCAGTACCAGGGGATCAGAGAAAACAAAAATAACCTGACTGGGATGAGATCCACTATCTACAGAAAAGACCTGATGAACTATGGGTGGAATTAGGTCAACCTTTTTCTCAACCAATGATTGGTTGAAAATTGACTCATGAGATTTTCTTTCGAAGAGAGCGGAATTGACTGGAGATGAATCCCAGTCAATTACTTTATCAACTAGCATAGGACTCGAAGAAAACTTCTGGTACCCAACGGGAGACAGGACTCAGAAGCCAAAAGGGTATCCAGCACTTTGGAGGCTTCGTCTAGATAGGGATAGAGGTGAATGGGATGGTTCCCTTTACATAACCTATAGGGAAATTTAATCTTACCCTATTTCTTATGAGTCTTATTATCTCTAGTTGAAGGTTCATCATCAGCATGAAGTCCATAGGTTGATGATGAAGGAAAAATCAGGCCAACAGACCACACTTTTAACACCTTGGGAATTCCAGGACAATCACGAAGAAGGTGGTAACCCTCACATAGCTTGCAAGGGAATTTGACTCTGCGGGATGGAGTGGAAGTTTTTTCAATATCATTAGAATGGGTAGAAATGTTTGTTGGTTTTCCCCCTTGCTTATTTTTCTTCTTCTTCTTCGACTTCTTCATCTTCTTCTTAGCCACCTGAGAACTAGAGTCCGGGCTTTCACTAGATGAAGAGGAAGAACGAAGTGAAGAAATGGGTGAAGAAGGCGAGGGGTCAACTTTAAGATCAACATGGTGTTGAAATGGTTCAGGCGGAGGAGAATTCGGTTGAGAAACAGTTTGCACATTTGAAACCACATGGGTCAAAAATAACCAAACCAACAAACCAATGGTTAATCCCGGCAAGGAAAACATTGCCATATACGGAGAACCAACATTTCTAAAAGAAGGAAACGTACCAAGATTCCCATATGAGGGGATTCCTTGGTTGATAAACTCAGGAACCGTTTCCATTAATTTCAACCTAAGATCAGCTAAAGAGATAAGCATGGGTAAAATGTTATCGTGGCCGATAAATTTTAGAAATTAAACACAAAATGAATCAGAAAAGGGATAAACTAGGCAAGTGGTTTTACCAAGTATCCGTGAACTGCAATTTACACATTAGCAAATAAATTTACCAATGAATTAGCGTATGACAACCAATATCCCTGAATGTTGTATTCAATGTATCACGTTCACAAGGTGGCAGACTCGTTTACCTGTGGCGGGTTTGAAACCTAATGGTGTCTCCCAAAATATACTCAACGGTACGTGGGATTCCAAATCCGTAGTAGTATTGTTTGATGTGTAACCTTTCGATGAGAGCGTCCCAAATATGCTTATCATACATAAATATACTTCCATACGTGGTACGGGATATCACCCTCAGATTGTAACACGGACTGTTAGCGACAACTCCTACTCTTAAAGATGTTGGAACATGTATCTAGCCTAGACCTCTAAATGTTTTGCGTTAGGTTTCAAATGCTCCTTAGGTTAATTGAGGTTGGTTTTAAATTTTATCTTCATTAAAGTTTCATTTTCGAGGCTTAAAATGATTGTTCCCTGAACACCTATGATGCAAATAATATGAAAAATGATCTTTTCAATTCGATGAACGCTATCTATTTTAGGGAAGAGTTTCAAACAGTGATGCAACAATAAATAATTTAGCAAACGAAACTTTTCCGAACTAAACCACTCACACTATCCCATTCCAAAGAAAAATATTCAAAGATGTCAACCATGCAACGTAATCTATGCAAAAAATTATTTGGGAAAACTATGCAATCGTAATCTATGCACGATTCCCTTTTATTTCGATGAATGGCTACACTAATGGCAGAAGTAAATTCACACAATCAATGCAAAAAACAAGAAAATGTATTGAATGACATTTCACTATTTCTCCAAGTGCATAAACCTAAAGCGAAAAGAAAATATTTTCACTTCCTTATCTTTCACAAAACGCACTTGAAGCGAATCGAAATGAAACTTTTCATTTTTAAAGCAAAAATGAAAGAAAAAATATTTTTGTTTTTTTTATAAGAACAATGCAAAATGTAGAATGCAAATCAAAAGTAATCACTCATTTTGAGTACTAAATAAATATCTCAAAATTCTTCAAGAGACGAAGATCCAAAAATTGAAGAGAGACCCAAACTCATTTCCTCAAAAAAAGACACTCTCCATTTTAACACTAAACAACACTCAAAGAAAAACTTCAGCTGAAAGAAAGCAATTGTGATCTATGCTTGAGGGCGAAAAGAGACACAAATGCGCACAAGGTTAACACTTGAAAGTTCTAATCGTGAGAATCAACCGAAAAATGAAACTCATTCAAACAAAAACCTAAAATATATGATGAGATTTGACTCAAGAACAAGTCTAGAAATCAACAAAACATGCAACCATTCAAATGGCCCGAAAACACCTAGAAACCCTAGGACGATAAGGATGCACTTTCTTTGAAAAAGAGAAGACAACATATGGAGAACGCCAGTCAAAAGTGTCACTAAACATAGAAGAATAGGAGTTATTCAAGTAGAAAATAAAACTCAAAAGGATAAGACAAATTGGCATACAAATAAGAAGAAACCCTAAAAATATATACACAAAAATCGACGCGGCCGAGAGGTTGCAACCCGTGCTGCAAGAGGAAAAGCGCGACTGTGTAAATGCATTCAGCACTGATCGACACGACTGTCAGAGAAATACTAGAGCTGATTGAGGAGAAGAATTAAAAATGAAAGGGTTTACTAAAATGGGACCAGGCTTATCACTTCAACGGAGAGATGAATGTCTGTAAGAAATTATAGAAGCTACAGATAAAAGGAGATGGACACTTAACAAAATATCGATGAAAAAACGAAAAATCACAGAGTGAAAACAGGAGACTAAAGGCAAGCTATGGAGTCACCAATTTGTTATGCAAGAAAATCCTCTCTGTGGATAGAGATGATCCCTCTACCACTAGGATGGGTCTAGTAACAACAGGGAACAATCTAATGCCTACTTTCTTGGATTGAAAATTGGCACAAATTGTATATAGATGACCTACCTCGATATGATGTTGCTCCTCACTCGAATATTGTGATCCTTTTCACTTCCTAGTCAGATCCTTGTTGTCTCCATCACTTAGTTACCTACATAAGAGATCAAACAACACAAAATGTGAATGCACAACATGTATTTCACATAAATAATATATCTAGTTGATCAAGGAATACTAGAGATCAAATCATGCATCATAAATAAAAGTGGAAAGTAAGAATCAGTTGCATCATATTAATATAAGAGGGGGAGTTACAACCTGTGCCTTGATGTCGCAGCTCTCCTTCAACGGGTCTAGATCCAGGCATGTCTCCAAAGTGCTCATTTCAACTTGATACGAAAAGGCCAAAGGTCTCAACTCTCCTTCAATGCCTATAGCAATAATTCTCTCTCTATTTTTCTTCTATCTTTGTTCTAACTAGCAGAGGTATGGGAGGATGTATATTTTATAGTGAAGGGAGAGGTAACATGGATCCACTTAAGGTGTGGAATGGTTTATCTCCTTGGGTGGTTCCTCTTTTGTAGGAACAAGAAGCCCAAAGGGAGAAGCTTAGTCCTATCCCCATGAACAAACAACCAACTCTCCGCCCACGAAGCTTCCATATACCGAAGCTTCGTTTCCAATTTTAAAAACCTTCCAGAAGCATATCGGGGTGGGTATGATCTCCATTCCAACGCCAATCAGTGCTGCTCCAGTCTTAAGATGAGGCATCGATGCAAGTGAGACAAGCAAAGGGTGCGCTGCTCCAAATTAGCATGTTTTTAAGGAGCTACTCCAGAAATGGTTAACAGAGAGTTTGTTCAGTATATTGTAAGGGATATAATGGAACATTTTCATGATGGAAAATAGACACGGGGGTCACTGTTAAAGGTCTTCTAGGATTCGGGAACAGGGAGTATAGAGACAGTGAAAAATTGTTGTGTAACAGTCCTACAAGTGTATGTTGAAATAGTTGTAGGCGAATAATGTCTTCCATGGTACTGTTGGATGAACACTAAAGGTGAAAGTTCGTAACATTGTTTTTAGGTTCTTTTCCTTGTTTTCCTTCGAATTTTGAAACTTCTGAAGGTAGCTTGGTTGGAACGGGTGGCTTGTTATGGCCATGTGTGATAGGGTCATTGGTTAACTAGCTTAAATAAGGTATATTTAATTAAGGAAGATAAAAACGAGGCTTGAAATTTTTCACCATTGAAAAATGATTTTGAACAGTTATATGTAAATAGGTTCCCTGATGAGGATGGTTACCCTGGTGAGCACCCTGTGGACTCCTAGGGGGGAGTTGTGTGGGCTCCCCTAAGGGGTAGCGTGAGGGGTCCCCTGAGACATAGCATGTGGAGTCCCTTGAGGAGTAGTGAAAGGAGTGCTTTGACAAGGATGGGTCCCAATCAAATTTGCACCAAGAAATCATGGTCCTATAATGGTGGTCTTGTTGTGTCTTCTATGCCTAGATGATGAGAGACCTGGCACATCTCTCAGTAGTGCGGGGGGGGGGGTTTGGAAGTGCCTAGAGCAATGGGGGGCCGTGGGGTCCCCTATGGTGTCAAGTAGAGTGTGTGTCACTTTGTGTAACGAGGGAAGGGGATAATATCAAAGTAAGTAAATCACATACATAAAACAAAGCGAAAAATAAAGTGATTACTTTCCCTTTAACTTATGCTATGTGATCAATCAAACAAAAAAATGGTTTTCGTTTGTTTTTGCGTATGATAAAAGATCCTATGAAGACCTATTCCTCCTTTCCACTCTCAAGTTAATTGGGCCCTAAAAAGATATCTTCTGATGGGTACTGGGGCAACATCCTATGAGAATAGGTGATGCTTTCCAACAGCCAAAGAATCAACCAAGGTAATGGATGAGTCTTTAGTGTTTCCCACCCCTCCATATATAGGGAAATGATGCCCTAATTTTGGCCACTAAGATACCTTCATCCCACGTGAGTAGTGGACTCTTTAGCATCTTGGTATTCAGTTACCAATACCGAGCACTAGACAGGTCAGGTAGCCTCGAATAGTATCGCACGCACTAGATCTGAGTTGAACCCCCTTTGAATTGGGTCTTTGATGTTCTTGGGTATTCTTTTTCATGGGATGATGAAGGATTTTAAGCACCCAAAAAGTCAAATTCTATATTTCATATATGTAACATGACCATGACAACTTATGGGATGCCTGCCCCCAATGGTCCTAACATGAACTATTAATTCTTTTATGGCCCCTATGGGGAATGAACTAAGTGTTGATTGTTCATTGCATGAAAAAGAAATGATATGTGGATGATGGGCCACTTACTCTTTTTCCTATTACAATATGTGTGCCTAAATGGAGATGGGAAACTCTAGTGATTTAAGAAAGCTTTCATATGCAAGCCCAAGTTCATATATAAGACACAAGGGAAGCAAAGATTACTTAATTTCTATAGTAACACTTGGTCCTAGTCCCAAAACTATTGAAATAAAAATCCTTTGGTTAGTAACAAGATTTGTGGATAAGGGGCCACTTACTCCTTTACTAATTAAGCCATGTGACTAGTAAAAAATAACAAAAAAAATTGAAAAAAATATGTGGAATGTGGCCACTGACTTCTCCCCCTAATTAAGCTATGTGAGAAATGTAAATAAAAATCAAATATTATGCAATTATTGTACTAATATTGATTAGTAAAGCAACTAGGAAATCTAAACTAACTAGAAAACAATTGTAGAGGTGAAGGAAATTCACTAAAGGCTTCCAATCACTTAAGAAAGGAAAATTACAATGGTTTTTTATGCTCTTTGTAGGGCCATGCAGGTTTTCCTATGCATAGATGTGTGTGCACCTATCTGCACAAAAGTCACGCATATGGCGAAAAATAGTGAACAATCAGATTTCTTTGCCAAAAACAAGTCCAGAAGATCCTACAAAAATTCCAGAGAGGTGATGAAAGTGCCAAGAAGTGATAATGCATAGAAGAGGTCTTGAAAAAACAACTGTTAGAGTAAAGAAAAGAAAATAGTGTACTCGTCAAATCTGTGTTGGTATTTTTGCTACTATGGGGTACCAAAAGACACCTTCTTAGAAGTTGGTTGTTCCCTATTGCTACTATGGGGTACCAAAAGACACCTTCTTAGAAGTTGGTTGTTCCCTATAAAGAAATCATAGATATAATTGGTTGTTTTTAGTGGAAAAACATGAGTAAACAACGATTTTAAATGGTGAAAATAATGCATATATAAACATCAACTAAACTAGAAAAAAAACCCACAAACATTGCTTGATAAAGCAAACAAGTCAACAAAGTAATGGAAAAGGGCTCCCTTTATTAACTGTTGAAAGTAGAATATGAATACAATAGATGAATGCTAAACACTTGGAGAGAATTATTTGAGAAATGGTGCTCAAAATCCTCAACAAGGAGGTTCCTTTCCTCACTCTCTTTGTAAGCTTCTCCTCTCTCTCAAAGAAGTATGAAGACTCTTTCAATGGTGAAATCATCTTCCCACTAGAATGTTGGATTGTTGAGGAGAATTTTTTGCAGCATAACAATGATCTACTTTTTATTTTTGGTTCTCCAATGGCTTGTTTATATAGAATTTTGAATTCCTCTTCCCTCTCTTGGTTAATTAATGGGAAAATGACTTATGAGTAGGACAAGAGGATCCCTTTGGGGCTGGATATCTCTAGGTCGAATCAATATCGATTGTCCTTGGTTGGTAAATGTCAGGGAATCCCATATTCCAAGTGTTTGGAGTGGTCCCAAACTACTGACTCGGACTTTATCTTGACTGTGCACATAGATTTTATATTTAAATCTAAACTACTGACTCGGAAAACTTTGATTTTATTTTTTTATGATGTCTTCAGCTAGAAATTCTTCACCTGTACGCTCGGTTGGATGACTTTGGGCACCATCTTGGTTGTAAAAATGTGTGTAAGATTTTTTTGTTTTAACATGGGGGATATCTGGAACCTCAAACCTATGTGAGAAGGTTTACTCTGAAAATTCAGTGCAAGAGGTTTATGATTGATCATGTTTTCTTTCCATCTAGTACGAAGCAATTTTGCATGATGGAGAAGGGAATAAATTCCAAAGAGAATGGAATAAAATGATTGAGTTATAAAGAAAAAATAAGGCCATGGTACCACTGATAGTCCTTGAATAAGTTCACTTGATAATTTTACTAATGTGAGTCACATGTAAATACAATGAGATATGATCTTTGATTTCATCTCCCAAGAGGTATGATAACTCGTCATATTCACTATATAAATTTATCCAAAGATATTCAATCTAATCTTGTAATGTACTAAAAAAAATTACTGAATACTTCTACAAGTTGCGAAAACCAAATTCGATCGCACAATCACATAATAAGGAAGAGAAAGAAAGTATCAATCACATGTCAACACAAGATGTATCTGGGGAAAGAAACTGCTCAAAAACCCACTATATGTATATTGCATAAATTCAAGACCATGAAACAATAAAATGTTATTTTCCTCACTGAGAAACCTTTGAACTTCCTTCATTATCTCACACTGATCTAGGAAAAATCAGTCCAATACTTAACCAATTCTCAGCCTCTGTCTGACCATCCTTTCTTACACATTGCTAGAGGAATTGTGGCCCTATTAATTAGTAAAATTCCCAAGAATTTATTGTGTAATTCCTTCAAGGCATCTTGATGAAATCATGCATGCTTTGTACAATTTTCTAATTATACAACTGATGGTTATCTTCCCTTTAACCCAAATCTCAATTGGGCCTTCCTTAGAAATGACATGTAACACCTATTTATAGTGAATTATTAGTTAACTAATTGATGACTAATTTTGAATTAAATCATATTTAATTCATTGGACCTATCACTAGCTCATATCTCAGTTAGAACTAGTTAAACAGATTTTAAGTCAATTAATTGAGTTAACTAATGAAAACTCACAAATAATTGTAACTAAACCCCCTAAAATCATGGGAGAACTCTTGTAATATTCTCAAATGGGAAAAATAGGAATAGAGTGCATAAAACTGGAAATATGCATAAATACAATAGATCAAGGTATGAGACAACAATGGATCCATTCCATTATTATTATAACAGAAAAATAGGTACAAGATCTTGAGGAAAAGATCACTCAAGTTGGCCAAATAAGCCTCTCATGAAAGCATACACCTAGATCTAGAATGTTGTTAACACATGAAATACATGAACCCAGAAAAATGCGTTTTCTAAGAGAGAAGAGCAGCTAAAATATATAAAAATATATTTTTGTTGATTTAATGCTCCAAAAATGACAAGACTAGAGGTCCATGCTCCAAAACAGGATTTCAGGACAACCCAGAAAAGGTTGCCGGAAATACACAATATACAAAATATAGCAGATTTGGCCCTAGGGCTGAATAATCTCTACAAATAAATCACTGATGGGAGGTGGCTGATCTGGTATACAAGATGGTTGATACTCTTCCAACAGATCTCCTAAATGAAGGGCTGATCCCCACACAGGAAATCCAAACACTCCAAATAGGGCAATAAACCCACTACTGCAGCTGCTCTCCAAAATAACACAGTTTCTATAGGAAACTGCATTGTATTTGATGATTGCTACTTGGCCTATGCCAAAATGTGTAATGAAGCCCTAAATTCTTCCTCACAAACCTTCAGATGAAAGGATGATCCCTCCAATGGAAAAGTAGCTCAAAAAATGGAGATTTCTCTCCTCCACTGCTACACCCTGCAACACAACCCAACTCTAAACAAAACTATGTTGTACATGAGATTGAAGCTTGGCCAAATGCCTGATTATGGAAGTATAGTGAAAACTCCTCCAAGATCTCCTTAATGGAAGAGGTGGGATTCCCGATCGGGAACACCCTGTGCTAAACAGCACATGCAATTTTAGCTAAATAGCTGAAGAAAGCTATATGTCTAAACAGACCATATATCAAAACATAAAATATACCAAGATGAATAATATGGCTGCCATCCTCTTCCTTTAATAAGATATGAGCTTCCAAACCCTAAGCCCCATTCATTAATGCCACTACTTCCTTGCAATGTGTCTCCATCTAAAAATGCGCTGATCCTTCATTAATGTACACTGCTCCATGACAGCATTGTTGGTTTTTTCAAAGTTGACCCAATCCATATGTTTTAGCCCCTTTTCACACCTTAGGATGCTTTATTAAGCTGAAAAGATGATCCACTTTCACATGAGAAGTGGTTTTTATTCACAATAAAGAGATTTAAGGGTATCCCTACCCATTTATTCACCTATATAAGTGACAAAAAAAACTTTAATATTCCAATTAGTTGCAAGCTAATTTAGGAAAATTACAGTCCTCCCCTCCAAAATGTTGCTTGTCCTCAAGCCACTACAAGGATACTGCAAAATATCCAATGGAAGTGTCTCCTCCCAAGAATATAAGTTTGCTTTTGGTGGATAAACCAAATAGCTTCCATCATGAAAAAGTGGGAGATATATGGAAAGAGTTATATTTTGTCGATTGGCTTCCTCAAGGCATGGGAGGTGGTAAAAATTGGGTGCCTTAGTTCCCATGAGAAACTCCATTCTCCATGCTATCATCCAAACAAAGTGAGCCATCCTTGGTAGATCATAGAAACAATCACCAATCCCCTGCTTATGCAATGTGTAGGGGCTGCATGGCTGAGAGTGAGAGATAATTTTGTTCAAATTACATTGTCTCTCTCTCCATTTATGATAAATTTGGAACTGCTGATCTTGGGCTGCAATAATATAGCCCTTATGAAGCCAAAAGATATTTTTAATCTCATGATCCCCTTCATTAGTTCTAGGAAGACTTCTTTCCTAATCCTTCATGCATATTCTGAATAGAGTGTCATCACCATATGGGCTCCAAAAGAAATATGAACTAAGTGTCATATGACATCTTGGATGGTGATAATATTCCTTCAATTGAGACCAACGATGTTCTTCTTCTTGTTGTCTCAAAACATGATATGATATGTGGCCATCCAACCACCTTCTTGCTGCCATAAGCTTCTCAAAATCTTGAAAATAGTAGGGGACATTAGGTGTTGGTTGAATATGATCCAAGAAAAACATATATTTCCCAAACTCCTCCATAAAGTGGTCATCCCCATCACTGAATGTAGTCCCTAAATGACCATGAATCCACAAAGAGGTTTGCTCTCTTTTGGGGCAATGTGCTGCAAATGCATGGTAAAGGAGTACACATACATTTTTAGTTGATAAATACGCATCAAAACACAATCTTTACAATATATTGTAGACAAGTTGGTGAAGAGGTCCATAGATGAGCCTTTCTATCTCTCCATCAAGAGGGGAAGTGATTGAAACAACCTTGCAAGGTGGTTGCTTTCCTCCTTATACATCAAACAAGCTACATATCTCCTGATATGTTGGTGCACATCTTCTTTGAGATCCTCCCAATAGAATCCCTCCATGATGGTGTGATAAGACTCAATGAAGTCTACATGTCCTAAAGAGAGTGCCTCATATGCTGCATGTAGAATCTCCTTCTTGAGCTTGGAGTCTCTAGTCAAGTAGATCGTATCATGGAAATAAATGACTCCATCAACCACTCTACATCTCCCATCTATCACTTTCCCATCAAGAACCTTACATGTGAAGAGGGTCTTGGAATATTCCACCAATAGTTGAGACTCCTAATATGGATCTAGGCTTCCCAAAAATGACAGCGCTGTAGAAATCTGAAATGAGGCTCATGTCACATCATAACTCTCCTCTTTGACATGCTCAATGCCTAAGCCACTTGTTGGAGTATTGTTACCCTTCTTTTTCTGCCCACCTTGCAGCTGATCTTGCCAAAGATAAGATTGGAGTACATGGAGGTCAACCTCCTCTTGAAAGGTATCTTCCCTCCCAAACTTCCATAGTTTGGCCAATGCATACAAGAGTGTCAGTAGCCTCTTGTCATATTCAGAAATCCTCCTCATGTGTGGAAGTCTCATTGATGCTCCAAATATAAGGAGTATCCCTTTGACACCATGCTCATGCCATCATAGATATCTGAATCATCATTTTTCAGTGCAAATAGTTGAGTGGGAGATGGCAATGTCCATATCACAAAATTGCTCACCTCTCCTTTGAACCCACCAAAGGTCCTCTGCATTGTTCCATCTTCTCCCAAGGCTCCTTCATTAGCAAAATATATCAATGTTGCACCATGTTGAGGGAACTCTTTATTCATCTTCCAATCAGGGGATCTCCCTGGTGGAATGCCTCCATGTAATGAAACATCAAGGCCTAGAGCAGGCTGTATATGTGAGTGGACTGATTTATCCTTGTCCTCACTGTAAAAATCCTCCTACCTCTTCTGTGCATCAACCTTCTGAAATATAGAGGGGTGTGTGCTCCTCATCATATGATGCTTTTCCTCCCCTTTATCTCCTTCTATCTTCAAGATATCACAATCTGTTAATGATGGTGTTAGCCACCTATAAAATTTGTTATAGAAAAAGGTGGCTAAAACTTTTTTGGAGCCTTCAAGGAACAAATTTTATTGCTAAACAGTGTTATCTCTTGAAGACTCTAGAAGACATCATTTCCTCTGTCCAAAATCTTCACTGTTGTTTCCTTTTCAAAACTCAGAAATTTCTGCTAATTCCAAGAGAAAGACTGCTACAAAATCATCATTTTTCCCCTTCCTCCACTCAAAAATAACCTTCATTTTCTCCCCTTTTTCTCTATAAAACTCCTCTATTTTCATCATTCCTCTTCTTCCATTCATGAAAATCATTTTTATAGAGTTTAAAACTCATTTTTTGGACTCTGCCGAAACCTTCAAAATCCTTTGAAAAACATTGAAAATCCATCAAAATCC
This sequence comes from Pinus albicaulis, assembly GCA_034641835.2. Classification (NCBI taxonomy): domain Eukaryota; kingdom Viridiplantae; phylum Streptophyta; class Pinopsida; order Pinales; family Pinaceae; genus Pinus; species Pinus albicaulis. The sequence goes on from CM076584.1 coordinate 440,841,952, forward strand.
ATGTTTTATGTTTTAGGCTTTAGCCCCCTTCGGCTAAACCCCCTAACCACTTCCCCACATGTGCCCGTGCCCTAAGAACCAGGCACTAGACCCCTCAGCGCTTATCGCATCGGAAGTATTGAATGGGTAGATTAAAAAGCCCAAGCACGAAGGCCCGATCCCGATTGGCCCATATATACATAAGCCCCGAGCCTATTAATGTTCCATATAGACCAGGCCCCGCAACCAGGCGCCTTTCATATGTCTAAAACCCGCCCCCGAAGCCAAAACCTTCGTATCATATTAAACTTTGGGTTTTATAAATTTTTAAAGGGTTTTCTGCTGGTGCATAATTTAAAACAAAATCCACCGTTGATCTTAAGCCGATCGAACAGACCGCGCAACATCGCATCGCAAATTTTCACCAGGTGCATTTATTCCCCCTTTCGATTAACTACCCCCGACCGATCCTCAGTCGTTGATCTCCTCCCCGCCTTCCTCATATCTGATGGCCCTCATTTTCTCCGATCATGAACCATTCCCCCACCTTTGAACCCCTCCGATTCACTCTCCGTCGTCGATCTAAACTGCAGATCGATGGTCAGCGCTTAATCGCGTTGGCGCCTTTCAATTTTTTCTCCTCTGCCATAACCACCTCCCAATTCATTTTCCTCCGTCGATCTGATCTGCAGATCGACGGTCCACACATGATGGCATCATAATTTTTCATCGGGTGCATCTAAATTTATTTACTTTGCCCCCTCAAATCGTCGATTCTTGATGTCTTCTTGACCATTGATTTTGGGGTTCAAATTGATCTGACGGCCCACGACTGTTCGAAAACCCCAATTTCTTTTACAACACTTTTTCCTTCACCGAAGGGTGTTTTAACCCATTTCATTTGTTTTTCTTCGCATTTTCCGCCTTTCCATAATAACATGACCCTTTCGCATATATGTGTTCATAATTGCTCCTGATCGTTGATCTCTGTAAGATCAACGGCCCCGACTTAAAAATCTCCACCGTCTTGCTCCCACTTCTTCCCTTTTGACTCCGCAAACAGATCCACATCGTTGGATGCTTCCATCCAACGGCCACGCTCCTTCCCGCAACCTCTAAAGTAGTTTTTCCCAAAAAAATGTAGGATTTCTTAATTGTTTTGTGTTTTGCAGGTGTTTCAATGGTCTTTCCATTATAATGGAAGAAAAATCTGAAGGCTGGGAATGATGATTCTCACACCTTCGATTCATCAAAGGGAAGCCATCCGTGGGTTCAATTTCCACGTCTCGTCAATGTTTCATGAGGCATTGATGCCATACGAGCCCTACGCGGCCTGCACATCAACAAGACACAGAGTTAAATAAATTAAAAGATTATCAGTGTCAAATACAGAACACAGCAGAACAAAATATTAGAGACAATTTGGGGATTACGGCTAAGATTGATTATCAAAAGCCTAATCCTCCAAATTAAAAAACCATTAAATTAAATCAAAAGATATATCAGACAGAAAGGCCTCCACTGCCACATCAGAGGCCAATTGATTCCTCCCAGCTACCACAAAGCCACCTGTGCCTCAAAGCATTCGAACAGAAGCCAAAGTTATTGATCAAACGAAGATATGTGCCTCCGTGCAGCCAAAGATTTAATTCTGCTAAGGGAACTTGATGCAAAAAATATCAGTAGAGTTATTACATCCTGAAAAGAGCCTTAAAAGTCAACAAAAGCTCCCACCGATATTAATCTTAAATGTAAAACATTTAATACAGAGGACACCTATGTACACTTCTCCATTGAGCCCCTCAAAGGCCGAGAAGTCATTAATCTGTATTAAATTCCATGGGATATCTTTTATTAGATCTCACCTCCTCATTCTTCTATAAATACTTATGTAGAAGATGATATATTGTTGGTTGAGTTGGCTACTGAACATTGAAATGTAATTGAGTTTGAGACTTCTATTTGTAAATAGTGTTCACTGGCCCTTGGAGCTCTACCTGTGATAGATAAGTTAGGCTGAGATGTGTAGATGATTGCTAAACTAAAGCATTGGACTTAAAGCTGTAACTGGTTTGGAGCATCAATACAAGTTGATTTATGGGATCCTGGTCTACGTCGACGGTGATGTTATTTATTATTGTGAATTTTTGTTTTATTTCTATTTCCACTGTGTTCATCTTCTTTTATAAAGAACAACATGCATAGATTTAGGACCTACTGTATATCAGTACCCTTCTCTGACTGAAAATCTTTATCTTCATGTTTTCTACCAAATCTGTGTTATTTAGGAATGATTTAATTCATTTTAAGCATAGGAATGTTGGCGTTCCCTCGTCCTATTGTTTTAGCTGAATATTGTTCTTGGATGTTACTTTCATTTCATGTTAAGTAGAGATGGACTAAGGAAGATATGTTGTGCCCTGGTCCTAGTTTTATCTCCAAACATTGTCTGAATGTTTCCCTTGGAATGTATTAAAAGATGGCTAGTTTAGAAGTACGTACCAGATCTTAGACCATCCTGTGTTATCATTTGTGTTTCCCTCTATTTTTATATGTTTTCTATTGAAAGTGTATCAAAGGATAGCTAGTTTCAAAGTACTTACCAGATCCTAGTTTACTTTCATGTCTTGCTTAAGTGTTTGTCAAAGGCTGGCTAGTTTCAAAGTACTTACCAGATCCTAGGCTACTCTTTGTTCTTCATGTGTTTAATTCCCCTTATTTTTGTATCATTTCATTCCGTAAATCAAATTTCAAAGAGATCCTTAGACATAGATGACTTGCCCCATGGACCACTCTTGCCCCTTGCTGTTTCAATTAAACCCATATGACTCCATAGCCCAATGGACTAAAACAAAGAATTATCTATCTTCTGCCAAAGCTTGTTCTATTTGCTTGCAACTTCTCACCTTTGAAACTCTTTGCACTTAGAACTTTCCACCTCAAACAGTAATCATGCTCAACCATCCAAAAACAAAAACAAACCCTCGGCCTTCATAACTAGCCTAACATCATTACCCAAGATTTCAAAGACAAATCCATCTTTTCACTTACTAGAGAGATCCCTCTCCAGATTCAGGAGGGCTAGATCCTAGAATCCCAAAGTGGTTGAAATAATGTTCTCCCTGCAGTTGGACTTTTTCCAATATTCCTAATTACAGGGTGCTAACATATGGCACATGCTTCACATGGACTGTGCCCTGATCTCCATATGTGAGATTCTTTGGAACTCCTTGCAAGAGTGTAAGAGTTTCTCTCTATGGAGCAAATGCTCCATCTTCCTCTTCATGAGGTGCTAGATCTACTATTTTTGTGACAGTGTTGTTACCTCTTACTTCCTCTTCTCCTTCATCATGAATGGAGTTTGTCTCATCAACATTAAGAGGTTCTTTGTTTAGTTCCTCCATGTCCTCCCTTTGAGAAGAGAACTCTTTCTGAAATGGGGATCTTGCCTCTAACAAGGTATTATGCAAGTTTTTAATCCCCTCAATAGTTTTTTGAAATGGAGTTGGATTTATAGATCATTCCAACTCATGCAAAATTTTTGTAGGTGTATGCTTGGCTAGCTTAACCAAGGAAGTTTAGAATGTTTTTCATCAAATCTCTTTACTTTCTTCCTAGTGAACCTTGCATAAGTAGACATATTTTCATCTTTTAATGAAGAATATTCATAAAACCACCAGGCATAAGCCTTACCTTCAAGGTTCAACGTTGCTACTCTAATGGATTCATCTTCTGAAACTTGGTGTTGTTGCAAATAGGTGTCTAGCTCCTCCACCCAAGCCCTAGCTGAAAATTTAGGTGATCCATAAAAAGTAGATAGAAAGAATCTACCCACCTCATGCTGCTTGCACCTTATGCTTCTATCATGGTTGTTAGGTTTTCTGTCCTCCTTGATCTTGCAAAACCCTTGGAAGTTTAGAAGACCTCTAAGTCTTTGATTTTGAGATTCATACTCCTGAAGGTAGTCACCAAGAGTCTCCTCCTTTGGCACATCTCCTTCCTCCATCTCTCTTGATATGACCCAAGGCATAGTACCATTTTGTAGATATGATGGTGTAGCTGAATTCTCACACCCATAATTTGAAAATATGGATCTTTCTTCATGTACAATCCCTCCTGGAGAATCTCTCCATTTCTCCCTTCTCATCTCTTTGATGTCTCTCCTAATGCACTACATAGTTTGAAGAAGAAGTTTTGAGAAATCCTTCCCTCCTGAAAATGAGGTTTTGCCTTCATATCTTTTGCAGGCCTTCACCTTCCTATGAGAAGCCTCCTTAGATGACATAATGGCTGAAGTACACAGGTTGAGCCAAGATTATGCTCTGATACCACTGTAATATTCCCAAATGGGAAAAACAGGAATAGAGTGCATAAAACTGGAAATATGCAGAAATAATATAGATCAAGGTATGAGACAATAGTGGATCCATTCCATTGTGATTATAATAGAAAAATAGGTACAAGATCTTGAGGAAAATATCACTCAAGTTGGCCAAATAAGCCTCTCATGAAAGCATACACCTAGATCTATAATATTGTTAACACATGAAATACATGAACCCAAAAAAATGCGTTGTCTAAGAGAGAAGAGAAGCTGAAAGATATAAAAATATATTGCTGCTGATGTAATGCTCCAAAAATGACAAGACTAGAGGTCCATGCTCCAAAACAAGATTTTAGGACAACCCAGAAAAGGTTTCTGGAAATACACAATAAACAAAATATAACAGATTTGGCCCTAGGGCTGAATAATTTCTGCAAATAAATCATTGTTGGGAGGTGGCTGATCTGGTATACAAGATGGCTGATCCTCTTCCAAACATATCTCCTAAGTTAAGGGTTGATCCCCACACAAGAAACCCAAACACTCCAAATAGGGCAATAAACCCACTGTTGCAGCTGCTCTCCCAAATAACGCAGTTTCTACAGGAAATTGTGATGTAGCTAATGATTGCTACTTGGCCTGTGCCAAAATGTGTAATGAAGCCCTAAAGTCTTCCTCACAAGCCTCCAAATGAAAGGATGATCCCTCCAATGGAAAACTAGCTCAGAAAATGGAGATTTCTCTCCTCCACTGCTACACCCTGCAACACAACCCAACTCTAAATAGAACTGTGTTGTACATGAGACTGAAGCTTGGCCAAATGCCTGATTGTGGAAGTATAGTGAAAACTCCTCCAAGAGCTCCTCAATGGAAGAGGTCGGATTCCCGATCAGGAACACCCTATGCTAAACAACATATGCAATCTTAGCTAAACAACTGAAGAAAGCTATATGTCTAAACAAACCATATATCAAAATAGAAAATATACCAAGATGAATAATATGGCTGCCATCCTCTTCCTTTTATAAGATATGAGCTTCCAAACCCTAAGCCCCATTCATTAATGCCACTACTTCCTTGCAATGTGTCTCCATCTAAAACTGCGTCGATCCTTCATTAATGTCCACTCCTCCATGACATCGTTCTTGATTTGGTCAAAGTTGACCTAGTCCACATGTTTTAGCCCCTGTTCACACCTTACGGTGCTTTATTAAGCTGAAAAGATGATCCACTTTCACATGAGAAGTGGTTTTTATTCACAATAAAGAGATTTATGGATCTCCCTACCCATTTATTCACCTATCTAAGTGACAAAACAAACTTTAATACTCCAATTAGCTGCAAGCTAATTTAGGAATATTACAACTCTACATGCATCCTCTTTGACCCTCAACTCGAATTTACTAAGCTAAATAAGTCTTTCTAACTCAGTTAACTAATACAAGCTGTCATGTGATGGAATTATAATTTCTCTTCCAATTTAATTAAGGGAAAATTAAAACAGAATCCCCATTAGGGTGCCATTTCTTGTTGCCACTTCAACACTTCATCTCAACAAGAAAGGGATTATTTGCTACCCCGATCATGTCTATGTGGAACTCAAATTTTCTTCTAGCCAACGTCTTCTTCAATATGTCTACATCCTGCTCTTCTGTGGGAATGTACTTTGATGACATAATTCGCCTCTGCACACAATCTCTGAGATGGTGATACCGGACATCAATATGCTTGGACCTATCATGAAAACCTAGATTAACTGAGAGTTTGATGCAACTCTGGTTATCACAATGTATCATCGTTGGATCCATATGTTGACCAAACAAACCAACAAGTATCTTCCTCATCCATATGGCCTCACATGTTTCTTGATTGGCTTCCATGTACTCTGCCTTTTTTGAACTAAATGCAATTGATATGTCTTTCCTATTGTACCTGGAAACTACTGTTGATCTTATGCTGAAGATTCCCCCTAATGTGCTCTTGTTGTCAGATGGACTCCTTGCCCAATCTGCATCGGTGAAGCCTTGAAGCTTCACTTCCTCTGTTTGTTTGTACCATATCCCATACTCTGTAGTGCCTTTGAGGTATCTCAACACATTTTTTTTTGCCTTCTAAAAGGGCTTAGTAGGCTTAATCATAGCTTGACTAAGCTAGTAATTCCATAGCATATGTATGGTCGTGTGTTCACCAAATACATGAGTGAACCTACAAGCTGCCTATAAATAGTAGCATCCACTACTTCGCCTGAAGTAGCATCCTCCTTCCTCCAAATTCCTGCTAGAGGAGTCTCCATGGTTTTTCCCTCCATGTGGAAATTCCTGAGGATCTCATTGGCATACTTTCCTTGAGATACAAATAGTTCCTCATCTCTTTGCCATATTTCCAATCCCATGAAATAATGCAAGAGACCCATGTCCTTCATCTCAAATTCTCTTGCAAGATCCTCTTTTCAAGACTTGATGAGTTTCTCATCACCTATCAGTATCATATCATTGACATAAAGTAAAATAATCAACCCAGTGAAATAGTTGTCGATCTTGGTGTACCAAGCACGAGGTACTTTCTTCAGTCCATACAATTCTCTCTTGATTTTGCACACATGTGACTCCCTGACCAAGGTATCAAAACCTTCTAGTTGCTCAATGTACACCTCTTCCTCAATTAATCCACTGAGAAAGGTTATATTTACATCCATTTTATGTATCTTCCATCCCATATGCTCTGATATTCCAAGGATGGATCTGATAGATAAGTACCTTGCGATTGGTGAAAAAGTCTCATCATAGTCAATCCCCTCCACCTGAGAGAACCCTATGGCCACAAATATGGCCTTGTGCTTCTCCACACTCCCATCTGTTGTCTACTTCACCTTATAGACCCACATGGATCCTACAACTGACTTCCCCATTGGTCTTGGGAAAAATTCCCATGCACTATTTCTGATAATGGAGTCATACTCCTCAACCATGGCATCAACCTAAACTGGTTGTGCACTGCTTCCTCAAAAGAGGATGGTTCTATCTCAATACCTTCGCTCATAAGAGCCATGTATCCAGTGTATCGCTTTAGGGACCTTCTCTGCATGCAATGTGACGTGGGTGCTCCCACATTCTCTCTCGCATCTAGCAACAAACTGTCAGCCTCTCTCGTGTGATTCCTTCCATCTCTGGTGGATGGCTTTGCATGAGTGGTTTATACCACTCTTTTTTCATCTGCTTGTGGCTACTCCAGATCCCAAGGTTCTTCTTTTGGAGCAAAGAGCTCCTTAACTGCATGAAAGTCAATCTCCCTCTCAAGGGAAGTTCACATGGATTTTTCTTCATCGAATCTCACATCTATTCTGACCACTATACACCCGATATTTGTGAGGTGTATCAGTGTACCCTCAAAAAATCCCCAGCTTTGTTGTTGGCTCTAGCTTCTTCCAGGAATCTTTGGTTACATGGAAATAAACAGATGAACCAAAATTTTTAAAATACAACACATTTGGTCTCTTTCCTAAAAAATATTCCTCTGGTGTACTCATCCCAAGTATTTGATGATTACTTCTGTTATGCACAAATATTGTTGTATTGCATGCTTCTACCCACATATGCAACGGTAGGCCCTGATCATGAAACATAGCTCGTGCTTCTCCCACAATAGTTGTGTTCTTCCTTTCTACAACCCCATGCTGCAATGGGTTATGTGTTATCAATTCTCTTCGAATTCCTTCTGAGGCACATAAGTTCTTGAATTCGTTAGAGATATATTCTCCATCATTTTTTCTCCTTAGAGCCTTCACCTTCTTCCCTGTATCTTTCTCAACAAGTTCCTTTAAATCATAAAACTTGGAGAACGTCTGATCTTTCTTCTGCATGAAGAAAATCCAACACTTTCTTGAAAAATCATGAACAAAAATCACATAATACCTGTGTTTTGTTGTGGAATTTGTCGAGAACGGTCCACACACGTATGAGTGAACTCTCTCGAGGATCGCCTTGGCTCGGTTTTTCTTATCATGAAAGGTGGATTTGGTATACTTCCCCAATGTACACTATTTTCATGTATATCTTTGCACAAGTGCACCCTTTAGAAGTCCTGTAGAAATCTATTGCAAGATCTTCAAAGCACCATGGTGTAGATGGCCCAATCTCCTGTGCCATAACTCATTGATGTCTCGACTCTCCACCTTCTTTGCTTATGTGCTCAATGCAACACAGTTTTCTACATCCAGTTTGTAGAGGTTCTTTACTCGAACCCAAATATTTTTCACCTGTCCCACGACTTTGTGACGAAGGAATCCCTTTCCTTCACTAAAGATCACATCATAGCCATGATCTTCCAACATAGCAACAAAAACCAAATTCTTCTTTAAACCAGGAACATACATGACATCTTTTAATGTGAGGGGTTTACCTAAATCTCTCTGAAAGGTAATTGTACCTACATCGTTAGCGATATAGCTCTTGTCATCACCCATTTCGATGTGTATTTGGAGATCCTTCTCCTACAAGCTACTGAAGAATTATTTGTTACCGGTCATATGGAACGAAGCTCCACTATCCAAGTACCACATAAAACCCATCACTGATGACACCATGCATGCGATGAGAGTGAAATCCAACTCGAACTATGAAGCAAGTGCTTCACCTACTGCTCCTCCTGAAGCCTTCTTGTTGGTCTTATTTTGTGGACAATTTGTGGCACATTGTCCATGCTCATGACAGTTGAAACATTTTACCTTTGAAAAGTCTCGCTTCTTTCCTGCCTTGTTGGACTTTGATTTGGAATGGGACGCCTTCCCTTTCCCTTTCTTCACCTTTCCATCCAAGGCACAACTCTCCTCATCATCAGTCTTTCAAGATGAGGATCCATCTATGGTGCTTAATTTGTTGAATCTCTTCTTGTACCAAGTTAGACCACGAATTCTCCCACTCTTGTAGCTTCTCCCTCCCATTCATAGAGTCCTGGTAGCTATTCTAGCTCTTGGGAAGGCCTAGAATATCTAGACTCACCAAATCATCATCGGAAACTGTCACCCCAACACTTCCAAGCTCATCTCGACATTGAGTGAACTTCGTCAAGTATTTTTGGATCGTGTCGCCCTTCTCCATCTTGATCTTTCTAAGCTTTTGTTTCAACGCCAACTTCTTGTAGTTGCTGCTATTTTGAAATAGATATGTTAAGGCCTTCCACATAGCATATGGAGTTTCCTTTCCATGGATATTCGATACAATATGATCTCGAACTCCCTCTAACAAGATCCTTCTCGCCTTTGCTACATTCTTCTTCCATGCATCAAGAAGTTGCGAATTTGTTGCTGCGAGTTGGAGAATATCATTGTCGATGTATTCCTTCAATCCGTTGTCCTCCAACATTTCCTCCATCATTTCCTTCCATGTTATGTAATTTGAATTTCCCTCGAGTGCATATTTGAGTCTCAAGCCATTGAAAGACATCTTGATTTGTTGTTGGTCCCGAAGAATAAATCTGCAAATTCGATGTACCTATTCAAAACAAACTTTAGTTCTTCTCTTCTATAGTGATTAATGGTTTGATACCATGTAGAAATTTATCCAAAAGGATTCAATGCGATCTTGTAATGTACTAAAACAAAATATTGAATCCTTCTACAATTCACAAAAACCAAATTCGATTGCACAATCACATAACAAGTAAGAGAAAGAAATTATCAATTGCACAACACAAGATGTATCTAGGGAAATAAATTTTTCAAAGCCCCGCTATCTATATGTTGTGTAAAATCAAGACCATGAAACAATACAATGTTATTTCCCTCACTGAAAAACCTTTGCACTCTATTGATTGTCTCACATTGATCTAGGCAAAATCAGTCCAATACTTAACCAATTCTCAACCTCTGTCTGACCAACCTTCCTTACGCATTCATGGAGGAATTTTGGCCCTATTAATTAGGAAACTTCCCAAGAATTGATTGTACAATTCCTTTAGAGCATCCTGATGACACCATGCATGACCTGTACAATTTTCTAATTATAGAACGGATAGTTATCTTCCCATTTAACCCCAATCTCAACCAGGCCCTCCTTAGAACTGACATGAAATAATTATTTATAGAGAATTATTATTTAACTAATTTACCACTAATGTGAATTAAATAATATTTAATTCACTGGACCTATCACTATCTCATCTCTCAGTTAGAACTATTTAAACTAGTTTTAACTCAATTAGTTGAGTTAACTAATTACAACTCACAAATAACTGTAACTGAACCCCCTAAAATCATGGGGGAACTATACATTCCTCCTCTTTGACCCTCAACTCGAATTTACTAAGCTACTAAGTCTTTCTGACTCAGTTAACTAATACAATTTGTCATGTGATCGATCTAAGGCTCAGTTTTTAGCTCAAAATTGAAAGTACTCAGAAATGATTCGAACCTAAACGCTTGGACAGAGCTCATCTCCAGGATTCCAACGCAAATTGTTTCATCGAATTCCAAGTTCGTATGGGGGGATTATGGCCTCTTGTTCGTTTTCCCAAATAGGCAAAAAAATGAGCAGAATGGGTACATGGATGATTTGGCATGAGCAGAATGGGTACATGGATGATTTGGCAAGTCCAGTCAGCTTCACAAGGTTTTCTCCAGTTTCAGCCAGTGACACTGTGACAAGTGTCATCTTCATATTTGCCAAGGTTTTCCATGGAAGTTGAATTTTTCCTCCATTTATTAAGTTGGAGACTTTGTTTTAATGGTTCATTATTTTATTATGGAGGATTTTTATGAGCCAATGGGGAAGGGCCACATGGCATGCCATGTACCCCCCCCCCAAATGGCATGGCAGGTCAAATTCTAAGGTTGCCATGGAAGGTTTTATTTAAGGTTTGACATTATGGAAATTTCGCATATAAATATATATATATATATATTACTTAACCAAAGTTCAAACCTGATGCACCGGCGAATTTATGCTACATATGGAGAGGCTCTACAAAAAGGTTAGCAAAAAGACTATTATGGCGGGTTTCTACAACTATATCGGCGGGTTGACAAACATTATGAAAAATGTTATGGCGTGGGTTGGGGTCGAACCCCATACCTACGACCCACCATCCTTGTGCCTTACCACTCTGCCTATGCCATGGGTCTTAACCCTTATGGCACTCCTCTTTATGCTAAATTTTGTAACGCCGACGGTCGGGGGTCCGGAGGGGGCCAGCCCCCTCCCATGTGCTCAAGCACAAAAAACCAGACACTAAACATACAATGCGGTGGAAATTTAATTAGCGTTAAGCCTTGTTTTATTACATTAATCCACGGATTATTGTGGTTAAGCCACATTAAAATGTAATCAGTGCTAAAATGTGCTTATGTCATTAAGTGTGCTTATCTATTATTTAAACTGCGCTTATCCATAATATAATGACCGATTAATTCGGCAGTGGAGATAGCGGAGGCGCCAAATTAGGAAGAATTTCCAAAAATAGAATTTTAACTGACGAAACTCCAACTTTGGGGGAGAAAAGCTAGGAAAAGTTGTTTATGTCATAACTCATGCAATTTTCGACCAAAATGAGCTCAGGAAGAGTCATTTCTTGTAGATTCTAAGGTTTTCAAGCCATTGGAGCAAGTTGCAGAGGCAATAGGAGATTGTAAACAATCATTTTGCACATTTGAAGCTAATACAAAGGCCCACACTATGAAGCTGGACCAAGGAGATGTAGCCCAGGAGGGTGAACTCCTTTGTCAAAAACTTGTGTATTTAATTTTTTTATTTGTGCTTGATGTGTACTTATTTTTTGTTGTTTAGCTATTATTTTCTATGCTTTTGACTTCATGAAAACACTAAATTTCACCAAGTTTAATGATTAAACAATCACATGCTCATGGATAAACTCACAATGGATAAGAAAACCCAAAAAAAGTTTATTTAAATCTGAAACTAATATTAGAACAACAAAACTAACAATCATTTTCAGATCAAGTTGGTATCAGAGCAAAAGGTTGCTTTCTTGTTTTGCTTGAAGGGTTTTAATAGTTGCAATTTTTGTAATGCTTACAAGGTTGAGATTGCAGAGAGGAGAAGGGAAGCTATTGGTAGATAGTACTGAGATTAGGAAAAGAAGTAAGAAGGTTGAGAAGGCATCATCCTCACCCAAAGGACCACTCAAGGCATCACTTGAAGCACCTCAAATTCTATCTCCATCAGTTGAGATAGAAGAAGTGAAATTTGTATAAGAGGCTGAAGTGATTAAAGAGGTACAAGCTGCAGAGATTGCGCTTGAATCCAAAGCCAAAATGTCAGTCTATGAAGAGACTCATGAACATTCTGAAGAAGAGGATGTTAAGAGAGAATTCAAAGAGATGCAAAGAATGGTTAATGTCATGTATGAAGCATTCATTCCAATAAAAGTTGAAGAAGGTTCAAAGCCTCCACAGGGAGAAGGATCTTCAAACAGTAAGAAGGATGAAGATAAGAGCTCAAAATGTAGTGGATTAAAGCCACCTCCATCTCCACCATCCTCATCCTCATCATCTTCATATTCCACATCCACCACAAAAACTCATACCCACACTCATTCCAAGATCCCAAAAGGAAAGACTCCATTACTCAAGTTGGACATCAAGTTTGAACTTCCCACATACAATGCAGAATTTAATGCTGAGAAGCTAGGAAATTGGATTTGTCAATTGGAAGTATACTATATAATTCAAAATCTACAAGATGGCGATATCAAGATCCAGTTGGCTTTATTAAGGCTAGAAGGAGCAACACTAGTTTGGTGGGAGGCAAAGACACAAGAGGAAATGTGAATCCATGGTAAGATTTTCATTTCTTGGGTTGAATTCATTTCTTCCATTAAAATATAGTTTTATCCATTAGCCTATATGCAAAAATCAATTATGATTTGGAAAAACTTTAGGCAGCTCAAAAGCAAAACTGTTCAAGAGTACACTCGGGAGTTTAGAAAGAGGGCTTTATTGCTAGGAGTAAACTTGAATTCACAAGATACACTCTTGAAATATATAGGAGGTTTACATTCCTACTTGAAACATACTATCCTTATGTTTAACCCAAACAACTTAGATGAAGTATGTGTGCAAGCCATGCATCTTGAAGCAAGGGGAAAAAACATTTCTGAAGAGGGTAGTAAGAAGAAGCCATTCAAGGGTGAGGGGAAACAGAAGAGAGGCAAATGGAAGGGAAAGAAGAATGAAAGTATCAAGAAATAAGGGGAGAAAACTACATGAAAACATTGTTCCAAATAGGGGAATGATGAATCCCATTGTTGGAAACTACATCCCGAATTAAGGCCAAAGAAACCAAATAAAAAAGGGAAACAAAAGACGACTGCCACTACAAAACAAGATCTTAGATCCGATTCAGGAGATGAAACCAAGATAGTTGCCATGGTTAACAAAGGAAAGGAAACCATAGCAATTTCTAGCTCCTCAAACAGTCACAACAACACTCCAAATGAAGACACAAGGATAGAATTGTTCCATGTTAGAGTTATTTCTAATTATACAAATATTGATGCATTATTTGATACGGGGTCACAAGAAAAATTGATTTCAGAAGACTTAGTCAAAAATCTTAACCTTGAAACTATACCACATCATAAACCATACCCTTTGGGTTGGATAGTTAAGAATTCCAATTTACAACTTACAAGGAAATGCATATTTAGATTTTCTATTACTGCAAACTTTGTTGATGAAGTCGAGTTAGATGTGGTTCCACTTGACATTTCCGGGATTATATTGGGAAGTCCATATTTGTATGACAGGAAAGCGGTGTTTTATCACCATGATAAAAAATATAATTTGATCAAAGATGGGGTGGAGTATATTGTGAGAGCTCATCGCAATAAATTGAACATTTATTCAGTTACTGTAGGGAAAATGAAGAGGCTAGTAAATGCAAGTAAATTTTTTGTGCTTCTCATGATCAAGAAAAAGGATGATGTTGACTATGAATATTTTGATGGATGTGATGATAAATTGAAATCTGATTTGTTTGATGTGGTAAGTCAGCATGGCGAGATGTTTCAAGAACCAAAAGGGTTGCCACCCAAGAGGGGAATTCAACATGAGATTCAGCTGCAGTAGGATGTTCCACTTCCAAATATTGGTATGTATTGCATGTCAATTATGGAGAGTTTGGAAATCAAGAAGAAAATCCAAGAATTGTTGAATAAAGGTATCATATGCCCATCTACTTCGCCATGTGGTTCACCAATAGTTTTGGTTCCAAAGAAGGACAAGACTTGGTGCATGTATATCGATTTTTGTGCACTGAATAAAATCACAGTAAAGAATCACTACCCACTCCCACGTATTGATGGTTTTCTTGATAAGTTAAAGCATGCAAAGTATTTCACTTAGTTAGACTTACGAAGTGGTTATCATCAAGTTATAATAGCTGAAGAGGACATTTGGAAAACTGCTTTCAAAACTAGACAAGGATTGTATGAGTGGTTAGTTATGCCATTTGGCTTAAAAAATGCACCAACTACTTTCATGAGAGTCATGAATGATGTACTTAGACCATTTCTAGATGACTTTTTCATTTTTTACTTAGATGACATACTCATATTCAACAAGTCAAGAGAAGAACATGTTATGCATGTGAACAAGGTACTTAATGTCTTGAAAAAAGAACAATTATTTTTAAATATGTCAAAGTGCGAGTTTGGTAAGACTTCATTGGTTTATTTGGGACACATTGTTGGAGGAGCTGAGTTGAAGATCGATCCTTCCAAAGTAGAGGTCATTATGAATTGGCCCAAGCCCAATACAGTTACAGAGGTAAGAATCTTCTTAGGGGCAGCACAGTATTGGAGGAAATTTATTGCTAATTTTTCTTCCATTTCAGCTTCATTACATGCATTGACAAGTGTGAAGAAATTCTTCCATTGGGGATATGTACAGAAGAAATCATTTGATTCTTTGAAGCAAAATATAATTTCAACAGTGGTTTTATAACTTTCGGATCTTAGACAACCATTTGAGATCCAAACATATGCAAGTGATTATGCTATGGGAGTAGTGCTCATGTATCATGGTAAGCCTATCTCATTTCATTCTGAAAATTTTAATGGAGTTGTGACTAAATATCCCATCTATGATAAAGATTTATATGCATTGGTACAAAGTGTAAAGAAATGGAAGCATTAATTGATGGGGAAAGAGACAATTATCCATACTGACCATCAGCTAGTGCAGTACTTACAATCACAATCAAAGTTGCAAAAATCAAGACATTTCAGATGGATGGGTTTTCTACAACAATTTCATTTGGTTATCATGTACAAAAAGGGAATCTACAATAAGGTAGATGATATTCTCTCTAGGCCTATTGTAAATTCAGCTATTATACTCAAACATAATTCCATTATGCATGAAAGCTAGATTGAACAATATGCAAATGATAGTGATTTTGAAGATGTGTATGAGAGTTTGAGTCAAAGAAACCAAAATGAAGAGTTGGATTATCATGTGCATAACAATTTTTTGTATCACTTGGGCAAGTTATGTATTCCACAGGGAGAAATAAATAGTATCATAAGGGAGGCGCACACATCATTGATTGCAGGACATTTTGGTGTAGGCAAGATAGTAGTGAATCTCCAAAGGTATTGTTATTGGCCACACATGATTGATAGTGTATCTCGTTTTATTAGAGGATGTTCTTTATGTGTAACAAGTAAGCCTAGCAATAGGAAGCTTGGGTTGTACACTCCACTTCAGGTTCCTTCACATCCTTGGGAAAGTATCTCAATGGATTTTGTAGGTGGTCTTCCTATGTCAAGGAAAGGTCATGATTATTTGTATGTTGTGGTAGATAGGTTAAGCAGAATGTACATTTTGATGTCATGTAAGAAAACCATTACAGTTGAACAAACCACTAATATTTTCTTTCAAAATATTTAGGTCCATTTTGGTCTTCCTACTTCTATTGTAAGTGATAGAGATTCTCGATTTGTTGGGAATTTTTGGTCAAAATTATGGGACATGATGGACACAAGGTTGAAGAAGAGTACACCATTTCACCAGCAATAGATGGTCAAATAGAGGTGGTGAATAGGATCACTATTCATATTCTTAGAGGTCATTGCAGCAAGCATCCCAAGTTATGGGATGAGTAGTTACACTACATACAACATGCATACAACAGGGCAAAACATTCTTCCACAAACACATCGCCATTTGAGACATGTTATGGTTATTTTTCAAGATCGCCATTGGACTTGATCTTTGAGAAAAATGTTGCTATAGATGGACCTAGTGAAATAGATAAGGCAAGGAAGTTCATTGAGCAAATTCAAATGATACATCACACTGTGCAAGAGAAACTTGAAAAGAGTCAAAGCAGCTACAAGGCAAGGCACGGAAAACACCGAGTTCATCACAAATTCCAAGTTGGTGATGAAGTTTAGTTGTACATAACCAAAGAAATATAGCAAGGGGAAGGTAAAAATCTCAAACAAATCCATTATGGTCCATTTAAAATTCTAGAAAAGATTCATACAAATGCATTCAAGCTAGATTTTCCTCCTTATATGCAATTTTATTATGTCGTTAATGTTGAGAATTTGAGATTGTTTGAGCCTCCTTTGATTGATGATCAAGGAGAGCATGTTCAGCTACCATCAATAGATGATTTCTCGCCATAATATCTTCATGAACTTCAGCAAGATCTCATACTTGAAAGAAGAATCAGAACTTCAAGAAGAGAGAATGTTGAATACCTTAGAGTGGGACTTAAGGGTCAAAATCCTTCAAAGGCCAAATGGTTGGAGATTGGAAAAGTGAGGGAGTTGTACCCTCAATTTTTGAACAATTTATAGTATCTTTTGGGGTCCAAAAGGCTTGTAGTGGGGAGGAATGATCCAAGGCTCAGTTTTTAGCTCAAAATTTAAATTTCTCATAAATGCTTCGAACCTAAACGCTTGGATAGAGCTCATCTCCAGGATTCCAACGCAACTTGTTTCATCAAATTTCGAGTTCGTATGGGGGAAGTATGGCCTGTTGTTTGTTTTCCCAAACAGGCAAAAAAAGTAGCAGAACAGGTACAGGGATGATGTGAAAAGTCTAGTTAGCTTCACAAGTTTTTCTCCAATTTCAACCAGTGACATTGTGACAAGTGTCATCTTCAGATTTTCCAAGGTTTTCCATGGAATTTGAATGTCCTTCATTTCTTAAGTCGGAAACTTTGTTTTAATGGCTCATTATTTTATTATGGAGGATTTTTATGAGCCAATGGGGAAGGGCCACGTAGCATGCCACATACCGCCCCCCCCCCCCCCAATGGCATGGCAGGTTGAATTCTAAGGTTGGCATGGAAGGTTATATTTAAGGTTGGACATTATGGAAATTTCACACACACACACACACACACACACACACATATATATATATATTACTTAACCAAAGTTTAAACCTTATGCACCGGCGGAACTATGCTACATATGGAGAAGCTCTACAACAAGGTTAGCGGACAGACTATTATGGCGGGTTGCTCCAACCATATCGACAGGTCGACAAACGTTATGAAAAATGTTATGGTGGGGGTTGGGGTCGAACCCCAGACCTACCGCCTGCCATCCTCTCGCCTTACCGCTCCTCTTATGCGATGGGTCTTAACCCTTATGGCACTCTGCTTTATGTTAAAGTTTGTAACACTAACGGTCGAGGGTATGGAGGGGGCTAGCCCCGCAGGCCAGCCCCCTCCCATGTGCTCAAGCGCGAAAAACCAGACGCTAAAAATACAATCCGACGGAAATTTAATTAGCATTAAGCCTTATTTTATTATGTTAATCCACGAATTATTGTGGTTAAGCCACATTAAAATGTAATCAGCGCTAAAACACGTTTATGTCATTAAGTGCGCTTATCTATTGTTTAAACTACACATATCCATAATCTAATGACCGATTAATTCGGCGGTGGAGATAGCAGAGGCGCCGAATTAGGCAGAATTGCCAAAAATAGAATTTTAATTGGAGGAGAAAAGCTAGGAAATTTTATTTCTGTCATAACTCATGAAATTTTTGACCAAATGAGCTCAGGAAGAGTCATCTCTAATAGATTTTGATGTTTTGAAGCCATTGGAGCAGGTTGCAGAGGCAACACGAGACTTTAAACAAACATTTTGCACATTTGAAGCTAAAACAAAGGCCCACACTATGAAGTTGGACCAAGGAGATGTAGCCCAGGAGGGGTGAAATCCTTCATCAAAAAATTGTGTATTGAGCTCTGTTATTTGTGCTTGATATGTAATTATTTGTTGTTGTTCAGCTAGTATTAGTTTCTATGCTTTTGACTTCATAAAAAACACTAAGCCTTGTTAAGCCTTGTTTTATTACGTTAATCCACGGATTATTGTGGTTAAGCCACATTAAAATGTAATCAACGCTAAAACATGCTTATGTCATTAAGTGCGCTTATCCATAATCTAATGACCAATTAATTCGGCAGCAAAGATAGCAGAGGCGCTGAATCAGGCAGAATTGCCAAAAATATAATTTTAACTGGCGAAACTCCAGTTTTGGAGGAGAAAAGCTAGGAAATTTTATTTATGTCATAACTAATGCAATTTTCGACCAAATCAGCTCAGGAAGAGTCATTTCCGGTAGATTTTTATGTTTTGAAGCCATTGGAGCAAGTTGTAGAGGCAACAGGAGACTTTAAACAAGAATTTTGCACATTTGAAGCTAAAGCAAAGGCCCACACTATGAAGTTGGACCAAGGAGATGTAGCCCAGGAGGGGTGAAATCCTTCATCAAAAATTTGCATATTGAGCTCTGTTATTTGTGCTTGATATGTACTGATTTGTTGTTGTTCAACTAGTATTAGTTTCGATGCTTTTGACTTCATGAAAAACACTAAATTTCACCAAGTTTAATGATTAAACAATCACATGCTCATGGATAAACTCTAAATGGATAAGCAAACCAAACCAAAGTTTATTTAAATCTGAAACTGATATTAGCACAACAAAACTAACAATAATTTTCATATCAGTGATGCAACACAAATAAACTATTTATGGCTCTATCTTCCTAATTTTGTAGTTCAATTAACTAATCAACACTATAATCCAAATTTTTGTATTGAAAATTTGAACAATAGTATCTAAATTATATGTTTCTTTCAAACTATAATAATCCTCAAGGAATGAGTTTTTGAAAGTTCATAATTTCATAAATTTTCATTCAATTATTTGGATTTAGGTTTAGAAAGATTAGTTTATTTACATTGAATTTCTCATTAAGGGATTTCCATTCATGTGATAATATTAACCACCATTACATTCTAGAGGACATCTATTATTCTTCAAACAAATTAGCATCTCCTAACAAGAAATGATTGATAGAGAAGAATTTCAAAGTAACAAAATGCAAAAAAAATTAGTGTAGTTGAGATTAATTATAGTAGCCTTAGATTAGCATAAAACCATTTCAACCTAGGGAATTAAAAGGTTAAAATGCAACCCCAATGGGGGTGAATGAACATAGAGAAGGGGGGCTATGGGGCCGCACTCGCCACCCCACCGACTTCCACACATTTTAAGGAGGGGGGTTGTGTGGCATGCCACCCGCATACACCATATGTGCACCTTCAATGCAATACCTGATGCTTCGATTCTCTTGAGCCTTCTCGACCTTTCTTCTTGGTGGCCTACGTTTGAGTATGGTGTGGGTTTTTCATCGGCTACAAGGGAGGAGTTCAGATAACCATATAAGCTCGTTATTCAACTGTGTTGATGGTATTTTTTGGATTGTGGGGATGTTTCCAGTAAGTAGCTTTGGGTAGGAGAAGAATATCCAGTATCACATGTTAGGCAAGCGCTCCAAAAGTAGTAACATTCTATTATAGATAGCTCATGACTCCTACAATTGTGAGGTGGTAGCTTTAAATTTAAGAGCTCACAGTTGGAGGAATATAGTATCCCATATCATTGCACCTCGCTTGGACAAGAGGCCTCTGCAGTGTTGAAAAATGTAACTAGGTGCGGTCTTCATAAATGTATGAGTCATCATGTAATGTACTTGTCAAAAGAATAAAGAAAATAAATTTTATTATTGTTACAATGACTTATTAAAGCATGGGTTTCATGCTTGGGTCATCATTATATTAGTCAAAGTCCCCATTGTGGACTCCTAGGATTAATATTGAGTAATTAGAGTCATTGTATATTTTATGAGACCCTTCTTAGGCTTTTGAATCATTTTAAAAGAATTATTTTTGAGTAAAATATTAATTATGTCACCTCCACACCAAGTCGACCTCAATCTGTGCAATTCGACCTCACCTGGAGCCTATATATTGGAGTAGATCGAATTCATTTGGAGCATCTCACTCCTCAAGTTTCGATATCTCAAGAGAACCTAGAAAAAGTGTGAAGTTGGCTAAGGAGGCTAAAAGAAGTGTGAGTTTGGCTAAGGAGGAGAAGAAGAAAATCAAAG
Organism: Pinus albicaulis; assembly: GCA_034641835.2. Taxonomy (NCBI): domain Eukaryota; kingdom Viridiplantae; phylum Streptophyta; class Pinopsida; order Pinales; family Pinaceae; genus Pinus; species Pinus albicaulis. The sequence continues at coordinate 440,862,698 of CM076584.1, forward strand.
TTTTGGTCTCTCTCTCTCTCTCTCTCTCTCTCGCTTGCACTAGTTTGGAAGATTGAAGTCTCTTTGTTATTGTTGTTGCATGTTGATTCATAGTCGAAGTTGTTGGGGTTAAGTTGTCGCTACTACAAGGTTGAAGATATGGAAGGGCTGACTTGGTGTGGAGGAAGGTTTGATCTATGTCTAGGTTGAAGAGTCTTAAAGAAAACTAGTGAAGGAAGAGAATTTTGACTGGATTTTCACCTAGAGATGGATTTTGCCTTGACAGAGTGTCTACATCTTGTGTCTTGTGCTTTTGTGATCTTCATTCACACATAATTTGGCAATTGCTTGATGAAAGATAATATAATAAAGTAAAGGAAGCCAAAATAATTCACAAGTAATTATCAAGAAAGAGGAATCAAACCCTAATCTACTTGCATTGATTTCTCAACATGTAGATTCATCTCTCAAATGTAGGTTTAGGCCTAGTTGCATCCTGCATTTTCATCGAATTTTGATAGTGGTGCGTCTTTCGGGCGCCTCCCACTCCTCCCCATTCCTACTATGTTTATGTCAAGTTGTTTGGAATCAAACTTGATGTATCCCTCCTTTGGCTTTTGCATTTGTGTGGTTGTGGATTTATTTGGTTGGAAGTACTCTAGATTTTTACACCTCCTCTATAGGTACTCAAGAGATTTACTTGGGTCCTTGGTTGGTTTAAGGGAGGGTTTGGATTACTTGTAGGTTTTCAGAGCGCTCTAATACATACTAGAAGTATGTTCAGTCAAAATTACCAAGGCATTCCTTTGGAGGGTTTCCTAGAAATTGTAACATCTAGTTGTTTGTTTCGCTTATCATGCCTAGACAACGTAGTCAAAGTCGGTGATGTGTCGACGAGTGAGATCAATCTAGCATGCCTCACTCTGAGATTCAAGCCTAAGAGGCTACTGCAGTTTATCAAGCTATGACACCTCCTTGCACTCAAGTTGGTATTAGTATCCTTGACAAGGTTGAATGTTGAGAATGAAAATCTTTTTCTAATTCTGAGCTCATAGGTGAAGTTTCCTATTGCTTCCTGGGCCCTGGGCATTCTAGGGGAAGGAGAAATCAGTACATGAATTAAGTCACTCTTCACTAACAATTGAAGACCCTTTTGAGACAAGTTCTCAAAGAAAAGCACAATGATGGAAATGAGATTGTATAATTTCTCAACAACTTGCAAAGTAACCAATGGAGGATGTAGGACAGACAACCTTGATCGCTTGGATGCACATTTGGCACACATGGAGAGGCATGTTCACTGTGAATTCAAGCTCCCACCACCCCCTCGTAATAGATCAGAAAACCCAATTCTAGTAGCCTCTTCTAGCTCCTAGATGATTTCCTACTATGGTCTGAATTTATTGGTTTTTTGGTTTTGTGGACATTTGCTATTTTGGAAAGCACAATGTTTTTTGGTTGACGTAAAATTTTTGGTAAACTATAAACTCGCCAACAAAGTTGATAAGAGTGAGGCCGGTAGAAATTCACATGGCTATAGACAACAACGTATCTTTGTTGTGAATGAAATTCTCGACTTACAAAAAAAAAAGGTTGAAATGCAAATATCAATGTTTTTACATCACACATGGTGTTGAGGTTTATGCTTCACCTTATTTTATGGTTAAGATGGATCTATGCTTAATTTTTATAGTTATTTAAGTATGATTAATAAGATAATTAATGTATCATTACCTCATTCATCTCAATGCAATAAATTATTTTGTATTTAATATTTTATAAGAATAAACCTGCAAGTCATTTTAATATATCAAAAATTAATTATTTTCCTATTATAGAATATAAATACACACATACACACAATTTATGTGGGTCTAATTAAACATTTGCTTACTCCTTGAAAATAAAGAGTTCAAATTTGATATGGGTAGTGAATATACATGTGAACAAGTTATTGTGTGGTATTGACTAGATTGCATGTACTTACATGTATGTGTTTGGAAATATATATATGGACCCTGTAAGATACCCGCAAATCTCATTTTAACTTTGAATATATTAAATACCATGAAAAATAAAATCCCTAGAAGTACAAATTTCTTGAACTTTATTTATAAAAAAAATAAAAATAAAAATCTACCTTATACAAAACTCTTATACTTTACTCAAAAAACCTACCTACAAAACTCTTAAACTTTACTAAAAAAAAACCTAAACTTTACTCAAAAAACCTACCTGCAAAACTCTTAAACTTTACTAAAAAAAACCTACCCTTATAAAGCTTAAAACCTTATTGTATTAATTAAACTTTACTCAAAAAAAACCTGCCCTTATAAAGCTTAAAACCTTATTGTATTAATTATTTTTTATATTAATATTGTTTTATGCTAAAAACTTACCAACTACAAATGTTGCAATGCAACATGTCAATTTTATACCTGACTTTACCGTTATGCTACAATCCAATTTTCTGTATTACTTTAGATTGTAAAGCAGAGCAACAACCAAAATAACAATAATAATTATTATAAATAAATAAATAAATAAATCTACCTTATACAAAACTCTTAAACTTTACTCAAAAAAAATCTACCCTTATAAAGCTTAAAACCTTATTGTATTAATTAAACTTTACTCAAAAAAAACCTACTCTTATAAGACTTAAAACCTTATTGTATTAATTAAACTTTACTCAAAAAAAACCTACTCTTATAAGACTTAAAACCTTATTGTATTAATTATTTTTTTATATTAATATTGTTTTAAGCTAAAAACTTACCAACTACAAATGTTGCAATGCAACAAGTCAATTTTCTACCTAGCTTTACCATTATGCTACAATCCAATTTTCTGTATTACTTTAGATTGTAAAGCAAAGCACAAATATAATTTAAATTTAACATTTCATATTTGTATTAAATATATAGAAAGTTGCTTTAGATTGTAAAGCAAAGCACAAATATAATTAAACATTGCTGTATATATAACTTATTAAACTTAGCCTGTAAGATGTACAGACGTGATTTTGTATTTTGTATTTTCACACGAGAAAAAAACTTATCTAGAAGTGCAATTGTTTTATATATACATATATATATAACTTATTAAACTTAGCATGTAAGATGTACAGACGTGATTTTGTATTTTCACACTGGAGAAGAAAACTTATCTAGAAGTGCAATTGTTTTTTACTCATGAAGTCATTTATTGGATTGGTTAAAATATCCAAATAAGATCATGGTCATGTATACATAATATACTTATTCATTGTAATCTTCCACATCGAACATAACATTTTGAATCACTCGCAAAAACCACTCTGGAACCCATTCCGTCCGAACTCTTGGGAAACATTCAGATTTCAAAATCCTGTAACATACTTCCAAACTTTAAACCCGAACTTGGAAAAAGAGCCACCTTTCAGGGTTAGTATTTATTTAGAAAACAGGTCTTGCAGTCATATTCTCAAAATAGAATCTACAAATGCAAATAATTTTTCAACCATGGAACATTTGAAATTTTTTATACATTACTATGTTTTTTCAAGTATTCTAACAAAATTTTCCGAATACTTGAAAGGACAGGAAAAACTGCATTGCCTCAATTCTCCTCTATACTTGATGGCATGTCCTCTACTGAAACATAAATACCTTTGAGACATCCACCCAGTTAGTCGAGCTAAAAACTCTATCATACATGATGGCCCGCACTTTAAATGAGTATGGCCCAACATTTTGTCCTTTTTGCAGTAGTACCACCAAGTAGTTTAAGCAGTTTTGTACTTTCGGTGTTCTCTAAATATTTTCCGACCAATTAGTTTGAGAACTTCATCTATCAATATCACTGGCAATGAAACCAGTAATACTAAACACCACTCACTCAAACTCAAGGGTACGATACCAAAAATATTGGCAAGAAACGGGATATAAAGGATCAGAAAGTGAAGTCCAAACGAAACAGACATTGCCACCAGTAGCCAAGGATTAGTCCAAGGTGGCATGGTGAACAAACTGTTGTCCTCAGATAAAGCATTCAGTGAGTTGAACATTTCGATGGCCACCAATACGGAGAGGGAAAGGGTCGTTGCTTTAACTTTTCCAGTCGAGAAATAATCACAAGGATTTGAAAATGAGAGTGTTTTATCACCAACGGAGAAGGGTGAAACTTCAAAACCATCCCAGGATGGGCATTCTCCCCAAGACCTGAGCTGCGAAAGGGTTACCAAAGTGTGGCCATCTGCAGATAAGTCTATCCCTAAAAAGGAATCATGTGTGTACCACAAAGCAAAAATGCCAACTGTTGCAATCCCAACATACGAACCAATCACCTGCAATCAGAAGAGAGTTGAAAATAATTAGAGATGTTAATTACCATGGTTTACAGACTAGCATAGATCCAGCTTAACTCTACATGTATTAAGCACCAAGAGGGATAAAAAAACTGAGGTTCAAATTTCTCAGTGCATAAGATGTAGCGTTAAAGTGAATCTATGCTAGTTTATTTTCTTATTATTATCATTATTTTTTCTAGTTTCCTTTTTTGTTTCTTTTGCCTGTGCTGTAAGAACGCCTCAATTCTGTGGGTGTTACAAAGTTGACATGTTTAGATTTCAAGGAAAATGAAACAAATAACGAAATGTAGGGATGAATACCAGGTAACGGAAAAACACCCATGCACTAATCAGGGAATCATCGCTTTTACGAGGTGGTTTTTGCATTATATCTATGTCAGCAGGATTAAAGCCAAGAGCTGTTGCTGGAGGACCGTCTGTGACTAAATTCACCCACAGAAGCTGCACAGGTATCAAGCCTTCAGGCATGCCTAATGCAGCAGTTATAAATATGGAAGCCACCTCACCTATATTAGATGATATCATGTACCTGTAGTGAATGTACAAAAGAATAAGTGCACAACAAAGGAGTACGCTCGAACAAGGAAAAAGAGGGAATCCACCAAGAACTCTGAAATCCTGTAATACATATTTTTCAAATTCATGTCATATTTTATCTCAGAAACAGAGATGGATACCTTATGAAAGCTTTCATGTTGTTGTAGATGGAACGGCCTTCTGCAACAGCAGAAACAATAGTACTGAAATTATCATCAGCTAAAACCATATCTGATGCTTCCTTCGCAACCTGAAACACGCAAAAAAATTGTACACAAGTTATAAGCCTCAAATTTCTTATATGATACAGTAAAATTGAAAGGATGATCTCTATTTAAATTGTTATAATTGACTCTTCGGAAAAGATATGATCACTAGAATAGATCCATTATAAGCTCCCAGGGGGCAGCTCAATCGGTGATGGCTGTGTTATGAAGTATTATCTCATTGTGAACTATGAGATCCAAGGTTCAAATCATCCATTGCGTTATGAAGTATTATGTAAACTATGAGATCCAAGGTTCAAATCCCCCAATTAACCTGTGTCTGCAGAAGCGGCTTATGTAGGCCCCTAGAGGTTGTAGTGGTAGTGGTCGGAACCGACCCTGTGTCATGGGAGTACGAAACCGGCCTAAATACTGATTCCTCTAGAGTCAAAGAAAAAGAATAGATCCATCATAACCCCTGATCTATTATGCATCAAAAGGGATTAAAAAGGAAGTGTAAGCCCCAGATCCTCACACTAGTTAAAAACTCTGGGATTAAGATGGATCTATGCAAGTTTATTTTTATAGGCAATGGTGAGATTTTTATATTTTCTTTTTACATTACAGACCTCAAATTTAGAGAAAAAATTAATTCAATAGAGCTATCCAACCCCACCTATGGATGTGACAACATCTCTTCCACTTGGGCTGTAGAGTGCACCTCCCTTCTAGTGGTGCATAAAAAGGAACAAAAAGTTGGTTCCCCTTGCTTGGATGCCAAAATGATTGTTGATGGGTACAGATAATTGATCCTATAGCTATTAGAAAATGCTAAAAATCCTATGATATCACATATACACACCGAAAGTGGTATAGGACGAAGTCTCCATTTCAAAATGATGTAGAGGCTTAACTATTTTTGCCCAATTTTTGGACACTGCCCAAATGCAATTTGAGCTGTTTCAAGGTAAATGCACAAATATGCAAACACTCGGAACAGCATAGATTGAACTTCTCTGAGGTAAATTTCTATATTTTAAGAAGTGTGGTAAACATGCAAGTCAAAATTTTAATGTTATGGATGTTTTTAATTTGGAAAGGTAATATTAATGAGAGTGTGCAATAAAGATTGTCATTTGCTCGTTCATTGTTGCTCCAAGCTTGAATTTTTGAGTTGGCCGTCTTAGTGTCCATACACTGATCCATCCATTCCATTGGATGTCATGTACATTGTTTTCATCTGGTCACTGAAGAGTTTTATCCAACTTCTAATAGAAATGATTATTTTGGGTAACAAAACATTCAACAAAAAACAAAATACATCATGTTTTATGAAGCCATGAAGATTGCTTCTTTATTACTTTAATTTTGTTTCACCTTATCATTTACAATGAATACTAAAGATGAAATACCTCCCTTTCTCTGTTGAAAAAGAACATGACAAGTTACAGTGGATAGGGTGCCAAAAGACAAATAAGTACAAGGTGATAGTGCCAAGCATACTCTAATACAGATGGATACAACTATGATTTGCCAATAGCCATTGCAGACATTGGATCATATACATCAGAAGTTAGAACCTTATATTGGTAGTAATCAAATGTGCAGCTTTTGTCATTGTTCTTTTAGGTCACATGTAGGAACCACTAACCTTGTTAGAAAGTATAAACTGTGCCTTCCAAACATAAATTAAGATTTTATGGCAATGCAAAGTTCAAACACCTAAGGGAATACAAAAGCTGGAAAGAAGTAAAAATATAATACTCTGAAAGAGAATACTAGCATACCTCTGTTCCGGCAATTCCCATGGCAATTCCAATGTCTGCAAGCTTTAATGCAGGTGCATCATTGACACCATCTCCAGTCATTGCCACAACTTCACCAGCTTCTTTGAGCATCCGGACTATATCCTGCTTATGCTTTGGTTCTGCTCGAGAGAAAACCCGGCCACCAGATTTTGCCAAGATTTCAGCACGCTTATCTGTAGGAAGTGCCATGAATTCTTTTCCAGTAAAACTTTTACCACTGAGATTCTCTCCTTCATAGAACACGCCGATTTCCCGACATATGGATTCTGCTGTGGCCTTGTTATCACCAGTAATCACCATTACTCGAATGCCTGCACCTCTACAATCCTCTATAGCCTTATGAACTTCTTCACGAGGAGGATCCTGTAAAGTTCATGCAAGTCATATTAGTATGCTCTCTGAAAAGAATAGAAGGCCTACCATAGACCCAGGGGAAAAGTGGGGGGTAAATAAAATATAAGGCCCATAAAATGCCAGAACTTACTCTTAATCCAACAAGGCCAACAAAGATAAGGTTGCTTTCTATATCAGAATAATTGGCTGGCTCCAGCAATTTCATATGAGCAGGATGTTTCTCTCCATCATAGTCACTGAACTCTCCCAAATTTTCCTTGTATGCCAGACCCAAACAACGCAGAGCCTTGGAACTCATTTGGTGAAGCTTCGTCAATAATAATTCCCTTGATGCATGGTCCAATTCAACAATCGATCCATCTGCAAGTTGTTGAAAAGCACTCCTTTCCAGCAGACTTTCCGCAGCACCCTGCAAAAAAAAAAAACATTAACATCACCAAAACATGGAAGCCTAAACTGTTTTGCTAGTAGCATACCACATCATATCCATGGTCTTGATGACCTTTCATGAGCTACATTATTAAGCTACATATTTTTCAAGTACTGACTCCCATGTCTACTATATCATAATAGTTTTCTGTGATCATTCCCATGGCAGTTTTGTCCAGGAAGAGTAGAATCATAGCTATTCGCATGAAGTTACACTAGTACATATAGATTTATGAAATTTTGCACCAAGTAGTATAGGAGAATGTGTGATAGGCTTTTTCAGGTCACTAGTCTTAAAGTCATACTTTAACAAGCCATCTCGGGCCTTAACATTATCCTAGTGCTATGGAAAAAAAGATATAAGACAGTAAAGATAAACGAAAAACTTCAAACCGAGAGTAACTGAAATGGGAAAATTGTGAAGATGTATTATAAAAAAAAATGTTTTAAGTGGGAGTTACGAGTGAAGAATGTCACATGTTGGATAAATAGAGTACAATGTAGAAATTTATAGACTCAAAGAGACATTCACTCATCATTTAGCTTCCATATATATATATATATATATATATATATATATATATATATATATAAAGTAACAACCATGTGTAATATAAAACAAATAACAACCTTCACCAAGAGACGATTTTGTCCAGAAGTTTCCCTGACAATAACACCCATAGATTTCCGAATAGAATCAAACTCCAACAAAGCCAACCTCCTTGATCTTTGTATCCACCAATCACAATTACCTATAACAAATCAAAGATGAGGCTCAATAAATTAGTAGATATAACTCCAGTATACAATGCATTCTGTGAAAAGACAAGAATTCTAAATACTAAATATCTTGATTAAAGCAGATTACGAGCATAAGCACTCACGCAATTTCATTATGCCATTATTGAAGATGGCTCTTCCATCACCTGCCTCTTGATCCGGAACTCTCATCTTTTCAACCAAGACCTTCATACAACAAACAAGGAAGAAATAGGCAGGTTATGTTAGAAGTTAGAACAACAAATGGCAGATCAAATCAGATGCCTGATTTCTTCAAGAGACCCCAAAGAATCGTAAAATCAGAATTTTTTCACTCAATCGAAAAGATTGCTTAGGGTGCTTTTTCTTCCCCTTTCACAGTTTGTTTTACAAACTGGAGATTTCATTCTGTCCATTATTCCTCTGCAGAATGCTCTTTATTACCAATTAAGTAAAATTCCAAATTGGCCCTAACATTTTCACATGGTAAAACATAACATGACAACTGATAAACAAATCAACAATTTAGCTAACCTTCAGAGCTGCCTCAGTCGGAATTCCGGTAGCATGGAAATGGTGACCTTGACAAGATATCCCAGCATCATTGCAAACTGCAGCAATTTCTGCTAGAGTTTCCAGGTTTACATCCATATTATGTGCTGGCCAATTTAATATTCTTCCATCCTCAGGATTATATGTTGTTCCTTCAACATGGAACTCTTGAATTGAACCAACACTGTGCCCTATGGCCATGAATTCACTGACAGACATCTGATTAGTTGTAAGAGTTCCTGTCTTATCAGAGCAAATCACTGTGGTGCAACCCAATGTTTCCACACTAGGAAGCTTGCGCACAATAGCATTCTTTTGTGCCATCTTGCGAGTCCCGAGAGCCAAGCATGTTGTAATGACAGCAGGCAAACCCTCCGGTATAGCAGCAACAGCCAGAGCTACAGCAATTTTAAAGTAGTATGTACACTTCCCAAATGAGAATCTGATATTTTTTGGCCAACCATCCATGACATCCCATGACAGAAAATATTTGTAGTTGATGATCCAGACTAGAAGGCAAACAGCACCAATCACTTTTGTTAGTCTTTCACCAAATTCATCTAACTTCCTTTTCAAAGGCGTATCAACACTTTCCATTGAAGCTTCCTGAATTTGTGCCTGAATTTTACCTATTTCTGTAGACATGCCAGTGCTCACAACAATGCAAGTGCAGCAACCATTTGCAACTGTAGTTCCTGCAAATACCATGCATTCTTTTGACTGCAATTCACAGTCCCTCACAGGAATTGGATATGTACTTTTAATCACAGGCATGCTCTCTCCAGTCAGCGAGCTCTGCTCCATCCTAATAGTCGATGTCTTTAGGCACACAATTCGCATGTCTGCAGGAACCTTGTCTCCTACCCTCAGTTCCACTATATCTCCTGGAACAAGTTCTCTGGCAGGAAGATCTGGAATATAACACCCATCTCTCAAGACCTTTGCTTGATCAGGTTGCATCTCTTTGAGAGCATCCAAAGCCTTTTCAGCATTACTCTCCTGCCATATTCCAACAACGGCATTAAGAATGAGAATCAAGAGAATGACCAGGGGCTCTACAAAGGCTGTTATGCCTGTCTCAGAAGACTCATTACCACCGAAGTAGGCAAGAATAAATGAAACGCCAGCTGCAGCCAGAAGTATTTTAACAAGTGTATCATCAAATTGCTCCAGTACTAACTTCCACAAAGGTGTACCATTTTCCTTCTGGAGCTCATTCCATCCATATATTTGACGCCGTTTCTCCACTTGGGGAGAACTTAAACCTTTTTCTACGCTCACATCATATTCTTGCAAACATTGATCAACAGTTTTGGACCAAGCAGGGCATGGCTTTTCCTCCATGGATTGTGAATAGATGATCAAGACCAGAATTCAAACAGATTGTTCCACAATTAACAGAGCTATAGTGTGATTGAAAATCTCCAGCACCAATACTTTCAAGAAACCTTGTGAACTTGGACACGAACTTCAGCTACAGCTCTACATGCCAAGAAACAACTGGATTTAGAAAGGCTATTCAAGAGCTAATGAAATTTAAATTCAAACGCTTTTCTGGAATGAATGACTTTAATTTCAATATATACAACTTAAAGTGTTTCTAGATTCACATTTGAAACATCAAGAAGCTGAAAGCTCAACCAACAACAGAACTTCAAATTCAAATTGAACGAAATATTGGCTCATAAATAAAATAATCTAGAAGAAATCCTGATACAATATTGATGAGAAGGACATCACGTCAAAGCCAGAGTGCCAACAGATGATCGCTGACATACACAAAAGGCTGCAGAAAAATAAAGCTCTCTGATATTGATGTAATAAGACAAACCCTAGGACCAAACGTTCAAACCCAGACAAGAGACATGAACAACTAACCAGTTGGATCAATTTAGGAAATTCAGCTTACTACAAAGAAATCCCTAGAATTCAAGACACAAACTATTACAAGTTTTTGGTTATGATTCCAAACAAAATGTTCCAGCTTCAACAAGTTAACAACCTCTTAGTGTACTGTATCAACATTACTTTCAAAAACCAACTGACGTACCCTAAAATCCAACCCATAAAACTCAAATATTGCCAACAAAGAATCTAACTGCCAAAAAGAATGCAACTTCAACAAGACTTGACAACTAATTAATTGCCGAAAAATTAACAGTACAATTCAAGACGATCATAGAAAACTGCTGCCACTCACAATCAAGACAGAAACTGTTCCAAGCTCCCGGATATCTTTTCGAATGTTCCAGTTTCAACAAGTTAACAGTATAGTGTATCAGTACTTTTCAAAAACCAACGTTCATAAAAGATGCAACTCCAACAAATCTTGATGGCTAACCATTTGCCAGAAAAAAGTTACAAAACAATAAAATTTCAAGACAATTGCACAAAACTGCAGTGGCTATCATTCATGAAACAAAAGTTAAAAGTTCTTGGATGTGATTCCAAACAGAATAGTCCTGTTTCAACAAGTCAACAACCTCTTAGTATATTCATATTGTATCAGTACTGATTTTCAAAAACCAACTGAACAGACCCTAGATTCCAACCAAAAAATCAATTATTGGCAACAAAGAATCCAACTAAAAAATGAATTATTGGCAACAAAGAATTCAACCGCCAAAAAAAAATGCAACTCCAACAAGACTTGAGGGATAATCAATTGCCTGAAGAGAGAAACAAAACAGTCCAATTTGAAGACAAGCCTACAAAACTGCTTCCACTCACAATCAAGGCACAAATTGTTACAAGCTCTTGAATATGATTCGAAACAGAATGTTCAGATTTCAACAAGTTAACAAACTCTTAGTATATTGTATCGGTACTGCTTTTCAAAAACCAAATGAACAGACTCAGAATCCAACCAGATAATTCCAAAATATTGCCCACAAAGAATCCAACAAGAATCCAAAAATATCACTGAAAAAGAAGCAACTCCAACAAGAATCACCTAATCAATTGCCGAACACACAGTACAATTTGAAGACAGCTATATAAAGCTGCTGCCAGTGACAGATTCTAGAACCTTGTACAATTCAAGTATCAAACAGAGCATGATAATTTTTCTTAGAACCGATGAACCTTAAATTGGAATAACGGTTCAACATCAAAATATCAAGTGCACAAAACCAGCCAAAACATCAAACAGAGATAGCTTAGCTTACTTATGTGACCTTACCATCCCACTCTACACAAATGCCCATATGCCGAGAACATGGTATTTTTAGACAAATAACCTAACCAAGACTCCCTTTATACCATAAGAAACGCCAAAATGGGAGATTTCCCGCTTAATTATCCCTTGGCCATGCATAACTGGTCATTAACAGCAATTAACTACCACATAACAAATTTATTTTCAACCCTATATTCTCTCTCATTAATATTACCGGAAATATATTTTCAAATTTTTATTTACGCAGAAAGCTGCTGCAAGAACGCCAAAAATAACCAGATCTCACAATTACAAAAGTAGTATGAACTACGAGAGGCATTACAATTTCTTGAAAAGTGATGGAAAAAATAAAAAAAATGTTGCAAAAATGCCAGTCCGTCATTAACCTATCAGAAACCGAATTAATCAAACAGCACACAGACCATACATGCATGCCAAACTCTGGTCCCAACAATAACAATTCAAGAAGGAAAAATAAAAATAAAACAAAATAACAGAAGATAATCCTACCAGTTTCGATCTCATGACCTGCTCTGAAAAAAAATGTCTACAATCCAATCCTTGCTCGCCAAAGAAGCCTTTATATCCTCCTCTGGAGCCTTCTTCAAGGCTGGTGCACGATCCAATGAATCAATTCTTTCATCTAGAATGAGAATAAGAAGTTCACGCTGACCACTCTCTTCTGAAATTTCGTTCACATCAACATACTTTTAAATGCTTATGCTCCAAGCAACGAGCATTTCATGCCAGGATGCCACTGCAGAGATACGCCACCATCGATGAAGCTTCCGCGTTCATTCCTATTCCTCTTTTTTATAAATTATTAGATTATATTTAATCAGAGATACTGTTTTTTTTGGGGGGCGGAAAGCGACTCGCTAACAGTGCAAGAAACAGTAAATCGCTGCCTCTGTCACAAACAACGGACGCAGGGGATGATTTAACCTGTTTGAAGGTCAAAGTCCGCCGCTATTGCCATCCGTTGAGTCCATTGTACGGCGAGGATTGCTCCCCAGCGCCGGGGCTCTCGATTCGCGCGCGCAAGATGCTGTTGGGTTAGCATCTTTTGACTCTAATTTTCTCCTTTTCCGTATACAGTTTTACATTCTCCGGCCATTTACAGACCCGTCTAATCAACCGGCCTTTCCGTCTTATCTCGGCGACGAAAACTTTTAAGGTAAAAATATACATTTTAATAATAAATATATTTTTGGCTTTTAGTCTAATTTATAAATGAAATGATTTTTTCCTCCACATTTTTTGGTTAAGTTAAATTAAAATTTGATATAAATTTTTAAACATTTGAGTTTAAATTATTTAATCTAATTACATATTTAAAAATGTATTTTAAAAATAAAAAGTCTTGAAATTGTATTACTATATTTTAGTGAATTCTAGTAAAAAAAATTACTTCGAAGTTAGATTCAGTTTTTTTTTAGTTTGTTTATAAATTTACTTTATTAATATTATTATCATCTAATTTTAGGTTCAAGGTCAAGCCAGACACCAAATTGGTGTATGAGCCCCCCTTATTTGTGGGACAAGAAAACCCCTTGTTTGTGGGACAAGGGACCATTTACACATTCAAAAATGTATTTTTAAAACAAAAAATCTTGAAATTGTATTACCATATTTTAGTGAATTCCAGTAAAAAAGGCTATTTTGAAGTTAGATTACACCTTTTTTTAGTTTGTTTATAAATTTAGTCTATCATTATTATTATTATTCAAATTGGTGTATGAGACTCCTTTGTTTGTGGGACAAGGGAACCCCTTGTTTGTGGGACATTAGGCATTTTTTTTAGTTTGTTTATAAATCTACTTTATTATTATTATTATTATTATTATTATTATCCAATTTTAAGGTCACGGCCAAGTCAAACACCAAATTGGTGTATGAGACCCCCTTGTTTGTGGAACAAGGGAACAAATTACCAAATTTTAGTGAATTCTGGTGAAAAAGGCTATTTGGAAGTTAGATTAAGCTTTTTTTAAAGTTTGTTTATAAAGTTACTTTATTATTATTATTATTATCCAATTTTAAGGTCAAGGCCAAGCCACACACCAAATTGGTGTATGAGACCCCTTTGTTTGTGGGACAAGGGAACCCTTTTTTGTGGGATAAAGGACCATTTACCCATTCAAAAATGTATTTTAAAAACATGTATTATTTTAAGGTCACTGCCAAACCAGAGACCAAATTGGTGTATGAGACCCCCTTGTTTGTGGGACTAAGGGAACAAGAGATTGACCTCTTGGGAAGCAAGAGAAAACATATAGAAAAAACACATGTTCTTAACCATTCGACCACTCAAATTGTATATCGTGATTTTTTTTATTTTATTTTTATTTTTTCATTTGTATATATTTTAATAATAAAATCATTTTAATATACTCTATACGGTAATTTGTTTTTTTTCATTAGTGACTTTGGTTTAGATTTAAGAATACAAGCATATAACATGTATATGCTTAAATCAAATGATCAAATTATATACTTAAATTAAATGATCAAATTACCGCGTAAAAGGAATTCAATTCTACCCTGTATTCATTTAATGGAACTCACTCCTACTATATATTCATTTAATTCCACCATGTATTCGTTTAATGGAACTCACTCCTCGTATATATTCATTTAATTCTACGATGTATTCATTTAATCGAATTCTTACCATATATTCATTTATTTCTAATGCTGGATTAAGTCCTAATTTTAAAATAAAATTATTTTTAATAATAGGTAATATTACCATTTTTATAATTTTAATTTTAACAAATATATATAGGAATAATGAATGGTGTTATTATAAGATTAGTTTATTATTTTTGTTGTTGGAGTATCTTACTAATATAAAAAGAAAAGGGTTGATAAAATAACTAATATATTGGTTTATATAGTAATTAATATAGGTCTTGGTTAAATGGTGATGAGGCGGGCTCATCACAGGTTCAATTCCCTTTTCTGATCGGGATGATGTATCTGGACATGTTGATGAAAATAAAGTTGAAAAAAAGAAGAAGTAAAAAAGTGAAAAAATGAAAGGAACTACCAAGCTTACAAAATATATATATATATATATATATATATATATATATATATATATATTATGAGAATAAAGGTAGAATGAATAGAAGTAATCTACATAGAAAACTGTGACCAGATGTAAAAGATGAAAAGTTATTGGTAGATAATATTGAATTTGTATATTTTCAAGGGTAGTGTAATTTATAGACAAAAAAGTCTTTTTCACAATATTTTTTTTGGTTAATTTTAAGCAAAAATCTCTTCCTTGAAACTATTTTACGATTCCGTGAAAAAATCTATTTAGTCTTATAAGTTAGACTATGCCTATTTTTAATGGTCAAATAATGTTTTTTTAATAATGTATATTTTATTGCTTTTACTCCAAAAGTGATAAGCAATATGATTTTGAATTGTGAAAATCTATATATTCGGGAATAATTTTGAAATTAAAATAAAGAATCTAAATATTAGATTTTTTATTTTTTTTAGAAACTACAACATAATTTGAATTTGTATATTTTGTTTTATATATTTTTATTGGTGAAACACTTTGTTTTTTTTATTCCAAAAGTAATAAGCATTGTGAAAATCTATATATAATGATTTTGAAATTAAAATAAAGAATCTAAATATTAGTTTTAGTTTTTTTTAGAAACTATAACATAATTTAATCATGCAATTGTTGGTGGAATTACTATTTTCTATTGTTTAAATCACATTCTTGTATGTGTAAATTGATTAAGCTTTTCATATACCCTAAGGCACTTGAATTATATATTTTTAACAACTAAGATATGCAATTTAATGATTTTCATTTAGATTTTGGACAAAATTTACTAGAGAAACATGTCTTTAAAAGCTGAAAACATAGAATATTTAGACTATGCTCCAAAAGAATAATAAAGAAAAGCCAATGTATTTATAAAATGTTTACCTCCCACAAATGAAAACCCAATGCCTAAAAATGTAATCCATGTTGATTACATTAAATCCTTAAGAAACATATATTCATGGTAGTGTCAACAAAATGTTGTGGTCATTGGGAAAGAATGTTGAACCATTATTTCTCTAAATCCTTAAGAAATGTAAATTCATGGTAGTGTCAACAAAATGTTGTGGACATTGAAAGAGAATGTTGAAACATTATTTCTCTAATTATAATCAAAACTTCTAATAAGTACAAAAAGTGAAGATAACTATAATGTTTAATGCACAAACCCATATGAATATTGGCGGTGTAGATAGTAGAAAATGACAGGCGATTTTGATATTTTACATTTTTTATTCATTGTATTCATTGAGCTTTTTTTTTAATGATTTTGAAACCAAAATAATAGTAAAGAAAAGTTAATGTATTTACAAGACATTAGACATTTTACATATCTCCTTGTTATTATTATTGTGATAACAAAAGCGCTAGAACATATTGCCTAAACCAAGTTGAACATTGGAGAAAAGCTTACAATGTTGCTAAATTTAATAGCATGAGAATATATATCCATACCAATGTGATTTGTTAATTAAAAAGCATAAAATGGAAACTTTTGGTTGGACTAGAATTTTCCCAAACATCAAAACTACATCTAGGAAGATAATTTTTCTTTTGTGAAACATGGGGAATTATATATTTTTTTAATTGTATGACTAATATATACAATTACAAGAATTCCACCATAAAATACCAACATTGGGCACAAGGTGTCAGAAGGTTGTTGTGGTGGTGAGAAAATCCAACAAAGAAGAACACGATGATGAATTTTCATGTTAAAATGGTTAATGTTGTTGGAAGGCCAAGGGTCATGGCAACAATGAATAAAAAATGCACCATGAAGGAGACCATGTTAATTTTAAAATGATTAATCGTTGGAAAGAGGTTGTTAATATGGAGGAGTAAAGTTGGTTTTGAAAAAGAGGAGATCAACATTTGAGTGATTAGATGAAAAAGAAGAGAGATTGTGAAAGAAGAAGAGATTTTCTAGAAGTTGTAAAACTCCTAATAGAAGAGGTCTCCATAAGTATTGAGAAAATGTATATATGAAGTGTTGGATATTTAAATTTAAGTAGTATGATTAAAAGTTAGAAAAATTAAATGAACTAGTAAATAATAAATATCAAATATCGTATACATTAACTTATAATATGTTATAAAAATGAATAGATCAATTTAATTTTTTATTTTTTTATTTACATAATGTTTTCTATGAGATTATATTTTTGTTTATTAAATATTTATCTTAAAATTTATATAATCTTTAATTAACAATTCAATATAATTGAAAACCTAATATTCGATCTCATTATGTATTTATAAAATATATATGATTTTCAATTGAAAATCTAATATTCGAGCCCATTATATATTTATAAAAATATATATGATTTTTAATTGAAAATCTAATATTCGATCTAATTATGTATTTATAAAATATATATGATTTTCAATTGAAAATCTAATATTCGATCTCATTATGTATTTATAAAATACATATGATTTTCAATTAAAAATCTAATATTCAATCTTATTATATATTTATAAAATATATATGATTTTCAATTAAATTATAAATATCATATTTTTAAAATTAATTTTATTTAATGTAATTTTATTATATAAATCAATCACATATATATTACAAATTTCAAATTTTTTTTTTAAATATTTCCTTAAACCATTCATTTTACAAATAATTTTATATTCAAACTCTTAAAAACCACACTCATGCAAAACACATAAATATAATAAAAATAAAACACATAAATATAATAAGATTACTCATTCTTGCCACTGAATTTGGCAGAGTATAGTATGCTTTAAAAGGAGAGCTCCCTCTTGACTCTAAATTTATTGAAATAAATAGGTGTCCAAATGGTTCAAAAGACTTTGAATTATTAAAGGCCAACGTGTTGTGCTAATATATTTCTATGTGTCTCCACCACCGCCTATTCTTTTTATATATTTAAATTGATTAGAGGTCAATAAGAATTTTGTATAATTTTCCTCGATAACCTTCACCACATATCAAGCAAATTTAGTATAAAATTTAAATTGTTTGGGATTTCTGAAAAGTGATGAGAGCAAGGAAGGAGGCAGGAAGGTGCAGGGGAACAATACGATTCATATTTCGCCCCTTTCTCGTTGGTTTTTCACTTTTCCTTTTCTGGATTCTTTCTTATTTTATTGGTTTAGGTTTTTTCGAAAGTTTTAGTTTAGTGATGTAATGTGTATGCTTTCAATAATGCCTTGAGCTCCACTTCTCGTGATGGTAGATGTGTTGGTTTGGTAAGGTTAGCCTCTTTTAATTAATCAAACTGATAGAATTTTGCTAATATTGTTTTATTATTATATTTTAAATAAATATTTTATTTTACATATGATGTAAGAAAATGTCATAAGTTTTTTTTTTTTTTTTTTTAAATTGTATGAGAATAATCCAAATCACATATAATGTATGATAATATAAACATTTAATTAAAATGTATGTTGTAATCACTTCAAATTTGATTGGGACATATGAGTAATTATTAAACTTTTAGGTTTGGCGAAAAGGTAAAGTTTATTTTTCTTTTTCTTATATGATTTTTAATTTACATAATTTATAAGGACAAGATTGTATTTGAAAAGCTATTATTTTTCTTCTAATTAGTGAAATATTCTTGTGATATAGGGTTGATTCTTTTATAGCTATCACTATAAGTGTTGGGTGGGTGTTGCCTGATATGTTAGTTACTGGATCAAACTAAAGACTTCATAATGTTTTATTTATATGTTTACATACATTTTGCTAAGTGAGCTATTCTCCAAGGTTGAGATCAATATGTCCCAAAATCATTATAAATATATAATCATTAATGCAATTATATAAACATATAAAGTATTGTTTATTGCATATGCATGCAAATTATAATTATGTAGAAAATAGAGAACAACAAAATAAAAATTTACAAAGCATAATTAACATAAAATATATCCTGCCAAACCCTCTGAGGGGAAAACCAAACTAGAAGTTGAGGCCACTTTGCTCTCTTTCTCTAACTAGAAAATCGTTACAAGTACAAATAAGTAACACATGTGGTCCATGGGCTACTACATTGCACAAAGCCTCTCTATGCACTCTCTCCATATTCCTCTCATATACTCTACTTGTCTATGGAACAAAATACCATTTACATATGGATTCTGATTGATGTGATCTTACGTAAGGTCAACTTTCAAGTGGCATAACATTTACATATGGATTCTCGTTGGAAAGGTTTGTCTGTAGAATAAGAAAAAAAGGTGCTACCTTAAAGAAACAAGGCTTTACCCCCCAAAAAACATTGTTTGATGCCTCAAAATGCTCTCAAAAGGTTAGATCTCAATTTTCCAAACTAGGTCCACCTCGTGAGGTTTGATCCTAGGTTGCCTTGCTGACAAGGTCTATCCTCAACCAATTGTGCTAGCAAGACTTGACAAACCAATCAAATTAAAAAAATCTTAAAATCCAAAAAAATAAAACCATTCATATTAAAAAAAATTTAAAATCCAAAAACTAATTGTCATATACAACTTTAAAAAATGTTTATATTATTTTGTATATTAAATATTTAAATTAATTTAGAAAATAAAATATATAACAATACAATATATTCATTTTAGATATTATTTTTGGGATTCAACTGCTTTAAGTAAGTCATTTATCTATGACCATTTCCATAAGAGGTAGTAGAAAATGACTAATTTCTCATGATTTTTGAATAGTTCACTTAGCACTCATTGCATCCAATGATGTTCACAGGGATGAAGAAGTGAGATTGAAACTAGTGAAATGAATGACATAGTGTCAATCGTCACTTCCAAAACTTACACCAATATATTACCATTCCAAAAACTACTACAATATATTCACTTCTCCGAAATCACCATTCCAAAACTACTACAATATATTCATATCAAATTAAAGAAAAAAGAAAAAGTCTATACTGATTAATAATTTAATAATTTGATTTTTAAAAAGTTTTATTAATTATCCATATAAAAGTCCTTTACGAATCAGATTCAAGCCACCTAAGAAAACAGTTTTATTATTTTTAGACGTTGTAAAGTCTATATCATGTCATTTTGGACTTATTTTACAGTTAAGATGCTTTAAAAAAAAAGTGCGGATGCCTTTTAGATTCTTTCTCACTATTTATTATTTATTATTATTGGATTAATGCCTTTTACATTTTCTATTTACGTAAATATAGAGGGAAAGAAACTCAAAAGCATTGTTACAGCTACCGTGTCGACACATCTCAATACAAATAAAATTCATGTGCAAAGCTTGGGGCCACAAAGTATAAGCTCATGTGTTTCGTGTAATGGTAGGTCAATGGGTGTTTATGATATTCCATTTTTAAGCATATTTTTACAATCTAAATATATTTTTGCAGCAAAAATTTATAACTTTTCGTATAAATGATATATTAAATGAATTGAAATGTAAAGTATTAAAATGAATTAAAAATCATATATATATATATATATCTATATCTATATATATATATATAACCACCATGGAATTTTTAGAATTTTTTATTTATTTTAAATTAGAATATTTAAATGAAGAAAAAATCAAACATTAATTTAATTTAATGACTTTAAGTTGAATTATATAATTTAATAATTTAATGAGTTTAATTAGAAATTTTATTTTATATATATCAGATG
Organism: Pinus albicaulis; assembly: GCA_034641835.2. Taxonomy (NCBI): domain Eukaryota; kingdom Viridiplantae; phylum Streptophyta; class Pinopsida; order Pinales; family Pinaceae; genus Pinus; species Pinus albicaulis. The sequence continues at coordinate 440,883,567 of CM076584.1, forward strand.
TCGAGTTTATAATATGTATATCGTTGTAATGATTTCAAACTTCATCATTTAAGAATCTTTTAAGGACTGAAATATATATATATATATATATATATATAGCCTAAGAGGTTAGTTTAATTAGTTGTCACCAATGTTGTTAAGTATTTGGCTAGTTCTGTGTCGATAGTTGCCCAATTGAATTTTCTTCAACGAGGTACACTAGTATACATTAACAGATTTTCTAGGGATGCCATCCACAAAATTGAGTAATTCTCTCTTAGGTTTCCCCATGACATGATGATAGCTAGTGTCCATTGAGACCAAATGTGATTTATCAAACTTTAATGAAGGTAAGGAATTGCTTGGTTAACTTTAGAATTTTATTTCTATGCTTAAGATGTTTGAAGAGAAGCATTACTAAATCATCATAGTTTTAATGAGTTAAAAGGTTAGGAAGGTATGGGCGACAGGAGCGGGAGGGGTAATTTGCTTAGGGATTAGAAACTGCAACGAAAAACCAAGCCGAATTTTGAGCTCTTTGGAAAGGTCTAGACTTAGCCATGGGAAAAAGAATCAAGAAATTAACTATTCTTGGAGACTCTATGGTTGTAATAAGGAAAATTTCTAAGGCATTATTTGGAATTCCTTCAAATATTTCCTCAATTGTCCACCAGATTTCCCTCCTATCCTCAAAATTTGAAGAAATACCTTGTTAGCATATTCTTCGAAGTCTAAATGATGAAGCAAACAACCTTGTTAAACTTGGCTCCCAACTTGAGCAGAGAATAATCGAATTTCAGGATGGAGGAAGGTTCAAGGCTTCAATCCCATGAATGCATCAGAATTTAATAAATGAGAATTTCTCAGAGATCAATACAATTTAACCTCATGGTACTAGAATCAAGGAGAATAAGTGTTCATTTCCAGGTGGAATTCCACTCCCTAGAGATGGAGGACGTAAGAGGGAAAATGTGTGATGGGCTCATCTCATACATGTTGCATTACATACATGAAGGTGATAACATCTAGATCTTATGTTTTGGGGGGGTGATGTGGTTTAAATGTGAAGCAACCTCCTCATACAATGTTGAGGATCAATGTGAAGCTCTATGAGGTCTATATCATTAATGTTTCCATGCAAACTCATTCCATGAGGACATACAAGATGGCTAGAGAAAATATTTCGAGGCACTACTTTCGAGTAAACTTAATGCTCCCTCTCGGGGAGAGACTCTGTCGACGAGTGTTGGCTTTGTTAAATAGGATGGATTGAGGAGAATTTGTGTTTATCTTTGCTTTTCCTTGCTTGATTGTTTAGTTGATTATTTGGACAACAATAGTCATGGAGAGTCAAGACGTTGCAAATGAAATGACGCATTGGAAGAGGTATGTGGACAAACTATTTAAAATTCTTATAGGCATGTATGAGTTGGTCAATAGGAGGCTATAATTCATGGAAAAGGAGAAGGATGACAGGTCCAAACTGGTGGATCACAAGCTGGAATGGATGTAGGATCGAATGGAGAGGAGGCTCCTTGGAGTGGAGATGGAAATACGTTTGCTAAAGACTAGGACTCAAGATGCAATGTGGAGCTACGAGGAAGATGATGTCCAAAGCTAATCGATTTCAGCAGTGAATCTATAGGTTGTAGTTGTTGAAGGAGCGTTGGAGGGAGTTGGACTAGACCGCGGCAAGTAGTCAATATATGGAGACAATTTGGACCCAAGCCCCTCTAGGGATCTTAATCAAATTTGATGTATGTTCTACAAATTTGAATTATTTTTGGGAATTATTGTTCTAATTAAAATTTACGGTACTAGTAAATACTAGAATAAAACAAAATAATTTTAATATTTTCACAAGATCTTATAAAATTATGGGATATAATAAAAGGTTATTTGTTAAAGAAAATTTTGTGGGATTTTTTTTTTGGAATATTTAAATAAAGGGTGGTTCAACTACTAACTACTATAAACATTAGTAAACTAGTTAGGAGTAGTCAAATATAGCTAAACATGTTATGAAAAACTCCATCTTGAAACAATATATTCAAATCAATTGAGTTAGCTTAATGGACTTTTATATTTTTTTATATATTAAAAGCAATTAACTCAACCAATTGTTGTTAATGTTTGGAAATTGGCTAGCTTCGCGTTTAAAGGTAACCAATTTGAATCCCCTAAATGAGACACACTAATTTATGATAACAAGTTTACTAGAGATACAATTTATTGGGAAACTATCTGTAGTGTTTCTTTATAAAACTTTCCTCGAAGAATATATATATATATATATAATCTATTGTTTCAAATTTGCTTTAATTTATAGATTAACAAACAAACATAAAATATTAATAATAGTTACATATGCAAAGTTCTTAGCTAAAAAAATTATATGAAGAATAAATGATAAAATTTACATATAAACGTTATGAGAATCATGAAAAAATATCCAACTTGATTAAAAAAAGAAAAAACAATAGAAGCTATCTCAAAAGATTACATAGAGATGATTGTAAAACATCTTACTAATCAAATGTCATCCAATATTCAATGTTTGATACTTGAAATGTAGGGTGGAAAGTGCAAGAGGGGATATCATGATCATTATAGGACCAATACAATCATAGTTGCATGGAATTTCAAAATTTCCTCTAATAACACAATAGAATCCTATGCATGATTTCAAGGCATCACATGGATCAATGCATGGTGATTGCATCATATATTAGGGGGAATTATGAGAAATTATCTAAGCCTCATTTTCATCTACTCAAAATCATGAAGTCACATGTTTATGCATTCCTACATGGTTTCTAGTTCTATCATTATGGCTATGGATTATTGGTATGCGCTATGTGTTGAAATTTGCAACAAGAAACAGTGAAATTGGAATCCATAAACAACATCCACAAAATGGCACCTAGAAACGGCTACCATGCAAGCCTTTTGATTTAATTATTCCTTAATTAAATTGAAAGAAATATGTGTCAAATTTATTTATCCCTTAAATAAATTGGACAATAAATTGTAATCTTATCTCATAATCACTTGTAATAGTTAAGTGAGTGTGATAGACTCAGTTAGCTCATGAAATTCGAGTTGAGGGTGGTTGGTGAGGCATGTAGAGTGATTCTATTTGTTTTAGAGTCCAAGTTGTAGTTAGTGTACTAGTTTAATGCATGAGAAAACAGCTAACTCAATTAAGTGAGTTAAAGTCAGTCTAACTAGTTGTAACTAATTGTTGCACTAGTGAGAGTTCAAGTGAATTAAATCAGATTTAATTCACATGCAGTGATCTGTCAAGTGACTAATGATTTACTATTAATAGTTGCATGCATGTCAGTTTTGATGAAGACCCAGTTGAGACAAAGGTTAAAGGGATGTTATCTATCAGTTGTATTATTAGTAAATTGTCGGCGTGCAACTATACAACCATAGGATTTCCCATGATGTATTGCACAATTTTGGAAGGTCGAATTTCCTAATTAATAGGGATTTAATTCTCGTAGAATTGCACAAGAAATGAAGGTTGAGAAGAGGAAGGAAATTGGCTAATTGTTGGTCGATTTTGTCTGGATCACTGTGAGACAGTTGGTAGAGTGCAACAGACTCTTGTGAGAAGAGTGCATTGTGTTGTTTCATGATTCCTTGGTTCATTACACAATAGAGATAGAGGGGTTTTGAGCAGTTGATTTCCCTAGAAAAATATCTTGCGTTGTGGATTGATTTTCTTTCTCTTACTTGGTGTGATTGTGCGATCATGTTAATTTCTACAAATTAATTGTAGAAGGATTGAATATATTGCTCTAGTATATTGCATGATCATATTGAATCCTTTGGTATACATATTGTTTGTATAATTTCTACATGGTATCAGAGCGCCAGGGATCACAATAGTGGAGAAGAAATTGAGTTTGTGTTGAATAGTATTCAAACTTGCAGGCACTTTCTTTGGAGCGACAAGCAGATCAAGATGGCTTTCAATGGATTAAGATTGGAATATGCACTTGAGGGAAAATCTAATTATATCGCATGGAAAGACAGAATGGAGGAAGTTATGGAGGACAACAGATTGAAAGAATTCATTGATAATGATATTCCCAAGCCCGCAACAGCAACGTGGCTCTTCTTAATGCTGGGAAAAAGAAGGTAGCAAGGGCGAGGAGGATCTTATTAGAGGAAGTTCGAGATCACATTGTATCGAGTCTCCATGGAAAGGAGACTCCATATGCTATGTGGAAGGCCTTGACATATTTTTTTTTAGAATAGAAACAACCAATGGAAGTTGGCGCTGAAGGACAAGCTCAGGAAAATCAAGAAGGAGGAGGGTGAGATAGTACCAACATACTTGACGAAGTTCACTCAATGTTGAGATGAGCTTAGAAGTGTTGGTGTGACCGTAGCAAATGATGACTTGGTGAGCTTAGCACTTCTAGGCCTTCCCAAGAGCTAGCATAGTTATCATAACTCTGTCAATGGGAGGGAGAAGCTACCAAATTGGGAGCGACTTTGGTCGGATTTGGTACAAGAAGAATTCAGGCGAAATGCCAGGGATGGATCCTCATCCAAGACTAATGACGAGGAAGATTGTGCCTTGGACGGTAAGGCAAAGAAGGCCAAGGGAAAGAAATCCCAAGGCGAAGCGGGCAAGAAATACTTGTCCAAGATAAGATGTTTTCACTGTCACGAACATGGGCACTATGCTACAAATTGTCCACAGAAGAAGGCAAGCAATAAGGAGCCTGCAGTTGCAGTAGGTGAAGCATTGGATTCACAATTCGAGCTTGATTTTACTCTCATTGCATGCACGGCCAACACTGTAATGTGATGGATATGGTATTTAGATAGTGGTGCCTCGTTCCATATGATGAGGGATAGAGATCTCTTCAGTGACTTGGAGGAGAAGGAACTCCCACAGAGCATAGAATTTGGAGATGATGAGAGGTATAGTGCTACCAACATAAGTACAGTTACCTTTTAGAGGGATAATGGATCCCATCTCAGGCTAGCAGATGATTTTTATGTTCCAGGCCTAAGGAAGAATCTTGTCTCCGTAGCAGTATTGGAAGATCGTGGTTATGAGGTGATGTTTAGAAAAGGAAAGGTGTTCTTTAAACACATAGCCACGGGACAGGTGAAGCAGATCAGTTCAAGAGTCAGGAACCTGTATGCTCTCGAGGTTGAGGATGCATCAAAGGATTTGAGGAGCAAAGAAGTGGTTAATGACTAGGTGGTTGAGAGGGATCAATTATCTCTTAACATGCAGCCTCAGAAGCAGTCTTAGAATTTTGTGGAGCAGCCACAATTGGAGAAGTAGAGAGGAGACTAAGTGGAAGAGTCCACTCAAGCAGAGACCTCTAGGAGGGGGAAATTTTGATCCAGATGGGTAGAGGAAGTACATGCAGTTATACCTCCAAGTGAGAGGTGGGGCGATGTGCAGAATTAATCCCAAGAAGAAATTTGGGCAGGGTTCATTGAGATGGTGTGTCTCATGGATCGAACCTGGCTACGAGGAGCCCACAATACAACAGTAGCAGGAAGGATCGGTTATATTGATGCAGTCAGATGTCAGGAGGACAGAAATCATAGTGACAGGTGTCAGATACTAGAGCACGTATCAGATTTGGCAGCAGTGTAGAGTGCATGGATGCAGATGTCAGCAGCACAAAAAGTCTAGTAGACATGTGCAGTAGCTAATAATAGTCAGAAGACTCTGATGACAGATTAATTATACTGATTCAGTTGTGTGAACAACACTAGAGAAGTGTTTCATGAAAGAACATTCCAAAGATACTGGATCGGGATAGATTGATTCCTTTCTCCTTGAGAGGGAGTGTTGAAATTTGCAACAAGAAAAAGTGAAATTGGCATCCAGAAACAACATCCAGAAAATGGCACCCAGAAATGACTACCATGTGAGGCTTTTGATTTAATTACTCCTTAATTAGATTGAACTAAATATGTGTCAAATTTATTTATCCATTAAATTAATTGGACAATAAATTGTAATTTTATCTCATAATCAATTGTAATAGTTAACTGAGTGTGATAGAATCAGTTAGCTCATGAAATTCGAGTTGAGGGTGGTTGGTGAGGCATGTAGAGTGATTCTATTTGTTTTAGAGTCTAAGTTGCAGTCACTGTATTAGTTTAATGCATGAGAAATCAGTTAACTCAATTAAGTGAGTTAAAGTCAGTCTAACTAGTTGTAACTCATTGTTGCACTAGTGAGGTTAGGTGAATTAAATGAGATTTAATTCACATGCAGTGATCTATCAAGTGAATGATAATTTACTATTAATAGTTGCATGCATGTCAGTTTTGATGAAGACCCAGTTGAGACAGAGGTTAAAGGGATGTTATCTATCAGTTGTATTATTAGTAAATTTTCGACGCACAATTAGACAACCATAGGATTTCCCATGATGTATTGCGCAATTTTGGAAGGTTGAATTTCTTGATTAATAGGGATTTAATTCTCTTAGAATTGCGCAAGCAAAGCAGGCTGAGTAGAGGTAGGAAATTGGCTAAGTGTTGGTCAATTTTGTCTGGATCAATGTGAGATAGTTGGTAGAGTGCATTAGACTCTTGTGAGAAGAGTGCATTGTATTTTTTCATGATTCATTTGTTCATTATTCAATAGAGATAGAGGGTTTTTGACCAGTTTCTTTCCCCAGAAAAATATCTTTTGTTGTGGATTGATTTGCTTTCTCTTACTTGGTGTGATTGTGCGATCGTGTTTAATTTCCTCAAATTAATTGTGGAAGGATTCAGTATCTTTCTCTAGTATATTGCATGATCAGATTGAATCCATTGGTATACATATTTTTTGTATAGTTTTTACTCTATGTCTAGTAAGTTTCGAGTTTATGGTTAGTCATAGAACATTGGTGAGTTATGTCTACTTTATTGTGGTAGTATGTTTGTTTGGTCCAATGCTTTTGACCGTTGATTAATACCCTCACTTCTCATCTTCCAAACTAGGGGAGTCTTTACTAGTTGAATTTGAATATTTCAATGGGCTCTCTATTAATGTTTCACTATTATATTATGGGTGCTTCTCTATCTCTTGGGCTTAATTTAATGTGAATTTGACTATATTTTTTCTTGAGAAATCCACGTTATTTTTACATTGAATGGAAGATGTAACACCCCTTTTGTGTTTTGGGGCTAGAGGGTATTGTATTTTGAGTACACTATGAGTTCTATTGGTTTCTCTGTATTTATTTGGGTAGAGTATTCCTTCTCTACACTTTGTGGATTTTTCTAGCACACTTTAGTGAGGAGTATTGGTGCATTTTTTTATCCATTCATTGGAATGAAGATATTTGTAAGGAATATTTGCAACTTAGTGATCATAGTACTTTCAAGTGCTAAGAAGTCCTTATTGTCACTCACTTATTATGGATTACAAGGAATTGAAGGATTTCAAGAAAGTATTACAAAATCATGAAGATCATTCAACCAAACATAACATGAATATTTTTCGATACTACCAAAATTCAAAATGAATAATAGATAATCACTCATGTTGCAACAATTATGAACACTCGTGTCCAACAAAAGAGGAAAATAATTGCCGTAGAGGTTGAATGTAATATGATTTAGGTTTTGATTATTAATATGAGCAAGGGAAACTAATATGGGGCCTCAAATCAAATGTACTTTGTAAATTCACGCTATGGAGGACCATAGGAAGATGAAACTATGCATAATCTTGTGGAGAATATGGAAATAGAAAAACTAGATTCGTAGCTAGTCAAAGCAACAATGGAAGAAGCATCTAGTTGACATGCATTTTCTTAAGTACTCATGTCTTATAAAGTTCTTAGAATACATGGTTCATTATGTAGAATCCATGGCACTCATGACCATTGGGAAACATTTCATTTGTATATAATTAGGCTTTATTACAAGCTAGTAAATAATATGGTACCTAGTTATTGTATGTTCATTTTGAAAGATGTCTAGTTGTAAGTGCTTTGCAATTTTTCTTCAATCTTTTATTATTAATATAAAATATCCTAATCATGGTTAAAAAAATGTTTGATACTTGAAATGGTCAAATGGAAATACAACATTGTAATATATTTTGAGGATTAATTCCATCAAATAATATGTTTCATCAAGCAATATGGTACACATTCCTTTTACAATGTTAGGATAGTAAGATCATATCTATGACAAAGAGGGTGATATGAATAACAAGAGAAACTATAGAATCATTATAGTAAGTAGTATCTTTACCACATATTTTATAATTTCATTTCTTTAAATGATGAATAAATCAAGAGAGACAAAAAAGATATCAAGCCTTTTTCTTAAATGAGTTATGAGCCTAAGAACTCAACCCTTGACCATTTTGTAACCTTGGAATTGTTATGAAGGAAGTAGAAGAGAAAGGTAACACTTGTCAATTTTGCTTTAGTAAATTTTTTAAAGCTTTAATATGTTCCTTCAAAATAAAAATTTAGGGAAGAATGGAGAAAATATAGACTTTGATTAAGTGAATAGAAGGTAAGATGATACTTTATATAACAATGGACTTAAATTATATAGAATCATATTACATAAACCTACTATATAAAGTACAATATATAACAATAGTTGCATGTTCAATCCTTTAGGGCCATAAACTTCTCATGGGGGCTTCACTCAACGAACCTCTGACATTTCACATGCGTTCATGGAATACTAAAATATACCCTTATTGACTACATATTGGGAAATGCCTCTAAAAATCAGATTATTTAACTTGCTACCAATATGAACCCAATACACCTTCCTAATTTTAAAAATCCCTACTTTCACTAGACATTGTAGGTATCCCTTTTTTCATTAACATTTTTTAAACCCCTTTATATTTTTTCCTTAACTTTGAGCTCCATTTTTTATACCTGCCAATATAAAAACCCTTTACCCCTAGTATATGCTCAATATGTTATGTCATTTTTTCCTCAATATATATCCCCCAATATGAATGCACGTGGTATGGTATTTCTCCCCCATTGAAGCTCTTGTGAAACTTCTATTATCTAAATTATTCCATTTTTTAATCATGCTCATCCATCTAGAAAACCCCTTCTAGTATTAATTTTCCCCTTGCTTGTGATAGCATGGGAAACACCTCTAAAAATAATATTCAAGATTGAGCTTATTTGGTAAACCATTATGCTTAATGACTATATTTAGGTTGTTCTTACCATTATGGTAATGGTGACATAGGAGGACATACTAACCACACATAAGTGGTCATTTGCGGTAATATGATGCGCACTTCCCTTTTCCAATTCTTTGGTACTTTGGATACAAAACAAATGTTGATTAATATCTTCCTTTTGGTTTTAAACAATGCCAAATATTTTTTCTTTTGTAATTCAACATCTTCCATTAATTCAAAATCAGATTACATTGTTTCAACAACTTCTTCAAAAGTGTTGAAGCCTCACTTTGACCAGATTTGTTGGCCAAAAAATACAAATACAAATTTTGAGATAACAACAAAACAAAATTATACGCCTACATATCAATGGCCAATAAGGCCCAAAAATGTGTTGAAGACAAAATATAACTAGTCCTATTCATCGTTATTTTGCATTGTTATGATCCAGAGCTGCATTTTCACCCTCACAATGACGATGGAAAGCATCATGCGCATGCGACTCCATATGTGCCAGAAACCCCTCAAAGCTATCCATTTTTTCCTGAAGGCACTTATGGCCTTTGTGAAAGGAATCCTAACATTTCATGATATTCCATTGGTTATGCTAGATGTCATTAAGAAAAATTATCACCTCATTATTATCATCATGACAGTGTTGCACTTATTGGTCTATTCCTTCCTGAATGACCTGAATCTTAGCATCCCAATAACAGATGGGAGAAAAATCCACCCACCATCCCAATACCAGCAGAAGAATATGATAAAAGACCACCCACCAACACATTTAAATAAGAGACAAAAGTGAAGAAACGCCCACCACCACAATTCAGCAAGATAGAGAGAAGTAGTTTTCATACCCTTCCCATAGAGGTAGATGGTTGTGTGATCAACCACCTTGGTGGCCAATTATCCCCTAGAAAGCGAAAAATCCATAAATTTTTATATAATGCCAAAAACTAGAAATTACCTGTCAGCACTCGTAAACCCTTACTACGCCATCCTGCTTGACACTAAGATCTAGTTCTCAACACGACTCCTTTTCATAAATTCCACTGGTGTCAACCTCCCTTTATACAAAAGCCCATAAAAAACTAGATGAAGGTCTTGGGTCCCAAGTGACAGGATTGGCTTCAAAAATTAACCCTGCATCTTGAACACGCGAACAAGAAGCCACCCAATATTATCCCCACAGAAAGGAGAGTTGACAAGGCACTCGGGAGAAACCCCCTACAAATTTCACAAATGAAATTCCTCAAACAAAACTTTCTCTCATCTCAAAATTCAAAAAAATACCCACAATTGGTGTAACCCACAACTATATAATCATCAGATCCTTGAGAATGTTTTGGTGTGGGTTACCAGATCCTGTTCGCTTACCACATCTCATCAACCAACTGTCGCGTGAGATGGGCATTAAATCCCCTGGATTAAGCCATTATAGCAACGTCTGCCACCCCTAGTGGGAAATAATTTTCCTTCTATATTAGTATTGTGATTTGATTCGAATATTGGGCTGAAATATCTAGAGGTTTTTGAGAGAAAAAATATCTGCTACATTCCAGGGTACCCCAGTTCGCAAACCAGTCTGCGACTTGGTTTCCTGACCACAGAATATGATATGTGATCACATATGGGAATGAAAACATTAATTCCTATATATATCTTTCCTAAGCCTTCAGTCTCCATCTCTTGATTACTTTTGATGGAGGGGATCCCAGTAGCATCTTCTGAGCAACCTTGATCACTATGAAGGAATCTCTTGTTATATGAATCTTTGTAGCCTACAACCGCTGATCTAATTGAAGTATTTTCTCTGGCACCATGAATTCAAAAACATTATTGATTATCACTCCACATAATCCATCATAGCAACTTAATGGGATGCCTTCCGAGCCTCTAGGATTCCACCAAACCCTGTCGGACTCGGGTTTCCCTTTGACACACCATCAAAGTTTAATTTAACAAAATTGTTTGGAGGGGAAATAAAGGAAGAAACCAAATTGATTTGATCATTAATGATAAAAAAAATACTAGAGACCCATCATTGACTAAGATAGCCCAAGGTTTGAGAGGATGAGATATTCCTCCCCGTCAGCCTTCTAATAAGTCTCCATCCAATTGTCAGCTAGAATGGATTCCCAAATGTTTTCTTTCATGGTGATCCAAATTGCCCGAGAAGAGGTTTTTTGGTATTTGAAAATAATTCTATTGAAACCTTTCTATGTATTCCATAGAAGGAGGCCCAACAACAATACCCATGCTTTATTTACAATCATATTTTTAAATAATGACATCCTTCATTCTTCTATAGTTTTAATGAGACTATTCCGTGAGCGATCCAGGTGCCCAAATATATTTCTAAATTTCTCCCATATAACCTCTACTTCTAGACAAGAATTCAGTAAATGTTCCAAATTATCTTCTTGTGACTTGCAGACCAAGCATCTAGTAGGACCAATATACTATTTTCTAACAATTTGATCCCACATTAACAATTTGCATTTGGAAACAAGCAAGAGAAAGTGGGTGACATTTGGTGATAGATTGGATGTCCAGATTTTCCGCCAAAGTGGCTCTTGAGGATTATTTTCATGACCGACAACTAATGCATAAGCTTCTCTATTATAGAGCATACCTTCAAACCAATAGCCCCATTATAATTTGTCATTTCCCTCTAAAATGTGGATTGAACATTCTCGAAGGTATTATTAAAAATCACCCAATTTTTTTCTCCTTCAACCCCCTGCCAATATGTCTTTGTCTTCCACACACACCATTCATCATGAGGATTAGGATCCTTACAGTAATATGTGACCTTCCGAGCATTTTGATATCTTAAGAATGATTTGATGGTATTTAAATTTTTAACTCAATCTAATTTGGTGAGTTGTTTCTAGGACTCCTAGAACCATGCTGACTTACCTCCATGGATTTCCCAAAAAATGTGATCCTTGATGATGCAGATATTTCTACAAGCTAAATTTAAAAGATAGGAATCAGTCAGAGATTCTGAGCACTGAATCCTATCCTCCATAACTCTCCCCTACCCACTTTTTTTGTCCCAAATTATTTTCCATGGATCCATCACCATCATAATTTTTCTCACATTACATTGTTTATGATTTCATAATTTTGGGGTCCCAATCCACCACACTTCTTTGGGAGACAAATATTTTCCCATGAGACTAAAGCCCATTTCTTGTTCGGATTCATCCCTTGCCATAAGAATTTTATGAATATGGCCACAATTTCCTTATAAATGATTTCGGAGTTGGGCGAATGCAGAAGCGATAAACACGAATCACTTGAAGGAAAAATTTGAGCAAGGTAGCTCTTTTAGGTAGATTAAGGGCCCAGAACGTCCAATTAGAGAGATTCTTGGATAGTTTGTTGCAAAATTCCTTCCAAATAGAGATCCTTAGGGGTTATCCACTAAGGGAACTCCGATATTCTTGGTCGGAAATGAGTCATTAGATAATCTCATCATGCATTCTAGGTATTTTTGCACCAATCTAGGCATATTGAAAAATAAAAGAATATATTTCTCATTATTAATCAACATACCTGATGTGTCCTGATAGTATTCTAGGATTGATAACAAGGCTCGAGTCGCCCAAACTAGTTGCTCACCAAAAATTAGGTTATCATCCACAAATTGTTGATGGGTCATCAGAGCATCAGAAGGATGAATTTGGATACCCTTCACTCGTCCCATAAGGGTCATTGATTTAATCGATCGACCCATCGCTTTTGCTACTATAATAAATATAAAAGGAGATATTGGGTCCCCATGTTGTAAGCCTCAAGAAGATCTAAATGTTTTCGTTGGGGATTCCCTAAGAAGGATTGAGAACAAATGGGTGGAGATCACTGAGTGGATCCATTTGATCCAATCCTCAGAGAACCTAAAAGATTCCAAGGTTCTAATGAGGAAATTCTAGCTGAGTCGATCATAAGCCTTTGAAAGATCTAGTTTTATTAGTATGCCTGGATTTTTACTAGTTTTGATCAAAAAAATTTGTTTATACTTTCTTAAATAAAAATATTCTTTGTGGGAAATTTTATTGACACTTATATTTTCATGTGAAACATGAGAAAAAATACTTCACCAATCCATCAACATAAACAAGAAGCAATAATAAAACAATACATGATAACAAAGTTTCTCCAGTGTGGACTACGTCTTTGGGCCTTGGGTCAATAGTGGGGAGATGATTTCATTAGTCTCAGCAAAATATAATGGGTACATGGAAAACGTTATTAAACACAAGGATAGATCTCTAATATTGAGTGGTAATGTCTCTCCAAAGAGACGTTCTCCTACAAATAACTCTCACTCACAAAGACTTATCCTTTAACAAGACAAATAAATAACTTCTCCCAAAAGTGACATGAAATGGACACTCTCACATAAGTGGCAAGAGGTCCTCTTGAATCCGCTGATCAAATTCAAATCATACTCATCATTATCGTAATCATCTCGAAATTTTGAGACCAATGGATGTAAACATGACTATTTTTTGACACAACATCACCCTCTTTCAACACTACACCATCTCGGTTTTCGTGAAACAACTAAAATGATGAATTTCCTGCAAAGATTAAGATCTCGTTGTCTTATTGCAACATATAAGATCACTAGAACCTGTAACATACATCCATCCTTTCGCCAAAATAAAAACAGACAAGTGGCCAAAATGCATCATTATACCTCCCAATCTGACGATGACCTGGAAATCAACTGCTCAAATGCCAAAATGGGTTGCACCATCACGATACTAGTGAAAAATCAGTTAATATGAGCATATAATTGACCCCATTCTAACACATACAAATATGAGCCTCCAAGGAATCTTTGTGATTCCTCAAAGATTCCTACGTCAAGGTTCCACCTTGGAAATATGCATGTTAGGGTTCCACCCGTTCATGGTTCTGCCCTCTTATATTGAGGTTACACCATTTTTTCAACATTCCACCCAACATTTGGTTGCTCTCAACCTTCCCTTTCTTTCCCGATGCACTAATGGTAATGGTTTAAATACTGGGCTGCCAACAGAGTTAACAAATATATGCCCAGTGGAAGATTGGTGGTTGGTACTATATTTGGGCATTCAGTTATGGGTGGTGGGTGGTTCGAATGTCACCTGTGCCTCTTTTTAAACAAAATATTGTGTTTCCTTTTATAACCACTGATGAGTTTTGATTCAGTCATTGGCGGTGGTGTTATGTTTGGGCCGCTTGTTGGGGTGGGCTGGCTGGAGGTTGACATGGGTTCAACTCCCATTGGCTCCTTGTATTATATAGTGTGGCCATTGGGCAGGGTCCCGTGGTCAGAGCCATGGGCCCCAATCCTAATTTAAATTATGTTTAATGTGGGGTTGCGGGTTTGGTGGCCCGCCACCCTATTTTATTATTATTATTATTTTTAAACTGATTTGAATATTATCCGCTGTATTCTGAGGGGGTCACTAGAAAAAGTAACCATTCAACAATTCGATCATTTACATCCGCCATTTAGTGATAAATTTTCTATTGGTTTGTTTCCACCAAATTCAGTAAATTCCGCCAGATTTAGCCAGTTTTCCAAATTTATCTATGCTCCAATTTATTTGGCGACAAAAGTCTTGCTTCTTTGCCATGTTTGAATTGCAACTTTGAGTGACAATAACTTGCACATAAGAATTCAAATTGAGGCACTATCTACGTCGTTGGAGTCAGGACGATGAGATCTTCGATTTAGTCCTGGTTTTGATAATATTTGAAGACTTCAGTTTTTGAGCTTCTCTAGAGCCACCTAGATCAAGTTTTCAGGGTATGTATGATTTCATGCACTACTACTATTCCATCCAAGATTTGTCGCCCCTCCACAAATCATGTCTTCTTTTGACATATGATCTGGCATAACATGGGTTTAATCATTTACACGATCATTGATGAAATAATCTTGTAGATCCCACTGCATAGCACAATGGGTCTAAACCCGCTTGGGTCGTTTGATGCATTTGATTTTGGGATCAAGGTTATGCAGGTGGCATTCAACCCTGAACAAATTTGTTGTGAGCATCTTCCATCAGGGCGATAATTTCATCTCTAAGGAAATTCCAACAAGCCCTGAAAAAATATCAAGTGAAACCACCTGGTCCTGGAAATTTTTTGTTCAACATTTCTTTGACTACCCCTTCTACCTCCTCCACCGATACTTCTCACATTAAGACTTCGTTCTTCTTAACTGAAATTAGTCTTGAGATGTTTTAAATTACTCGATCTATTGTATCAGTGCGATCTCGATCACACTCATATAGTAGATCGAAATAATAGCCAATAAGTTCCTCTTCCATATCCTTATGGCTCACAGGTCAAGCTCCAAAATTGGAGGCCATAGAGTAGATTCAGTTGTTCTTCTGATGATTTATCATAGATCAATGGATGTGTTAGTGTCCTATAGTCACAATGATCAAATTTACTCTTTCCACTGTTGTTTGAGTCTTATCGTAAATTTGATCATTGTGACTATCGGACAAGCCCCTTGCGAGAATTAGGCCAAGGAATAGACTATAGGACAAGCCCCTTGCGAGAATTAGGCCAAGGAATACTTTGGTAACTAAAAATAATGGCTTCAAGTAGCTCCTTCTATGAAGGAAACTCAACATCCAAGAAATCATGAGGACTAAAAGGATCTAAAGGGGAAAGCGAGGGGTCCCATCCCCCCATAGGAGAAATCACTCGATCAACTGTTGGGATCAAGTCCCAAGAAGGAAAATAAGATTTCAAAGGACCCTTCTTAGAAGAAATTGAAGATTGAGGATATAAGTCCATGTAGTTCACTCATGGCGAAGCAAAGTCTACTTAAACACTTGGAACATACCAAAGGGTATTCTGAACTAAGTCCAAATTAAGATGGTGATTATCATATGAAATATTATCATTAGTGGAAATAATTTCGTTGTGAGGAAATTACATCACTCGAAAGAGTGAAGACACCACAACTTTCATATCATAGACATAATCATGCACAAGGAGCATATTAAGGTCTAAAGGGAGATCAACCACCACCATATCTATTAATATTTTCTTCCCACCTAATGTGATAGGAAATTGAGCAAGAACACCCAAATATTCACTAGGTGTTCTATCATAGGCTAGCAATTGAATATTAGCTACCAACAACTTTGGAGACCCATAGCTTTCCAAGCCGAGGAGGAAATAATATTTAATTAGGATCCTTCATCCACTGTACATCGATATAAATTTGTGGAATGAACTCTAACCCTTATTTGAAAATGTGCAGAAGAAGGAAGATGAGGCTCAACAATATTATCCCAATCAATGGAAACACTCCTAGAACTTGGAGGGGGTACACTCTAAGAGACCAACATTCCCCCTAGTCAAGAAGGCTCTGAAGTAAAAATAAAGAATACTTTGTTAGTAGACACTTCACCCCCAAAAAGAGGAATGGGATCGACCAAAGATTGCACTAGCTCGACCACTTCATCAACCAATGACTGAGTAGATTGTTGAGAAAACATAACAAGTTCAGGAGTATAATAACCTTCAGACTCAGACTACAACCTTTGTACCACTTAAATATTGGGGAAAAAATGAGTAATATTATCTCCCTTAAATATCCTACAAGGGAACTTACGTTTAAATCTTCTATGCCTAGGTCTCTTATCAACACCAATGTACCCAACATGACTAACAGTGGTTGGTGGTGAGTCCCCAACATGAATTGCAGAGGTTAGTGACTCTTTCCTAAGAGAGATGGGATTCTTTCACCAAGCATGACTCACAGAAGTAGGAGAGTCATCACTAACATGACTCACAAAAGTATGTGACTCATTGTTAGTATGACTATCAGTGACTATACTATGCTCCCAGCATGACTTGCAGTGGTTGAAAGCTCAGCTCCAACATGACTTGCAAAGGTTGGTGATGATTAAAGAAGAGAATTATTCTTATTCGCATTCCTCATCCTTATCTTCTTTGTAGATTTATTATTACAAGATGGAGAAGAAAGAGGAATATTTAATTTCTATGGAAAATAAGATGAACAATTAACACCCATTTCATATCCTAGAAGTAAAGTGTTCATCTGAGAAGCTTCAAGAGCATTCGAAATATTTGAAGTCGACCACATCCAAAATGGTAGTCCAACATTCAATCCAAGAATTTCAAAGTGGCCATCAAGGGGGAACCAATGTTTGCAAAGAAATGAAAAGCATAAGGATCATATTTTGAAGGGGTCCCTTGGTTGGTATCCACAGGAACATTGCCCATACCCAACTTATGCAAATATCCTTCCCTTATGGGATTGTTCAAATGAATTTTCGAGGAAGAGAGATGTGCAATAAACCTTTTCCCTTAAGGAGTAAAATACACAATAAAATCCTTTCAATACCAATGGAGTGGATGGTCAGTCACTCAAGATCAAATAGCCAAAAGTGACAAGACAAAATCCACCTAAATCCAACTACATACAAAGAGCAAAGAGAAATCCACTATAAATTCCTAAAGATACATAAAATCAAAAAACTTCCTAGTATTTATGCAATGGGTGATTAGGAATAGACACCAAAATACGAGAAAGTGGATAAAGGGGCATTTTGAAGGAAAGTTGGGATGATGAGGGCCCAAGTATTACCAGCGAAGGTATGAGAAACAATTACGCTAACCTCCAGAAAACATCCTTTGTCACTACAAGTACCCTCACTTTGTGGGGAACCATTTAGAAGTACTATGAAAGCGATACAATTCTTGTCTCAGGTACCACAAAAATTCCCCCCTGTATACACTTGTGTGGTCCCTAAGTAATGAAACTAAGATTACTAGTTCGTAATCATAAGCTAGGGTGAACAATCATGGGCGTGTAGTCAGACAACTAGGAGAGATGGGATCTCTATTTCCTTATCTTCATGAATCCTCATGCTTGACTCTTGTGTTAGAGGAGCTTTCTCGGATAGCCTATACGATACTATATTTCCACTCTTTAATCAACTCATATACTCTAGTTTGAGTGGCCTTGGAGAGTTTACTCTCCACACACATATTCCAAGGCCCTAAAATACCCTACACTAGTGGATGTTCCTATGAAAAAATAAAATTTCTAGTTCATTTTAGTTTAAGCATTCATTTTATTGTCTGTTATTTGGGAAAAGAGATATGGAAATGAAACTAATTATGTTTCGACACAAAAATAAATCAATAATAAAACCTAAGCTACATGCAAATGAAACTCTCTTTTCTTCGCTGAAAAGTGATTTCTACAAGGTTTTGCGAGATTCTACTTAGAGAAAAACTTTTTATTTTCTTTTTCCAATAGGAACTCACACATTCAAAATCTAATTGCTTGTTCTAAATGCAATTTAACCTAATGCACACTAGTATGGAAATTCAAGATTCAAACACAACCCTAAAGGTAAGCAAACATGACCAACAATATAATGACAAATCAAAGGAGTAAAAAGAAGAAAATTTCAAAGCAAAAAGATGTTTGAATTTACCACAAAGACTTGCATGTTTGAAAAAATCCAAAATATTACCAAGTAAAGAAATTAAAACGAAAGAAAAAGGAAAGAAAATGATTTTCTTTTTATTTTTATCAAATTGAAATCCAAACATTCAAATAAATAATCAATTCAAGGACCTCAAAACCAATTAGTTCACCAAGTCAAAATTGCAAATATGAAAATTGAAAATAATAGTGTAAACAAGAGCATAAAACCCTCAAGGATTTGGAAAATAAAGATGCAAGAGTTTTAGAAGATTAGAAAGACCTCAAACAATTGAAATCTCAAATTTGCAAAAGAACCTCAAACCCTTTGAGGGTCAATAGAAAGAAAAGAAAACAAGAGAAACCTTTAGGTCATAAAAGGAAGCAAGGAGACAATTGGGCAATCAACAACCTTAAAAGCAATATAATTTTTTTCCAAAGCAGAGAAACAACAAAATACTTCATAGAGAAGACCTCGAACCCAATTTCACATACTACAGACTTGACTAAATGAAAACCTTAGGTTGAAACAAGCTTTTCTTCACAAAAATGAAAAATATCAAAAAGGATTGTTAAGATAATATTTAAAACTTCAATAGGACTTCAAAACCATAAAGAAACCTGATCAGACCTAATCATACCCTCAGAATACTCATCAAATGAAAAAAAAATAGTTTTCATAGATATACATGATTGTTCCAAATAAATTATGCATATGTATGCGACTATATATGAAACAAAATGTGTATATGTGAGATGAAATAGATGAAATTGCGTATGTATGCAACTGTTCAGAAAAGAAAACACATATAAAATTTAGACTGAGGCAAATTAAAAGAAAAAACCGAGATCTAAAAGATTAGGAAAAGAGATCAAGTCAAAAAAGATTAAATAATACTGAAAAAAAATAGTAAAGTAATAGACCAAAGACATAAATCAATCAAGACAACCCTTTTAATAAATACTTTAAAAGTATTCCCCACTGGAGTAGCCAATTCTATTGGTGAGCAAGATTCCAAAGAGCTAGGGTCAGAAGCCCTAACATAGCAGAATAAGAAAACAAAAAAGAACACTTAGTAAGCATATCAAACATTCAAATTCACAAAATTTAGATAAGAGTGGTACCTGAGGGTCATACTTTTGGAGTAGATATCGTAGGGTCCAAACCCTCTGCTTCCTCCAAGATGTGCAGACTTGCAAGTCAATCACAGAAGCATAGACAAATAATAGTATTAAAATTACATGCATATATATATATATATATATATATATATATATATATATATTATACCATCATAAATAACATCATAAATTAACACTCATAAGATGACAACATATTTCAGGAACAAGACATGAACCTCTTTATTAATGAAAAGAAGCAAGTACATGAAAGTTATAACCTTATTCAAGCCAAAGGTACTAACGAAACCTTCCTCTCGATACGTCTAGTATGAGCCAACATATAATTCCTCTCTAATAGGTGCAAGGAGATGCTATATAAGGGAACTGGACATCTCTGCAAGGAAACAAGGGTTTTCTATAGACTAGGAGTGCAGGAGGCATAGGAAAATGGAGACTTGATATGGGGGAATTTGGGTATAGTATCGATACATCTCATATGATATACATTACGCCTACCCAAGGGTTGTATACATTCCACCTCAAAGTGGTTATTTCAGTTAGGCCATGGGCTCCTGTAGGTGGGATTTCGGTAAAACTTAGTAAACCCCACCTGGAAAGTAGTTTTTTTTTTCAATATTAAAATGTTGTACGTGTATATAGTTTATAGGAACCACGTATGTATGCATTTTTGTAGTGGGTAGAATCACGTTTGGATTTTTAAAAACACTCTTTTATGATCAATTCAAGTCTGCAAGGGGGAAGGAGTTGCCCAGGCCATACAATAGCATGCGGTCTACAACATGTTGAAATATATTATAACACACGTGTTAGATCAAAGTTTTCAGAAATATTGTGGTCTTGAATATTTTTCATCTCGACAATCCAAAATACCATTACACTCAATGGAAAATTTTGGCAATTCTTTAGCAGAAATTTATCCAAGTAAAACATTAAACATTAATAATAAGTTGGAGGAATTTAAAAATAAATAGTTAATAAAGATGCTACAAAAACATTCCTCTCCATTTGCATGGGAATATACTGACATGAAAGGAATCAATCCAAACACATGTATGAATCATATTTATTTACAAGAAAATTCCAAACATGTAAGACAACCTCAGAAAAGGATGGATCCTAATCCAAGGGAGATTGTTAAAGAAGAGTTACATAAATTGCTCAATGTGAATTTTATTTACCTAATTTCAGATAGTCAATGGATTTCACCCTCGGTTATTGTGCCTAATAAAAATGGAAAGTGGAAAGTATGCATATATTATTGAGAACTTAACAAAGAAACTCCAAAATATCATTTCCCACTACCTTTTATTGATCAAGTATTAGATACACTAGCAGGGAAGAAATATTTCTCTTTTCTTGATGGCTTCGGTAGATACAATGAAATTCAACTTACACCTAAAGATCAAGATAAAAAAATGTTACATATCCATGGGGTGTGTATGCTTACAAGGTAATTTCTTTTGATTTATGTAATGCACCTGCCAAATTTCAAAAAGCAATATTAGGTATCTTTTCTAACTTGATCCATAACGGCATAGAAGTTTATATGGATGAATTTACTGTTTATGGGAATACTTTTGAAGAATCTACGAAAAAACTAGAAAAATTCCTTGTTAGATGTAAAAAAAGCTAATCTTTCATTAGGTAATGAAAAATTGTTTATGATGTTTAATAAAGTAATTTTTTTGGGTCATCATATTTCAAGTGTTGGAATTAAAATGGATTCATCAAAGGTTGAAATTATTTCCAAAATTTCAGTACCTACATGTCAAAGAGATGTTTGAAGTTTTTTTGGATTCACAGGTTACTATAGAAGGTTTGTACAAAACTTCACAAATCTTGCTTCACCACTTTTCAAATTACTCACTAAATATTGTGAATTTCATTAGAATCTTGATTTTCCAAAAGCTTTTGAATTTTTGAAACAAAGAATTTATGAAGCACCAATTTTAATAGGACCAAATTGGTCCCTCCCATTTCATATTTATGTTGATGCTTCATATACAACCCTGGGAGTTATATTTGGACAAAAAGACTTAACTCCTTATGTTCTATATTATACAAGTTAAAATTTAAATCTCATAGAGCTAAATTACACAGTAATAGAAAAAAACATTTTAGCAGTTGTTCATGTCATTAATAAGTTTAGACATTGCATCACTGGGTATGAGAATTTTATTCACACAAACCATTTTTCTCTCAGATATATTATGAATAAACCGATTACCAAATGTATTTTATTGTTCCAGGAATTCAATATTACCATTTTAGATAGGCCAGGAAAATAAAACATAGTTGTTGATTTCATTTCGAGGATGGAAAATGATAATAATGATACTCTTGTAACAGATAATTTTCTTGATGAATATATTTTTTGTAGTATCTACTAAAACTCCTTGGTTTGCAGCTATTGCTAATTATTTGGCTATAGGGAAATTCCCTCCATATTTATCAACTAGAGAGAGACAAAAAGTCATCAAAGCCAATGCACCTTATTCTTGGATGGAAGGACATGACCTTATTTTATCATTAGAATATGTGTTTGAGAAGATGAAGTACTTGAGATATTAAAAGCATGTCATTATGAATGATGTGGAGGAAATTTTGTTGACAAAATAACTGAATATAAAGTACTCCCTTTGGGATATTTTTTGCGAGTCCCTTTTTAAGGATTCCGAGGAATATGTTAACATATGTGATAATTGTCAGAGAATGGGGAGACCTATTCAATTAGATGAGATGTGATGCAGGGGCATTAGACACTAGCCAGAAATGTAGGAGGTTTTGTCCACATGTTGTGGCTAGGAGGGTTCAAAATCATTCGAATTGTAACAACAAGGTGTCAATACCTTAGCTGACTATTGCATTTAGATCAGTTAGAGTTAGTAGAAGTTGAATAGTTTATTTCAGTCCATCTGTCATGTTCAGTTATTCAAATAGTATGATTAAGTTTTGTTAGAAGATAGACGGTCCTCACCGAGGAATCGAAGAGACACATTATAATGCATATAAATCGTATCCCCCGGATGCATTGGGAGAGAGGATATTTTCACAGTAAAGATTGTGTGTGTTAAGCAATTGTTATCTGTTGAAAATATTTCGATGTTTGTTGATTATCAGTGTTGAGTAGTGGACATACTGTTTGTGCATATAATTTCTTAATTCTGAAGTGTTCGAGCCTCCAGCGTTGTGTTAATTCGATGAAGAATCTGCTATGTTGAACCTCCATTCTATGTCTGTAGTTGTGTGTATAATCCCCCTCTGAATTTCCGAGTAGGCCATAAAGACATAGGAACCCAAGAAATGAATGCATTGTGCCCTTAATTGATGTGTCGAGCCATATTTGTGCACTCTGTAGTATCGTTGCAAGATTTTCCTGAAGGCGAAACCCGCTTACGAGCGAAGCCGTTCTGGTTTGTTGTTGATTGAAATCCTGTCCTGAGGTTAAACCCCAAGTTTGTGAACCGAAGTGAATAGGAAGGATAGCATAAACTGACTTAACCTTTGGTCAATCAATATTCAAAGGCTGGAAGTGGCTTTGATCACATTGCCTTTGTGGGAGGAGCGATATTGAGAATTGGGAGTGATCACATCGGTTGGAGGACATGTGGCATAAGGCGGGTTTCCAAAACCGCCCCCATCGCATGTTAACGTTCGACTGAGGAGGTAGCGCGATATCGACGAACGCCGTTGATCTGGAGGAAGGCTCATTGAATGGTGATCGCATTCGGAAGTAGCATGGAGGTTAACCAAGGTATGGGCATGTATATTTAATTGAAATTCCGTCGATCGTATGTGTGGGCCCGCAGCCTAAAGTATATCAAAGTGTTTCATTGCAAAGGTTGTCGGATTTTAATATAAGTTAGGAGCGTTAAAGTTAAAAGGCATAAGGTGGCAGACTTAGGACTGGCATAGAGTTATATCGTGGGGAATTAAAAGTCCAGAGATATATTTTAATTTTTCCAAAGGATAAAATTCGATAAGAATCAAAGGGGGTTATGGACAGGATATAGAGACCAGCTCTCCTTGAGGGGCCCGAATTCAAATTTGTTGCTGTCAATTGTGGTATCAGGGCTGTTTTTAAGTTGTTTTTGCAGAGAATTAACATGGAAATCCGAGTTGGTAGAGGTGCTGGCAGAAGGAGAGGCGGACCCGTTGCCAATGTAGAAGTGTTGGGGATCTTGCAGAGGTTCGAGGCTAGAATGGATGCCATGGAGCGAAGACAACCCAAAGATCCTAAAGACATCAGTGAACCTGAAATAGAAGAAGCTGAAGAAAATGCTGAGATTCCTCCTGACATGAGGTTCCTTAGAACTGTTTTGGGGTCTGCAGTTAAGCCCAAGATTGAAGTATCAAGTTTTGTAGGAGGACTGAATCCAGAGGAGCTGGTGGACTGGATTAATGAAATGAACAAGTGCTTCAATTATGAAGAAATGAGCAAAGATAAGAAGGTTAAGTTTGCAGTAACAAAGCTGAAGGGACATGCTGCACTTTGGTGGGATGGAGTGCAAGAAGAAAGAAGGAGAGTTGGCAAACAACCTATCAAGAGCTGGACCAGAATGATGGCTAAGTTAAAAGGTAAATTCTTGCCTAGTGATTATCAGCTAACATTGTTTAGGAAAATGCAGAACCTGAGATAGAGGTTTCTGACAGTAAAGGAATATACAGAAGAATTATATAGAGCAAGCATAAGAGATGGTCAATTTTAGGACACACCACAGAATACTGCCAGATATGTGAATGGTCTCAAGCTGGAGATCGAAGATGAGATTGGTCTTCTGTCTCCTAAGACAGTTGAGGAGGCCTATCAGCTGGCCTTGAAAGCAGAGGAGAAACTCCTGAGGAAGCAGTCTGCCAAAGGGAGAGGTACTTTCCGTGGAAAGGGAATTCAGGGTGGTAGAGGAAAGCCTACTACACCCAGAGATGGGGCTAAGAGTATCTCACCTCAGAATGCATCTACAGAGGGTGATGCAAGAGGCATAAGGGGTTCTTACATAGGAAGAGGAGGCAGAGGCAAAGGTAGAGAATTGAGGTGCTATAGATGTCAGCAAGTGGGACACAAGCACTATGAGTGCCCAGAGAATGTGGGTGCTGGTCCAAGAAATGCTGTTGTTGCCTATGCTAGGGAAGAAGCAAAAATTGAAGAAGAAATTATACCAGAAAAGGAAAGAGTCCTTGGTGGTTAATAAGTTCCTGTTGAAACAAGCCAAAGAGGTCACTGAGCCTGCATAAAGGAAGACTTTGTTTAGGAGCATATGTAAAGTCCAGGGTAAATGCTTCCAGCTAGTCATTGATAGTGGCAGCACAGACAATCTGGTTTCCACTGAGGTGATAGATAAGTTGAAGCTGAAGACAAGGGAGCATCCAACTCCCTACAGGGTGTCCTGGCTGCATAAGGGGCACCGGCTGATTGTAAAAGAACAGTGTGAGATAGAGCTGCAAATGGGCAAGTACAGAGACAAAGTCCTGTATGATGTGATGCCCATGGATGTGTGTCACATACTGCTGGGTAGACCTTGGTAGTTTGACAGAGCAGCAGTGCATGATGGCAAGAAGAACACTTACAAGTTCTTCAAGGATGGGATACATCATACATTGATACCCATGGAAGAAGGAGAGCCATCAAGCAGATTGGTTGATCCAAAGACCTTGTTGCTGAGCGGGAAGGAATATCTACAGCAGATTGAAGAAGAAGAGGTAAGTTTTGCTTTAGTTTGCAAGCCTAAGGTAGTTCTTACTTCTACAAATATTTCTGATTTTCCAATAGAAATCCAAGAGATGTTAGACAGTTATTGTGACATTGTTGTGGATGATTTACCTGATGAGCTGCCACCTGTGAGGAAGATTAGCCATCAAATAGATTTTATCCCTGGTTCAAATCTGCCAAATAAGGCAGCCTACAGAGTGACTCCCACAGAAAATGAGGAAATCAGGAGACAAGTACAGGAATTGGTGGACAAGGGACTGATTAGAAAATGTTTGATTCCATGTGCAGTATCAACAGTATTGAGCCTAAAGAAATGTGGAGGCTGGAGGATGTGTATTGATTCCAGAGTAATCAATAAGATAACAATCAGGTACAGATTCCCTTTTCCCAGAGTTGAGGATTTAATGGATTGTTTGAGTGGTGCTAAATATTTTTCAAAGATAGATTTAAAAAGTGGATATCATCATATTAGAATAAGAGAGGGTGATGAGTGGAAAACTGCCTTTAAAACAAATGAAGGACTGTATGAATGGATGGTAATGCCTTTTGGGTTGTCAAATGCACCTAGTACTTTCATGAGACTTATGAATGAAGTATTGAAAGAATTCATTGGTAAATTTGTGATAGTGTATCTAGATGACATATTAGTTTTCAGCAAAACTAAAGAAGAACATTTAAGGCATCTTAACTATGTCTTGAAGAAGCTGCACCAAGAGAAACTGTTGATAAACTTAAAGAAATGGTCATTCATGAAGGAAGAGTTGGTGTATTTGGGCTTTTTTGTCTCTGCAGAAGGATTGAATATGGACCCAGAAAAGGTTAAGGCAATTGTGGAGTGGCCTTCACCCATAAATGTTTTTGAGGTAAGAAGTTTCCATGGAATTGCCAGTTTTTACAAGAAATTTATAAGAAAATTCAGTAAGATTAATGCACCCATCATTGAGACAATAAAAAAGAGCAAGCAACCATTTAAGTGGACTGCTGAAGTAGAGAGGAACTTTAAACTTTTGAAGCAAAAGATAACTGAAAATCCTGTTTTGATTCTGCCTGATTTTACTAAACCATTTCAAGTGAAGTGTGATGCCAGTGGAGAAGCCATTGGAGCTGTGCTGAGTCAGGATGATAGGCCTGTAGCCTATTTCAGTGAAAATATGAATGACACCAGAAGGAAGTATTCCTCTTATGAGAAGGAATTCTGTGCAGTTGTTCAGGCCTTGAAAAAGTGGAGGCATTACTTGATGTCCATAGAATTTGTATTATACTTTGATAATCATGCTTTGCAGTAAATCGTACAACAGCCCAAGTTGAATCATAAGCATGCCAAATGGGTTGAGTATATCCAAGGTTTTAACTTTGTTTTGAAACATATAAGTGGCCAAGCAAATAAAGTAGTTGATGCTTTGAGTAGGAGGCACATGCTTGTTCAAGAAACCAATTTTGGAGTTGTAGGATTTGACTTTCTCAAAGAATTGTATAAAACAGATTCAAATTTTAAGGAAGCATTTGAGGCATGTTGTAACCCTGTTCTAACAGATAGAAGCCAGTGGCTAGATTATTTCTTGCAGGAGGACTTACTATTTAGGAGAAACCAATTGTGTGTACCAAAATGTTCCATGAGAGAAAATTTGATCAAGGAGAAACATAGTGGTGGACTTGCTGGACACTTTGGTACTGACAAAACTTATGAGCAGCTGAGTCGCTTCTATTATTGGCCCAAGATGAGAGCAGAAGTGGACAGGTTTGTGAAAAATTGCAAAATCTGTCAGTATGCCAAGGGAAGGAGCCAGAATGTAGGATTGTACACTCCCTTGCCTATTCCAGACATGACTTAGGACATGGTGAGTATGGATTTTGTTCTAGGATTTCCCAAGACTCAGAGAGGGAATGATGCAGTATTTGTTGTAGTGGAAAGATTTTCCAAAATGGCACATTTTATTCCATGCTATAAAACTAGTGATGCCACCCATGTTGCTAACATGTTTTTCAAATAAGTTGTTAGGTTGCATGGGTTTCCCAAGAGTATTGTTTCAAACAGAGACACTAGATTTGTGGGCCATTTTTGGAGGATATTGTGGAAGAAACTTGGAACCAAACTGAGTTTCATCTCAGCTTATCATCCTCAGACTGATGGACAAACTGAGGTAGTGAATATAAGTCTGGGAAATTTGTTGAGAAGTCTTGCTGGAGAGCATCCCAAGTAGTGGGACCATATTTTTCCTCAGGCATAATATGCATATAATGACTCACCAAACAAAATCATAGGGCAAAGTCCATTCCATATTGTTTATGGAATGCACCCCAAAGGAATATCAGAGTTAAGAAATCTGGGAAAGGTGGAACTAAGGAGCGCTGATGGTGAGGAATTTGCTTCAGAGATCCAAGCCATACACGAAAAAGTGAAGCAAAAACTAGAAGGCAACAACATCAAATACAAAGGAAGAGAAGAATTGAGCAGAAAAGAAGTCCATTTTGAAGTAGGAGATCTAGTTTTGGCGCACTTGAGAAAGGAGAGATTCCCAAAGAAGCAGTATAACAAACTGAAGTTCAAAAATATTGGGCCATGCAAGATACTTAGAAAGTTTTCTGCTAATGCTTATGAAATTGAATTGCCTCTTGATGTTGGAATATCTCCCATTTTTAATGTTGCAGATTTGTACAAGTATGAAAATGATGGTGCATAAGAGGGGCTAGTAGACAAGGAACGAATTGAGTGGGAAAAGCAGCTACCTCCAGCACAACCATTGCAACCAGAGAAGATATTGGACAAAAGGGTGTTCAGGAAGACCAGAGGACAAGAGTAATTTCAGTACTTAATTAAATGGAAGGACTAGCCAGAGGAAGATGCCACTTGGATGATTGAAGGAATGTTGCAGAAGATAGGCGAATCAGTGGAAGAGCTCATGGACAGGAGTCCATGAAGAAATTTTCCCTCGGGAGTCTGATGCAGGGGCATTAGACACTAGCCAGCAATGTGGGAGGTTTTTTCCACATGTTGTGGTTAGGAGGGTTCAAAATCATTCGAATTGTAACAGCAAGGTGTCAATACCTTAGTTGACTATTGCATTTAGACCAGTTAGAGTTAGTAGAAGTCGAATAGTTTAGTTCAGTCCATCTGTCATGTTCAGTTATTCAAATAGTATGATTAAGTTTTGTTAGAAGATAGACAGTCCTCACTGAGGAACCAAAGAGACACATTATAATGCATATAAATCGTATCCCCCGGATGCATTGGGAGAGAGGATATTTTCACAGTAAAGATTGTGTGTGTTAAGCAATTGTTCTTTGTTGAAAATATTTCGATGTTTGTTGATTATCCGTGTCGAGTAGTGGACATACTGTTTGTGCATACAATTGCTTAATTCTAAAGTGTTTGAGCCTCCAGCGTTGTGTTAATTCGATGAAGAATCTACTGTGTTGAACGTCCGTTCTGTGTCTGTAGTCGTGTGTATAATCCCCCTCTGAATTTCTGAGTAGGCCATAACGACATAGGAACCCAAGAAATGAATGCATTGTGCCCTTAACTGATGTGTCGAGCCATATGTGTGCACTCTGTAGTATCGTTGCGAGATTTTCTTGAAGGCGGAACCCACTTATGAGCGAAGCCGTTCTGGTTTTCTGTTGATTGAAATCCTGTCCTGAGGTCAAACCCCGAGTTTGTGAACCGGAGTGAATATGAAGGATAGCGTAACCCCGACTTAACCTTTGGTCAATCACTATTCAAAGGCTGGAAGCGGTTTTGATCGCATCGCCTTTGTGGGAGGAACAATATTTGAGAATTGGGAGTGATCACATCGGTTGGAGGACACGTGGCATAAGGCGGGTTTCCAAAACCGCCCCCATCACGCATTAACGTTCGACTGAGGAGGCAGTGCGATATTGACGAACGCCATTGATCTGGAGGAAGGCTCATCGAATGGTGATCACATTCGGAAGTAACATGAAGGTTAACCAAGGTATAGGCGTGTATATTTAATTGAAATTCCGCCGATCTTATGTGTGGGCCCGCGGCCTAAAGTATATCAAAGTGTTTCATTGCCAAGGTTGTCGGATTTTAATATAAGTCAGGAGTGTTAAAGTTAAAAGGCATAAGGTGGCGGACTTAGGACTGGCATAGAGTTATATTGTGGGGAATTAAAAGTCCAGAGATATATTTTAATTTTGCCAAAGGATAAAATTCGATAAGAATCAAAGGGGATTATGGACAGGATATAGAGACCAGCTCTCCTTGAGGGGCCCGAATTCAAATTTGTTGCTGTCAAGATGCCTCAATAACCACAGGTACTAATAGAGCCTTTTGAAAAATGGTCTTAGTTTTTGTTGGACCTATTAATCCTCCATCCAATAAAAATAGGTATATACCTATTTGCACTCTTTATGTCACCAAATGGGTAGAATCTAAGCCATTAAAATTTTCTATTGTAAATGTTGTTGCTACATTTCCTTTTGTGTCTACAGGAAATGTTGTTGAAAGATTTGGTTCAACCCAATCTATGGTTGGGTGGTACATTTAAGTCCCTGACTTGGTTGGTATTTTCCTATGTTAGTATGAGACATTTCCTTATTCTTATATATGAGGATTTCTAGTATTATATTAGTGATATAGTATGGTCGAGTTTCCATGATATTTATGTTGGTTATTTTCTAGTTATATGTTGGTTATATGATGTGTACCATCTATGGATATTGTCATGAATATTTTAGTTATTGATTGATTAATGAATGTATGGACTAATAAGTGTTTTTGTAATAATGTGGAGAGGACATAGATCCTTCTTCGCGATTCTTAGGTGAATCTCATACTTTTATGATCAAATATGCATTCATGACCTGTACCTTACATTTTTTTCATGTGTTTGACAAAATGTCTAGAGTGTTTAAGGAAGTCTAGGTCAATTTATTGATACAAGTTTGAATGTTTAGCTTTGTCATTGTGTCAATAATTATTATGGAAAGTCTCAAACAATTTTGGTAGTGGTCTAGAGGCTAGCCTAGAATTGTGTCTGATATCTTGGAACCATGATCAGGGGCTCAGTTTTATGCTAAAAAATAAAATTTCTCATATTGGCTCGGAACCTGAACGACTGCGTAGTTCTAACTGTTTTGAATCTGGTGCACTTCGTTTCATGAAAAATGGTCTTCGTATGCTCCTGGAAATGAGTTTTGTCCGCTTTGCTAAACATGCAAAATTTAAAAAAAAAAAATGACAATCAGATACACTTTCAACAGTACGTATTGCTGACGTGGCATGCTGATTGTGCAGGGTCATTTATTTGGCATTTTCTCTGGCGAATGGTAAGCTTCCAAGTGGCAGCATGACACTGGTCCGAATTGGGGTGACGTGGTGAAGTTTTAGTGGTTCGTTTTGGGGCCAACTAGGTGAGGACACAGGGTGCATCTAGGGGCCACCATTTCCCCCCTCTAAGGTTCAAAGGTGGTGTAAAATTTGTGTTCTAATTCTGGGCAGAGGCGTCGGGGTTCGACCCCACGACCTCCCACCACACGGCACCACAACTTATCGTCCCACCTACTGGATATTTCTTAACATCCATAGACGCTCATTTATATTTAAATTAAATGTTGTAATATGGCAGAGTAAGGTGGGGGCTAGCCCCCGGTCCATAACACCTTGTGCCATAACCGTCGACGGAGCTCCAGATCTAATGCAAAGGTTTAAACCATAACCATGATTATTTAACATTTAATCCAGATTTAATTAGCACCTAATCTAGTTTAACTGCAGATGAAGTTAAGCGTGGGTTTAGCACTTAACTGCACTTAATTAGCGCTTAAAATCCCACTTATCATTAATTACAGATTAACTTGACGGACCCCCAGATTCAGTAAAAACTACCAGTTTAGTGGTAGCTAGCTAGTTTAGGGCCTGAAATAGTGGGAAAAATTAAAATGGTCATAAGTTTTGAAGTTTTCAACCTATTCAGGCTTAGAAAGAGGCTAGATGACCATTTTGAGCCATTATTGACTCATTGGAGTAGGTTACAAGAGAAAAAGATAATTGTAAATAGGTCAATTTGACAATTTGAGCATAATATAGAGGCTCAAGCCATCGAAGCTGGACCAAGGAGATGTAGCCTAGGAGGGGTGAAATCCTTCATCAAATACCTGTGTTAATGTTATGTATGGTGATGTTCTGTGCTTTATTTTCTGTTGTTCAACTCTTGTTTTTATGTTAAATTGTTTACTAAATTGACATGAAAAACACTCATGAGACTTGATAATTTGCAAGAGAACTTGAACCCTTAAGCACACATAAGACATTTAATTCATAATATCGAAGATTAATTAGCACATCAACACTAACATAATCCATTCATATCATTTTTGGTATCCGAGCCCAAGTTATTTAGGTTTTGTTGTGCAAGAATGGATCTAATTGTTTGCAATTTTGTGTCATTCTTACAAGGTTAAACCTCAAAAGAGGAGAAGGGACGCTGGATCAGAACCTTGCAGTTGGTCAAGAGGAAGAAGGGCAAGGTTTCCAAAGTCTTCAACATTGTTATGAAACCAACTCCAAAAATAGAAGAAAAGAGAGATCAACGCCTTCGAATTCAGCCACTTAGAGGGGGAAACCTCCTTTACATTACATAAATGAACAATTCTTGGATGATGCAAATGAAAAAACCTGCTTTCTATATATAGGAGTACATGGGGTCACAATATAATCCCAGTCGAACTAAAAATAATAATGTAGGGGCACAATAATAACAATATGAGGGTTACAGGGGTACAACAATAAAAATAAGGGGGCTACACTAATAACAATAAGGGACTACACTAGTAATATAAGGACCTAACACGTCCCTCCCCTTCAAAAAATTGTTGTCATCAACACTTGAGTAGCTCTAGATACTTCTATATAAAATTTTCATCCTCCCATGTTGAAGCTTCAGTGGCTAAGTTCTTCCACTTGATGAGATACTCTGAAATTGATCAATTTCGTAGCTCTCGAGTTCTTGTTTCCGTGACTACTTCAAGTTCCAATATGATTTTTCCTTCCTCGTCAAGTTTTGGAAATATTGTTTGAACTGGAAGTTTGTCACCTATGACCTTATTTAAGCATTAAGCATGGAAAAATGGATGCACTCTAGAATAAGCAGGAAGCTCCAATTTGTATGCCATAGTACCAATATTTTTCAACACCTTGTAAGGACCATAGAACTTTGGCGATAATTTATTATCCTTCTTAGCTTGCTTGAGGTACATTTTTTTGTATGGTTGTAGCCGTAAAAATACCTAGTCTCTTACATAAAAAATTATCTCGATGTGATGTTGATATGCTTGTTGTTTCATTCGATTTTGTGCCAAATTTAGGTTATCCTTTAAGATTTGAAGAACTTGTTGTTGATGCTCGATGTGATCTTCCACTACTTGAACCTTAGAATTTTCTCTTAAAGATGATGTGATGGATAGTGGATGATATCCAAAAAGTGCTATAAATGGGGTCTTTTTTGCTGCAGTATGGAAGGAAGTGCTATACTACCATTCAACCATAGGTAACCACTTGACCCATTATGTTTATTTATCAGATACAAAACAACGAAGATATACTTCCAAACATTTGTTCACTATGTCAGTTTTCCCATCAGATTGAGGATGATAAGATGAGCTATGAGCTATTTGAGTACCCAAACAAGAAAATAATTCCGTCCAAAATTTCTAGTAAAAATGGAATCTTTATTACTTACAATAATATTTTGGTTTCCATGTAGCGTTTGAATTGTTTCCATAAATGCAGTAGCAAATGTACTTGCTTTAAATAGATGAGATAATGCAAAAAAGTGTGCATATTTGGTAAGTTTATCAACTACCACCACGATGAAACTCTTTCCTTTGGACTTAGTTAAACCTGTGATAAAATCCATTGAAATATCCTCCCAACGTTGACTTGGAATGGATAAAGGTTGTAGAAGACCCAGGGTCTTAATTGTGTCAACTTTATTTTGCTAGCAAACCAAACATTCCGCCACAAAATTTTGAATATCAGATTTAAGGCCATCCCAAAAAAATTCTTTCTTCACCTGTGGTAATTTTTAAAAAATATTGAGTGTCCTCCTAAGGGATATGTGTGCAATTTTAAAAGAATATTTTGTTTTAGTTGGGAATTATTACAAAGATATAAGTGATGTTTGTACCATAAGGAACCATTTTTCCAACTAAATGTATCATATGTACTAGGATCCTGCTGCAAATTTTGAATGAGTGTCCACACTTCTTCGTCCTTCTTCCATTCATCCCTTGCTTTAGTTATCCAATCTAGTTGGATAATAGAAATGGCACAAAGCAATTCTTCCACCTCTTCATCCTTTATTGAGAGTGCATCTGCAACCACATTTAGCTTCCCTTTTTTGTAGATGATTTAAAAGTCATAAACCAACATCTTTGTGACCCATTTTTGTTGCTCTTCTGAATATAGTCTTTGTTCCATAAAGTATTTAAGACTATCATCATCATTTTTTACCTTGAAGTGTCTTGCCATTAGGTAAGGTCTTCATTTATTTAGTGCATGTAGTATTGCCAACATTTCCTTCTCATAAATAGCTTTCTGTAAATACTTTCCTTTGATTGGACGACTTTCAAAAGAAATGGGTCTTCCTTCTTGTATTAAAAATGCACCAATTCCATATCCTGAGGCATCACATTCCATAATAAATGTTTTTGTGAAGTCTAGCATAGCTAAGACCAATGCTAGGCACATTTCCTCTTTAAGATGCTCAAAGGCCTTAGTTGCTTCAGGAGTCCATGGAAATGCATCTTTCTTCAATAATGTTGTTAGAGGTGCTGCTATTCTCCCATAATTCTTAACAAACTTGCGATAATACCTTGTTAACGTGAGAAATCCTCGCAATTTCTTTATGGTTGTGGGGACTTTCCATTCCTTAATGGATTTAATTTTGTTAGGTTCTACCTTAACACCCTCGTGAGATAAAATATGACCCAGATATTCCACCTCTTGTACTCCAATGAAACATTTGGAAGTTTTTTCATATAATTGTTTCTCTTCCAATAGTTTGAGAACCCTGTCAACATGTTGAAAACGATCCTTCCAAGACCTGTTGTAGATTAGTATATCATCAAAAAATACTAACACAAATTTTCTAAGGAAGGGTTTGAAAATGGAATTCATCAACCCTTGAAATTTAGAAGGTGCATTGGTAAGGCCAAAAGGCATGAACAAAAATTCATAATGACCTTCATGAGTTTAAAATATTCTTTTCAGAATATCTTTAATCTTCATTTGAATTTTATGATATCCTGAACGAAGATCCAACTTGGTAAAATAAACTACTCCATGTAATTAATCAATCAAAGGAATGGGAAATTTATCTTTAATAGTGAGCTTATTGAGCTCCCTATAATCCGGACACATGCGCCATGATCCATCCTTATTGTGCACCAATACTACTTGAGGATAGAAATAACTTTGACTAGGTTGAATTATACCAGCCTCTAACATTTCTGCAATCATACGTTCAATTTCGCTCTTTTGGACATAAGGATACCTGTAAGGCCTGATGTTTGGAGGAACACTTCTTGGAATCAATTGAATATCATGATTACGAATAGGTGGGAGTCCTTTGGGAGTTTTGAACACCTCGGAATGATTGTCCAAGACTTTTTGGAGATCTGGAGAAATATATGATTTTGATGTTGGAACTTCTAGTGAGCATAATTGTGCAATTAAACCTTGTTGTTATTTCTTCAGAAGCTTTGTCATGACATTAGAGCTTATAATATTTCTCGGCTTCCCCGTGATACCCTGTAATTCAACTTCCTTTCCTTCCGAAAAAAAATTCAAGAAAAGTTATTGAAAATTAAAAGCTACTGTCCCCAAATATTGCAACCATTGTACTCCTAGTACAACATAAGCACCTCCCATTCGAATGGAAGGCATTGGAATATTCAATACATATTCCCCCATGGTTAGCTTGATATTATGGCATTTTACGGAGCAATTTATAGTTCCTCATTTGCAACCATCACTTGACATTCTAGTGCTGGTTATAGGAAGCAATTCAATTCCTTGGCTATCTTACAATGAATAAAATTATGGGTACTACCCGAATCAATAAACACTATTACCTTTTTCTTCTTGATATTTCCTTCTACCTTGAGAGTTTGAGGAGTGGTAATTCCTGCCAATGCATTACACAATATGGTCAGAATCATTTATTATTTCTCTAGGGTTGGTTCATGGTGTATATCCTCTTCATTTGAAGTCTCTTGTTCATTTTCTTCCTCCTCTTCACAATCTATGCAAAATAATTTCTTCTCATCACACTTATGACCTTTAGTGTATTTTCTATCACAACTCTAGCAAAGCCCTTTTTCTATTTTTTCTTCGAATTTTTGTGTTGTCAACCTTGTAGGTTGTGGAAGTGTAGGAGTAGCAAAACTTCCATCTTTATAGATGTGAGTGGTAGGATTCCTTGTTGCCATAATTTTACATTCAATTTTTCTTGCCAACCTGAATGCCTTCTCCAATGAATCAGGTTCCCAAAGGTGAACCTCATGTTAGATGTTATCCTTTAAAGTCCCTATGAAGATATCAATCATGTGTTCCTCTGGAATATCAGTTACCCTTATATTCAATTTTTGGAAGTCCTCAATGTGCTCCGTCACCGAACCCTTTTGTTTGAGATTTATCAATTGGAT
Source organism: Pinus albicaulis (assembly GCA_034641835.2). Lineage (NCBI taxonomy): Eukaryota > Viridiplantae > Streptophyta > Pinopsida > Pinales > Pinaceae > Pinus > Pinus albicaulis. The sequence continues at coordinate 440,919,723 of CM076584.1, forward strand.
AAAGTAGGTGTTTCTATGTGTATCCTCTTAATGTGTTATCATTTCCTCCATAAAAATTGACCAAGTGAAAATTTTTTTACGGGAGCAAAGCCATTGATACCATACAAATGTATTTTGTTCTAAATATAAAGTTGCAATGTGTAACTTTTGTGTGTTTTGCACATTATTGAGATCAAAATATTTCTCCATCTGTAGTATCCATGTTACGGGGTCCTTGCCATCCAACTTCCTCATATCGATCTTTGGAATATTGTGGGACTTCAATCCAAAATTAGAGTATATGAAATCACGATTAACATTTATTTTGTTCTCATCATGAGTTTCCTCTACTATATTTTCGCCATTAGGAATAATTTCTTGTATCAACTTTGTCAAACCTTCCATGTCTACTTTTAGATCATTCTTCATGTCTTCCATGTTGTCTTTCATTTTTTCTTCTATACCATCAATCTTAGCTTCCATGTCTTCCATGCCATTCTTCAAACCATCCATCTTAGCTTCCACACCTTTCTTCAAACCATCCATATTAGCTTCCATGCCTTTCTTCAAACCATCCATCTTAGCTTCCACACCTTTCTTCAAAACTTCCATTTCATTTTTTGTTGCTCTTTACGAGAGTGAAATTTGGTGCACTTGTTCTTGTAATTTTTATATATCATGTTGCACTTCTTCATCTTCATGAGTCATAGTAGAGTATTCTGAGGTATTAATGGGTGTTGAATTCTTTTTAGGGGGCATTTTAGAACCAAATACTGATATATATTCTTCAATATGCCCTTGGAATCACTTCAAACTAATTTTTCAAACAAGACTTATGCAATTTGAAAAAAAAATACACACATTTTTCTTGATTTGGAGGAGCTCAATATTGAAACTAAATTATCTCTGTGATTTCAAATCTTCAATATCTGAAATTTGGTCCTATAGTAGCCCTTTGAATCATCTTTCGAATGCCACAGGTCTGGCCTGATTTTGATTCTTCAAGACAAAGTTATGCCCAATATCCTGCAATGACCTAGTTATGGACTGGTTTAGTAGAGAAAACTTGTACGACATGCCATGTGTCATTGTTTCTTCCTTTGGATCTGAAATTGATATAAAGGAAACTACATCCTGTGTACTTTCGGCCACTTTTTACATAATTCCAATCCAATGCTTAGAGAGAGAATTATGGATATTTTCCTAAGGTCGCCTCTTTTATATGAATTTGGGAGCCTACAAAAACCCTAACTTCCACATATCATATCTCTGAAAATATTGTGAACCAATATCTAAAATATTTACACAAAGTTCCTCATTCTGGATTCTTGTGGTAAAATTTTTTGCTTATGAAACTTCGTAGAAAAAAAATTATAGCGAACATGTCACGATAACCTATTTGGAGTAGTGAAACCCTAGAATCCAAAGCTTTGATACCAAATGTTATGAAACTAGCTCCAGAAATAGAAGAAAAGAGAGATCAACGCCTCAGAATTCAACCACTTCAAGGGGGAAACCTCCTTTACATTACATAAATGAACAATTATTGGATGATACAAATGAAAAAACCTCCTTTCTATATATAGGAGTCCATGGGGCCACAATATAATCCTATCTGACCTAACAATAATAATGTAGGGGCACAATAATAACAATATGGGGGTTACAAGGGTACAACAATAACAATAAGGGGGCTACACTAACAACAATAAGGGACTACACTAGTAATATAAGGACCTAACAAACACCAACACATCCTCAAGTTTAAGTTGAGTCTTCAGTGAGCATGTCTCACGAAGGAGAGTTACCTATCATGACAAAAGATGAGAGAGCATTCAGGAAGGCATTCTTTGATATGACTGAGATGGTTAAAGTCCTCTATAAGGAAAGGAATGTAAGGATGCAAGGAGAGAGTTCAAGGCCTACATGAGGAGAGGTTTCTCCAAGAGGAGGAGGCCATGGAGATGGTAAGAAGCCACCATCCACTATACCATCATCCTCCCCACCATATTCACCTTCCTCTTCACCTTCCTCTTCGTCATCTTCCACTACCACAACCCTAAAATCTGTTCATACACATACTTCAAAAGAAGCTGGAAAATCACCCTTACTCAAACTTTATGTCAAATTTGAGCTATCGATGTATAATGGTGAAGTGAATGCAGAGAAACTGGATAATTGGATTCGTCAATTGGAGGTTTATTGTAGAATTCAAAACCTTCAAGAATATGACATAAAGATTCAGTTGGCTTCCTTGAGAGTGGAGGGCGCAACACTTGTATGGTGGGAAGCAAGGACTCCAGCTGAGATTAAAAACCATGGTAAGATCTCAATGTATTGGTCAAATTTTATTGCTTCCATTAAAATGCAATTCTATCCTCTAGCTTACATGCAAAAAGCCATTATGGACTGGAAAAAATTTAGACAATTGAAAGGCCAAAGTGTGCAAGATTATACTCATGAATTTAGGAGAAGAGCTCTTATTTTTGGTGTCAATTTATCTTCTCAATAAAATTTTCTAAAGTATATTGGGGGTTTGCAAAGTTATCTTAGACATACAATTCTCATGTTCAATCCCACAAACTTAGATGAGGTTTGTGTTCAAGCCATACATCTAGAAGCAAGAGGGAAACATAGTGCAAAAGAGAAAAGTGATAGTTTCCATGAGTATGAGGGTAAAGGAAAGGGTAAGTTTAATGGAAGTGGAAAGAAAAATGGCTCTATCAAAATAAAGAAAGAGAAACTCACATGTAAACATTGTTCGAAAAATGGCCATGATGAAGACCATTGTTGGAAACTCCATCTGAAGTTGAAGCCAAACAAACTCAAAGCCAAACAGAAGGGGAAAACTATTGCGATCATTGAATATGACTTAGGTTTAGATTCAGGAGATGAAACCAAGATTACAACAATGGGTTTGAAAGGTAAGAACATAGAAAGCACTAGTTCTTCAATTTGTTCTAATGTAACTCAAGATGAAGATAAAAGAATTGAACTCTTTCATATTAGAGTTGTTTCAAAGCATACCTAAATATAAACACTATTTATAGTTTTTTTCAGGCTAATTTGATTTATGAATACTTAGTTAAGAGGCTAAATATTGAAACTGTTACACATCCAAGACCCTACCCTTTAGGCTGTATATGCAAGAATGCAAACTTGCATGTAACAAGGAAGTGTATCCTAAGGTTTGCAATCAATTCAAACTTTCTTGACGAAGTTGAACTTGATGTAGTGTTGCTTTAGATTTCAGGTATTGTTTTGGGAATTCATTATATTTATTATAGGAGGGAAACATTTCATCGCCATGAGAATAAGTACCACTTTTTCAAGGATGGAATTGAGTACATAGTCAGAGCACATAAGAAGAAGATAAGTTTATCTCTTATACATGCAGGAGAAATGAAGAGAATAGTGAATGCAAGTCAAAACTTGACTTTGTTAATGATCAAGCATAGAGATGTTTTGAATGAGAAATTTACAATAGATGCATCAAATGAAAAATTTGATTTCATTGAAGTTGTTAATGATTGTAATAAGATGTTTCAGGACTCTAACAGGTTTCCTTTGAAAGGAGGTAAACAAGATGTGAAAGATTTGCAGCAGTCAACATCAGTGTTGAGCAGTGATGGAAACAAGATGTCGGTGCAAGAGAGTGCAAAGGTCAAAGAGAAAGTGCCAAATAAATTTGAAAAAGAAGGCATAGGTTCCACAAGTACTTGTTTTTGGTTTCAAAATGGTACATGGAAATGGTGAAAACACTTGGTCAAAATTCGACGCAAGTATAAAGCACGACAAGCTAAAAATCGCCATGTCGACAGCGTTCGAGGTGAGATAACTTTTAAGTTTCTTTTGATTGACGACCGAGGTGGAAACAATACTGTTTCTTCAAGTACAACTTGTTTCTCTACAAATTTATGGAAATTGCAACATGATGGTATCTACAGCAGCAAGACAGGGTCTCCAGAGTCAAGGAAAAATACTAGTTTTTATGAAAAGCTCAACTTGTCGAAATTGGGAAAATTCCAGTTGATTCAGACTAGAAGGGTGAAGGAAATATACCCTCATCCACATGTTCAGTAATGAAAGATATTTTTTGGGTCCAAAAGGCTTCCAGTGGGTAGGAATGATCAAGGGCTCGGTTTTATGCTCAAAAATAAAAATTCTCATATTGGTTCGGAACCTAAACGACTACATAGTGCTCGTCGTTATGAATCTGGCGCACTTTGTTTCACGAAAAATGGTCTCTGTATGCTCCCAGAAACGAGAATCGTCCACTTTGTTAAACAAGTAAAATTAAAAAAAAAATGATAGTCAGATGACCAGTCAGCAGTCTGTACTGTTGACGTGGCATGCTGATTGTGCAGGTTCATTTATTTGGCATTTTATCCAGCGAATGGTAAGCTTCCAAGTGGCAGCATGAGACTGGTCTGAATTGGGGTGACGTGGTGAATTTTTATTAGTTCGGGTCCAACTGGGTGAGGACATGTGGTGTAGCTTGGGGCCGCCATGTGCCCCCCCAAGGTTCAAGTCGAAAAATTCAAAAGTTATGACCATTTTAATTTTTCCCACTATTTAGGCCATAAACTAGCTAACTGCCACTAAACTTGCAGTTTTTGCTAAATATGGAGGTCTGCCAAGTTAATCTGTAATTAATGTTAAGTGGGAGTTTAAACGCTAATTATGTGTAGTTAAGCGCTAAACCCACGCTTAAATTAATCCGCAGTTAAACTAGATTAGGTGCTAATTAAATTTGGATTAAATGTTAAATAATCCTGGTTATGGTTTAAACCTCCGCATTAGATCTGGAGCTCCGCCAATGGTTATGGCGCAGGGTCTTATGGACCGGGGGATGTCCCCCACCTTACACTGCCATATTACAACATTTAATTTAAATATAAATGAGCACCTATGGATGTTAAGAACTATCCGGTAGGCGGGACAATAAGTTGTGGTGCTGTGTGGTGGGAGGCTACGGGGTCGAACCCTGATGCCTCCACCTAGACTTAGAACAAAAAATTTACACCACCTTTAGAAATTAACTAGAAAGTGCACTTAGCCCAGTGTGGGGACCCTCCACCCTTGCATCGCACACTAAAAGTACTTCTCAGCTTCTGGAAATCAATCAATAATTCACCACATTGAACAATATAAAGAAGATAGAACTGGTTTCTTCAATTAACTCACAAAGTTTAGAAATATCAAAGTGAAATCATACAAAATTGTACATGTTCATGCCTTCAATGTTCTTGGCTTAAATAGAAAAATATGAAACAAACTTGACTAAAATGTCTATAACATCCATTTCTATCCTTATCCCATCTATTTTGGTCAATCTCATCCATCCATTCACTCAAAGTATGGAAAATCCCACAAAATACTAAAATTTTCCTATTTCCTAGGGATTTCCTGAATGACAGGTCCTGTTTGACTAGCTTTGACTGGGCCTGTTTTAGCTCGGTTTGACCAAATCAATAGGTACACGTCCATCCTTGGTTCCCAATATTTCTAAATATGTTCTCATCTCATGCCCAGGTGTCCTGCAAGTATGACTTCAATGAATCCATTACGGGAATTTTTAGTCCCGTCCAAAAATGCACTTAAAATCCAATTTTTGTAAAAACATCTAAAAATTGAAAAAACATAATTTATATACCTGAATATGCATAAATTGGTCAAAATAAGGTGTATATGGATGGTATATAGTTGGATAGAATGGAAATTCAGTGTATTTAATAAGCAAAATTGGATAAAAAATGAGGTTCAATGCCAATCATATGGAGAGTTTGTTGATGCCTCCTGTACTGTAAACTTATACAAAGTTCAATTTATGCTTACTTAAAAGTCACAAAGTGTCATGATTTTGTTCAAGGGAAGTTATCCTATGTATCAACTATTCTGCGACGTCTCTTGGTTCATTTATATCGACCATACCCGCTCTATCAAGTTATTCTCAGTATCATATCAACTACTTGGTCCTTTACTCGTGTCAGTTAAGAAGGTCCCTATTGGCTTATTTTTGACGAGTCCACTCTTATCGGCCTTGAAAAATTTATCTGAGAGTAGGCCTAGAATCACGCACTGTCCCTATTTACATCATTGATAAGTAACCTTGTGCTAAACATCGATCAATATCATGGATTTTTGACTGAGTGGCTTCCCTTGTGTTCGACGCCAACTTAAATTATAACACATTAGGATTCATGTGGTACCTCGGTTTCCATTTAATCCTGTGTTAGTGTGTTTGGTACACGCATGTACAAAATCACGCCAACTTAAGGGGTGTGGTTTACCCTCTTAAGTTATTGGTCACAGGAAAAAAATATATGGAGTCAAGAAAGTTAATGGAACATGCTAGAACATAAACATACTAGATAGAGAAATAACATGCATATTCAAACATAAAAATTAAACTATAACTAAAAAAAATAAGACAAAAGCTCTAAATAGAGTTTAAAAACTTCAATAATCCAAATGGCGGCGCTTACATCCCCTCTTGTTGAGTGCTGTTAGGAAATGAGGATGAAACTTTAACCCACTTGCCAAGGGGCCCTTAAAACTTGGGGTTATAAGTCCTGATGTAAGGATGCCTTTACTTCCAAGCTTGCCTCGGTGCAAAGTCTCCCTCTCTCTACTATGGTGGACTAAAATTGTTGGATGGCCAACAATTGAGTCCCCTCTATCTCTGCTCTGGATCACACACTGGTTTTATTTCTTGGGGAAATTCTAGCCAGCATAACAATGTGCTCTCAAGTTGTTCATCTCTTGGTGGCATTTTATAGGAGAATTAAAACCCTCCTTCCCTCTCTTGGTGCAATGTGGATGGTGACCCAAGAGAGGGGGATGATTCCGTTGTGTTCTTCCTTGATGTCATAAGGAGGCTTGGGTGGCTTTCCCTAGGCGGCTTTAAGTGTGAAATCACTGTCTCGGAGTGTGCTTTTTGTGGTCCCAGAAAGTGACTTCCGCCACTCCCAGGATTGCGTGATTTTTGGGTCAAAAGGTGCACAAAGGCGCTCTTATTGAAGGATTTTGCGCGCAAAAGCATTTATTACTTGCTCAAATTTGATTTTTCCTTAGACCTTAGAGATTTTTAAATACTTTCCAGATTCTATAATGTCTCTCAGCCCTATAAATATTTCTACCTGACATTAAATAATGTCATCTTTGCTTGTATGATTTTCCAGTGTTAAGAGTTTCCCCCTACTATGTGAGGTCTAGGAAGAATTGTATAGCCGAAATACATTATAGTTTATTTTATGTATACTGTGCGTAGAGAGAGAGAGAGACCTGCGTGTAGCTCGGAATTGGAGACACCCTGCACCGGTTCTAAGAACGACCATGTCCTCTGGGACCCCTGTAAGAAAATATAATACAATATATACAAATTTTCTATGAGGTGGGCATGTCCCATGCTCGTAATGCTGTGGCTAGTTAAACAAATCTATTTGACAGATACATGTTCTATCTATGTCACTAATATGGTAGCGATCTGGTAGTTGCTGGCGACGACTGCGGATGCCCTCAGTGGTGTATTTTATTTGAAAATAGGTGGAATGTGGTACCCATATGCGTAAAATTGGTATGGCATATAATAATTCATTGTATGCATAGGTGATGGCTAGGACCTTCCCATGTAAGCATTGTTGAAAGAGATGTTTATGAAGGCACGGGTCTTTGACGAATTTGATCAAAGTGCAATGGTTGTAAGGTATGATACCATCTTGACATGAAAGCTTGTGTTGTAGTCAAATGTCAGGAGGATCGATGACATATGTGGGCAATGATGTCTCCCACAATGCCACTTAAGGATGCCCCTTTTATGGAGAGGGACGATCCAAATTACTGCTTCCTTTTTTGAAAATAGTTGTTGGGGTATACAAAAAGGAAGCCTCAATCGAACGAGGGGGTCGCTGATAAGGAGAATCAGGATCCTGGATGTTATGGGTTTAACATAGGCATGGTGGCAAGGGGTTACTGAAAACTGATGATGGGGATTCAGTGGCCCAAGGTTTGAGTATAATAAGCAGCTTGGTAGCAGTCATAACTATTTCTGATGGGGAAATCCCTAGAGTTGGTAGAACTTCCAAGGTGAGTATAAACTCGTTATGAATGTCGCGGTGGCTTTTGCGTGAGGGTGTGATACTCCGACCAAGGGTGTTTAGGGACTGCTGCTATCGAAGAAAAAATGAATGAGTGGGTGGGGGACATAGTGCACAGTTTGCAGTCTTTGTACACTTACCAAAAGAATAAAATAATAGGTTTTGGTTTGTACAAACCACAGAGACAGGTGCCCCAAAACATGAAAGTGTTCCCTTACTAATGATGTGAGGAGGGTGTTTTGCTGAGGGTGGGGGCACCATTGGCTCATATCATGTGTGAGGTTGATGAAGCAGATGAAAAAGTATCGTAGATGGGATTATGCTGATGGAGGTATGGTGGGTCAAATGCGAGGTGCGGTAGTGTGCTTTTGATATGCTTGTACAACCTGGCCGTTCGGGAAAGGGGTTTTATTTTCATATGGTAAAACCTGACCTTAGGCATGATGAATGAATGGGCATGAGGTGCTTCCCGGACTGAAGTGGTATGGCCATGGCATCACTTTTGCTGTGATATATGGTCTACTATGGGTGACGAGCACTATGGAGGGGAGGCTCTACTGACCAACGAGGATGTTTATCATGTGCAGGACGAGGTGATGATAAACATGGTCGGATATGTGGAACCTATGGTTGATTTATGATGGAGAAATGATGTCAGGATATGCAGAGTTTTTTTGGGACTCTATCATGCTAGGGGTATAATGATACCTGCTCTTGAAAATTTCAATGGATGGAGTTGTTGATGGTTTTCGATCTTTCCTGCAAAAACAACTACCTCAAGTGAAAGCATCTTCTTTATCTAATATTATTGAAATTCATGAGCTTTAAAAAAGAAGGTGAGAGAGGGCATACCTACCGCCAGTAAAAAAATAATTTTTCGAGAGTGTGAATGTGTGGCATTGCCATTGTTCGTTATGGAGTGTTGATCATGGTGCTTCTTTCAGTTCGGAGAATGGACCTTATTATCTCTCGTTATGATCCTCCAATTTTTTTGGAAAGGGCGATATATTGGTGAATATGGCCCTAATTCAATTCATTTGTACTTGTTGAGTTTTTGAGAGGTCAAAGGCTTCTGTGGAGCAATTCTTGTCGTTGTGGTTAGCCTGAGCACCAGGGATTAGCAATATCATGCCCAGGTAACCTCCATGACATCCTGCACTTTAATTTTTTTAGTATGAGGGTGCCGGGGTACGTACGAAATCGATTTGTATGGATTATGAGTAATTTTTACCCTAGATTGTGCGGGCGATCATGGTAAGAGTGCACCCTCTGTGCACATTTTTTGGGGTTTTGCACACCTTAAGCACTATGTTCCCATTTTTTGGCGTGCCTTATGCACGCCTGTGAGAGATACAGGCGCACCTTGAGCGCGCATGTTTAATATTCCTAAATTAGCATGCAACTAATTGGAATATTAGTTTTGATCTTGTCTTTTAGATAGATGAATAAATGGGTAGGGAGACCCATAAATCTCTTTAGTAGGAATAAAATCCCTCTTAATGTGAAAAGGGATCATATTCATAACTGGATAAAGCACCCTCATGTGTGAACAGGGGCTAATGCATGTGGATAAGGTCAAGTTTGACCAAATCAACAACGCTGGTATGGAGGGAGTGGATCATCAATGGGAGAAAACGCAGTGTGAATGGGAGAAAGTCTCCATGATAGTAGTGACTTTAATGAGTGGGACCCAAGGTGAGAAGGCTCACATGGTTTATAATAAGGGAAAGGTATCCATAGATGGGCTATTATTGATTATTGATTTTTTGGTCTGTATGACTTCTTGCACTCTCTAGCTGTTTAGCTGAGATTATGTGCTGTTTAGCACAGGGTGTTCTCGAGCGGGAATCCCACCTCTTCCATTGAGGTAGCCTCTAGGAATATTATTGTACTATCATTTCCACACTCTGGCATTCTGGCCAAGCTTTAGTCTTCATCTACAGCGTAGTGTCTATTCAGATTTGTGTTGTGTTGCAGGGTGTTGCAGTGGAGGGTTGAGAAACCACTTTCTGAGCTAGTTTTTCAGGGGAGGAAGCATTATTCTCATTGGGAGATCAACAAAGGAGGTATTTGAGCTTTATTTCACATATTGGCACTAGGCCAACCTATTCCCATCATCTACAATGCATATTCCCTCTTTGACTATGTTATTTCAGTGAGCACTTGCAGTGGAGGTTTCAATGCTTGATTTGGAGGGTGAGATCTTCAGTGTTAGTATCAGCCTTTCACTTGGAGAATTTGTTGGAGGAGTTCTATTAATTTATTTATCAGTTCAGCCACCTTCTTCCAGTATTCAGTTTTGCAGCTGCAATTCAGCCCTAGGGTTGCATTCTGACATTTTGGTATTTTGGGTATTTCTGGAAACCCTTCCTGGGTTGTCTTGGAAATGTGTTTGGGAGCCTAGATCTTCACTCCCAACATTGTTTGAGCTAAATAATAGCAGATCCATATTGTTATATCTTGCTGTAGCAATTTATGCCCTAAAACTGCACTATCATGGCTCATGGCACTTGTATAGCAGTATTTTCTCATGTATTGACATATTTGCTTAGAGGAGGCTTGTTTTGTATTGCTTGAGTGACTTGATCCTCAAGATCTTGTGCCTATTATTTGTTGATATGTTTAATAAGATGGTTGTACATTTGTCCCATATCATGGTGTATTGATTTTTTCACTACTATTTCCATTATTGTGTTCATATATTACTTCTTTCCCATTTTGGAATATTACAATTGTATCAAAGCATAATCTTGGCTCAGTCTGTGGATCTCAGCCAATATGCTATAAGAAGAAGAAAGAGATCAGAATGATGGAAGGAATGAGTTTTATCTCATCTATTTTTAGATCTAAGAGAGACCTCACCAAGGAGGTCAAGCAAAGAAAAATGGAGAAAGGCCATGAAACCACACTAGGGTTTCAAGATGAGGAAGGTCCTTGTACTTCCTATCAACAGAAGAAAGAACCGGTATTGCATAGAGCTCCAAAGAAATACACTATGCCCTTTTCTTTTGAAGAAGAAGACAAAGGGCATGGAGATGGAGGACACTCATATCATGAGATTCTAAGTGAGTATCTTGCAGAATACAAATCTCAATCAAGAGATTTCAAGGATAACCTAACTCTCCCACAGTTCATTCAGCTTAAAGAAGAAAGGATCCCTTGCAGCTATGGAAGGAGAAAGCACAATAGATTTCTATTGTATGCATTTGATGGGTCATCCACATACACAACAAAGGCTTGGGGAATGGAGTTGGATGCATTCTTCCTGCTACATCCAGTAGTAGAAAGAGAAGCTATTGAGATTGTAGGGCTGCACCTTGAGGGTGAAGCAAACATTTGGTGGTTCAACCATTTGAGTCATGCAAGAGTGACTGCATATGCAAATTTTAATCAAAGGTTGATTAAAAGGTTTGAAAAGAAGAAATCAGAGGAGGAGAGACTTCCACCACCACTTGCTGTAGGAGCACTTGCATAAGGATAAAGAACACTTGCACCTTTGAAAAGTGGTCTTGATCTCTTGAAATTTAGAGTCCCATGCACTATTCTGGAGATGCATGAGGAGGAGGAGACTTATACTAGCGCTGGTACAACCATAAAAGAGCAACCATCATCATCAGTAGTTGGGAAAGTCATCACACCGGTGAGAGGAACCCTTGTAGCAGTACAAGATGTTCCCAAGTAAAACCAAGGTATGCAAATGTTTCCACTTTCTGTTATTTCAGCACATCTTATGGAAGGTTGTGGGAATATGACATTGCATGACCTAGGATCAAGAAACACTGCTGATTTGGAGCAGAAGACTATCACTGCACAGAGAACCCTTGATAGAATCAAGGAGGATATGTACACTCATCCTAGTATTTAATTTTTGAGTTGCACACAACTCTTGGGGTTGGAGTGTAGATTTTTGGAGGATAGGATGAGTATTTTCCTAAACAATCCAATGCAGAATGATATGTTCAGCATTGAGAATGATCATGAGGCAACATATGCACCATCATGGAGATCTGCAGTGCTATCATTGAGCAGTAGTGATGAGTCGGGGGCCTAACTAGTATTGGGACATTCTAATGACCAATAAACTTGTATAGTATTGTATAGGCAGGTGGTTGATGGAGGAAATATTATGATGGATGAAATCTCTCATTATTATGATAGATCCTTCTTGATGAGCACTTCATAGCTCAATGAGAAGTTCTTGCCTACATCATACTTGGATCTTGATGAGTGGTCTTCATTTCAAGATCTCCAGGAGGTTGTACTTCAACATCCCATGAAGTGCAAGTGTAGTAATATGATTTGGGAGGGTGGTATTCTCCATTGGAGGAATATCAATTTTGAGCATGGAATGAGACACCCACATTTGGATGGATGGGCGAGGATGGTGAGCAAGGTGTTGGTGAGCCACTTGAAAATCTATGACACAGGGCAGCAGGAGGCATGAAGGCCCTGACTACTCTCAAAAGATTTTGGCCATCATGTGACAAATCCTATTTCTAGAGGTATTTTATGGTTTGAGGAATTGCATGGCACCCACATGATATGGTAGTAGAAGATTTGGTTGTATGGGGAATTATACAAGTCAATCATCATGATATTACTACATGACTTGTATGATGAGGAGGCAACAAGAGTTGTTGTTGCTTTGGATACTATTGGGAGAGTATGGGCTGATTTTCTCCCATACTTTGCATGATGTTGCAGGAGTATATGGTGTCGCAATCATGGTGCAAAGGGGCTACTCCTTAGATTTGGAGAATCATAAGGTACTTACACTTTGGAATGAATCTCCCATATATTGCAACATTATGGTAGATGACTTTGGCATTTGGTATGTCAAAGAAAGGAGCCATAAGATGATAGGAGCCTTATTACAAAGGCCAACAATGCTGCCACTTGGGAGCTTGGGTTTGTTGATGGAGTGTTCCTAGGATCAATTCACATATGATGCACTTTATGGACAAGTGGGAGATGAGAATGAAGGAGTAGTGGATGGAGACATCTATTACCATGATATGATCTTCTTGAATTGGATCTCCAAGAAGAAGAAGAATGATTTTTATGTAGCACATGGTTCAGTCATTTCCATTCACAAGGGTCTCATGGAGACATATCAGACCACTATGGAGAGATCATCCATGGATCTCATTATCAGCTTACTCTCAGAACATGGTAAGAGTTGTATTTTTACACTTATTGATCATCTAACACATTATTTTCATTCTCTTGCCATTTATATACAGTGTATTGCTCCATAAGAGGGAAAGATTCTATTTGGGCTTCATGGTATTTGCAAGACCAAAATCAGTGATGGAGATAGCCATCTCTTCTATGGATTTGGGCAAGTGTTGTACTACTTCTTGTATGCTCAGTTGGTACACAATGCCATTTATTATTTACTAGTAGATGAGATGATATGCACACCTAGAAAATTGTTGGGAGACAACTTGCCATATTATGTTTTGAAACAACAGTTAGCAAAACTGCGCTGTAGCCACATGGGAAACTGTTGGTACCTTCCAACACTACATGAAACCTTCATTATCCTTCTCATTTGGATGCCATATGGTGATGATGTCCTATTCATTATATATGGGATGGTTTGGGAAAACATGATTCATGACACTAGAGAAGGGATCTTTAAGGATCCAATTTTCTTCTTGCCTCTTGAAGGCAACCTTTTTGTAGCCAAAAATCAATAGCCACTCTTCACTGATCATAAGTGGAGAGAGAGATAGCATGGGATAGAAAATTTGGTCTATCAAGTTCAGCTATGCAGCCCACCTACATTGCAGGAGCCTAAGGTGAAGGATTTTTTCCATGGGTTACCATTTTGGAGGGTGACTCATTTTGTGTGGATGATAGCTTGGGGATGGGAGTTTCACATGGGAATGATGGTTCCCTATATATTTCAAAAACCATGCCTCAAGAAGGCCTCTAAACAACATATAGTTGCCTCCATGGATATTCCTATTTTTCATGATGATAGCTATTTGGGATTGTAACCAAAAGTTAACTTGCATACCTGGGAGGAGAATCTTGGAGATTTATTGATAAGACAACATCTTGTTCATGGGAGGAGCTTATTGTATGAGGATGATGCAGGAGGAGGAGAGGAATCTCTTTAGTTCTATCCTTGCAGTTGCTTGAGGACAAGCAACAATTGGGAGGGGAGGACTGTAATATTCCTAAATTAGCATGCAACTAATTGGAATATTATTTTTGCTCTTGTCTTTTATATAGATGAATAAATGGGTAGGGAGACCCAGAAATCTCTTTAGTAAGAATAAAATCCCTCTTAATGTGAAAAGGGATCATCTTAATAGTTGGATAAAGCACCCTCATGTGTGAATAGGGGCTAATGCATGTGGACAAGGTCAAGTTTGACCAAATCAACAACACTAGTATGGAGGGAGTGGATCATCAATGGGAGACAACGCAGTGTCAATGGGAGAAAGTCTCCATGATAGTAGTGACTTTAATGAGTGGGACCCAAGGTGAGAAGGCTCACATGGTTTATAAGGAGGGCAAGGTAGCCATTGATGGGCATGTTAATTATTATTGTTTTTGTGGTTTGTATGACTTCTTTCACTCTCTAGCTATTTAGCTGAGATTGTGTGATGTTTAGCACAGGGTGTTCCCAAGCGGGAATCCCACCTCTTCCATTGAGGTAGCGTCTAGGAAGATTATTGTACTATCATTTCCACACTTCGGAATTCTGGCCAAGCTTCAGTCTTCAGCTACAGTGCAATGTCTGTTCAGATTTGTATTGTGTTGCAGGGTGTTGCCGTGGAGGGTTGAGAAACCCACTTTCTGAGCTAGTTTTTCAGGGGAGGAAGCATTCTTCTCATTGGGAGATCAGAAAAGGAGGTCCTTGAGATTTCTTTCACATCTTGGCACCAAGCCAACCTATTCCTATCAGCTACAACACAGATGCTCTCTTTGACTGAATTATTTCAGTGAGCACTTGCAGTGGAGGTTTCAGTGCTTGATTTGGAGGGTGAGATCTTTAGTGTTAGGATCAACCTTTCACTTGGAGACTTTGTTGGAGGAGTTCTATTCATTTATTTATCAGTTCATCCACCTCCTTCCAGTATTCAGTTTTGCAGCTGCAATTTGTTAGGTCCTCGTAATTTGTTAGATTGGCAAGACCAAATGTACATGGGTAACATCAAACCAGTATTTGGAGTACTAGGACCTAGCCTTCCTGGACTCAGAGAGGGCTCTCTCTATGTTTGTATGAAAAGTGTAACTTGATAGCTTTTAAGTGTTGATTTTAGGCTAGTTATTAGGTTTAGGGTTTGTTTGTTTGTTTGGTTGGTTGGGTAGGTTGTCAAGTAGTTTAGATAGAGTGAGAGATTGTTAAGCCATTGGGCTATGGAGTCTACAAAGGTCTTGAGGAGTTTAATCAATAGGTCTAGGGTATATCATAGGGAAAATCTAACAAAGTAAAATGGATCTAAAGGATTTATGTGAATGAAATGAACATCAAATTTGTGAACATAGTAGGTGCAAAAGGGTAGTTAAGAATCATTAAAAAAATACTTTTAACAAGAATGGACTTTAAGACTTCTAAGCATAAAGAAATAATAAAAAACACGACATACCAATAACTTCTTTGACTAAAACCTAGCAAGTAAGCATGAAGACAACAATCCAGTGAACTATAGAAGGCAAGAAACTTGTAAATCTTCTAGTGATTTCACCTTCAAGCTAAGAAAACATTTAAGATAAACACATAGCATAGATCAAAGAAGAGGGAACTCCTAAAATCATTAATAAAGCTATAAATACCTCCAAAGAAACTATTTAAGATGAGCAAAAGGGGATGGTGAATCATAGACCTCTTTAGCTAAACCTAGTAAGCAATACTTTAGAGTAAAAGACCTTAAAAACAATGTTTAAGTAATGGCAAAGAGCAGGGCTAACCATAAAACTAATTTGAAATTTGCTTCATTAAATCATCTTTAAGATAAACAAGAATAAGTGGGTCTAGAGTTCAACTAAGAATTCTCTAAACTGACCTAGCAGAGGAAAACATAGAAGCAATAGAGAACAAACAGAGCTAAGGTGCCTCTAAACAACATTTATTAGCCTAAAATTTTTGTTGCTGCAATATAAAGATGGAACAAAATGATAACATGAGAAAAAAAGAGCTAAATAAGGAACACATCACCATTAACTATGCTCAGGGATCCTGCAAGTAAGCCTTGTCCATTTTCAAGCAAGCCAAGCCATCCACAAAAACCAAAGCCAAATTTCTCTTCAATCTCAAAGTCTATGCATTACTCTCAATAATCATCCAACATGTACAATGAGGCCTCAATGCTGTATTTAACAAGCAAAGAGGACCAAAACCCTAACCAAGGTTTGAAAATGTCATAAATACTCATAAATACCATTTATGTCCAAAGAGACCATGTAAGGCCCAATGCATAAAATATCTAATGAAATAAATGAAAAATAACTTATAACACCTAACTTTGGAGTGATTTGCCCAAAAATCCACAAATATCCATTTTCCATAAATGAGTGTCTTTTGTTGACTTTTTCACACAAGGGCGTAGTAGGGAGGTCCAAGGGTGCAGTGCCTGCACGGGAAAAATGGGTCACCTTGCATCTAAATTTTGAAGGCCTTCCCTATGTCGGAATGAGCTCCATGATGGCTCGTTGGAAATCCTATCAAGTCTAATTTCCAAAACTGCACTTGGTTTTCTGATTGGACTCCATTAAACTATTCAAAAACCAAAACTCCCAAGGTTGATAAGGAAGTAGTGCCAGCCCTGAAAACATGGCAGAAAGGTGAAAGTTTGCATGTATTTGGGCCTTTTGGAGGGCCAAAACTACTCCAAATGATCTGAAATTTGGTGTGCATAATGCCCTTGGCCTGATGAATCCAAAAATGTAAAATTTACCTCCAATGGATGCCTTGAGAAAAAGCGAAGTGCCAAGGGCACTGTGCCTCAAAATCTGTCAAAAACCAAAAAATGTCAAAAACTTGCCAAAATTTGCAAATATCTCCCTCATGGTGTTTGGGATGCACGTAGAGAAGCATCAGCTAGGATTTCAAGGTTTTCTTGGTCTTTTACCTCCTTGAGTGCTTGAATTTGGCAAGGGCTCTTTTTGAGCTTGGCCCTTGCAATTTGATTTCTCAAGCCATAGTGCTTGGCTATCTTTTTCTGAAGGCCAAGGTCTCTTTGTGTCTTTGCTAGATGATATTCCAAGTGTGTTTTAGCCCTCTCTAACCAAGGCTCCCGATCATACTCAATATCCATGGCAAGAAGCTCACTTGGAGTGCGCTGCTCTGCCAATGTTGTTTCTCACTCCTTCTCCTTGGCCAAGGCCTTCCTCAAGCCCATTGTTCTTGGCCTTCTTCTAGATGGTTGCCCTTCTTCATCTTCACTCTCATCAAAAACACCTAAGACTTCATCAAGCCTAACCTTGGTCCTTTTAGCCTCTTTCTGGGCTTTTATTGCACTAACCTCATAAATGGCCTTTTGTGCCTCCAAATGCTTATTTTCAGTCTCATAATAGTAGATGACATTCCTAGCCCTAGCTAGGTTGGTTTGCAGATCTTTGATTTGGGAATCTTTACCTTTGAGCATAATTCTTATGACCCTTGCCTCATTTTCATCATCATTGTCAACATGAATGAGTTCAAACTCCCGGTCAGTCTCATGCTGATCTTATTCTTTTTACTCTATGACCTTCTCTTTGCCTTTTTCCAGCTGCTTGGTTGAAGTGGAAGGCATGGCCCCTTGAATTTTAGAGGCAAAAAACAAATTCCTACTTCCTCTTTGATAAGTCAAAGAAAAAGGTTCAATTTTGCTTATTTTTGTGCCTTTACCATTGCTGCCATCTTGACTGTCATCATCAATTATATCCTTGCTGTCCTTATGGATTTCATGGCTGCACTCATGGCTGCTCTCTATTTTATCATTTCCAAGATTATCACTGTCATTAGCCTGACTATCCTCACTGACATCATGGTCATCATTATTTGGCTCACTTCCTTCATCATCACTATGAGCCTCACTGTTTTTAGAATTAGTGACCTCTTCTTCACTAACATTTTCAGCCTCATTTCTGTCAAGACTATCACTGCCATTAGCTTCATTGCCAGCTTGGTCCTATGAGTCATTTTCAACATCATCATCATCATTAATTTTGATGCTTTCTTCATCTTTTCACTTTGTATCATTTATATCGTCCATGCTGACATCACTGCCTTTTTCTCTACTTGATTCTTCCTGACTGGTTTCTACACTGCTGTTTACCTTATTGACATCAAGCTCATCATTTTGTCTCTCATTCTCACTGAAATCTGCCTCTTCTGACCTATTTCCATCATGGCCCATTTATTCACTATCTTCTTTTGCCTCTTCAGTATTTTCTACACTTTCATTTTTCTCCTCATTATTGCTAGGAGCCTTAATGTTTTCACTATCATGACTGTCACCATGGCTCTTTGTTTCACTACCATGTTATTTACTGCTTCCTCCTCATTGATGCTTGCCTCATTATTGCTAACATCCTCATTTTCTTCTGTTTCCATGCTTTCTACCTCATCACTGACCTTTGCCTCTTCACTTGCTTCTACTTCACTGCTTGATTGATCATTACCCTCTCCTTCATGGTCACTTGATTGCTCATTGTCACTCACCTCATTGTCTGATGCATTGGGAGAGGGAAAGGAAGGAGGGTTGTCTTGAGGTGAAGGAATATGTGTAGATGGTGAAGCATGCTCAGTAGGAGATGATGGAGGAGTAAGGACTGGAGGATGAGATGATGAAGAAATTGTTTTGTTGAGGATGAGGTTGTGGGTTGGTGAACACTTCATGGGCAATGAAAACCTCCCATGGAATACCCTTTTGAACCAATTGATGCATCACAACCATCTTGATGAGAGAGTGGTGAAAGAGGCTCTGCATTTGTTGTGAATGGTCTCTCTTTTGTACAATATAATACATTTTGTCAATGCTCCTATAGAGGTATTAGGGAAAATGCAACATCTTAACCCTAGTAAAGTGCATGAGAAATATGATGTGATAGGAATAAAGCCTAGAGAACCTTCCCTCACATGTGAAGAATTTCATAATGACTCTCATCATGGGTGCATACCTCTCAAGAAAATATGAAAAAGGGAATATCGATTTATTATAGTCTTTGTATCTGAGTTTGAGGAATGGCTCATAGTGGCTTATGTCTAAATCGGCCTGTTTGAACCACTTTTCACCACCACTAGGTATCCTAGTGGTAATATCAATGGCATCTGATGACAGCTCAAAGTTTACCCCTGCAATATTAACTTGTTTCTCATGTAGGTTAAGGATGAAGAGCCTAGTCAGCTCAGGGTGACTTTGTACCCGTTTCACTCTTTCACAAAAATGAAAACACCCCACATTTTGGAAACATGTGATAGTCATAGGAGAGGCATTAAGTTCCATTTTGTTTTGAGGTTCAAACCTATTAATCCTCCCACCCCTATGTTGATGCCTCCTTGGCACTTGGCCTTCTTCACCACTACCACTGTCACCTTCCCTCGACGTTTTGATTCACTGTTGTTTTTGAAAACCCTAGTTCTGCTTATGAAATTGATATTTAAAGATAATGGAATGGTGGTAAAACGGTAGCCTTTTACAAGTGAGGGATGAGTGAGAGAGGGTGAGGCAAACCTAATGACCACCCTTGCTGATTTGTTTAAATCTCTGTTTGACACCTTGCACTGATGGTAAATGGATATGGAGGAAGGCAATGAATATGTCAATTTTCTTGTGGTGTAGGGGCCAAAGTTTATGAGTGAATGGAGAGGGTGAGGGCACAACCCTAGATAAATGAGAAAATTTTCAACAAGGCAACCCTTTGTGTGTTCTCAGTATGCAAATGGAGGAGTGCCTTAAACAGTGGTTTTTTTAACATGAGAATTAGGTTTTTATTCCTAGGTATTCTAATTTCCTCAATCATAAATCACCATAGATGCTTTGAATAAGGGCCTGACATCCACTTACCTCTCAAAGATGATTTGAGGACACTTGACAGGAAATTTTAAGGGTTCTTTGAGCATTGAACTAATGTGGAGGCCCTACTGGCCAAACACGCAGTGTGTGAACGAGTTGTCAGGTCGGCCAAACACACAGTGTGTGAACGAGGTGTCAGCTCAGGCTGCACACAGGGTTGTGTTCCAGGTGCGCAACGCCAACGCTTTCAGCCGGGCCTGTCGGGTCTGCTGGGTAAACACGCAACGCGTGCTCACAGGTGCACAACGATTTTGAAATTTGAATGGGAAAAATGCCTAGGCGTGCAACGCATGACTCCAGGTGTGCAACACGGTCCTGAATGCACAGTGCCCAGTATACTTGCCCGAAATTGATCTGAAATTCACAGTTTTTTCCTCCTGAATGCTCTCAGCTTTTGCAAGGAAACAATAAGTCAAATGAGGAGAAAAATGACTTTTATAGTCTTAGGGAATTAAAATTAACCTCTGCAAACCCACTTTCCAAATGTTTTTAATCCCTTTTCCTTTTTACTGATATTTCTTTGACTTCTTGCTTGCAGGTGATACAAACATTTAAATGGCCTTTTCCTTTTGCTCCTTGAGTTGACATATTCACTTTATGTTTTCTTTGAAGGGATACACATAGTAGTATGTTAAATGTTTCTATTTTTTTCATCATAATATTCAATCTGCCTTTCTTACCTTTTTCTCACTAACCCATTTTACACTATTTACTCTGCAGGTTGCTGAGATGATGAAGTTGACCTTATTTAATCTTGGGGGCTTGATATGTTTGCTTTTGACACCTTAGAAACTAAAAACACAAGGCAACACCATCATAACACTCCTTTTACATGCATTATGGAATTAAAACAATTCCCTTTACCTTCTTTGGCCACTTTTGATTTGCAGGTGCCTCAAATGATAATTTAAACCTTGCTCACTAATACTCTTGACCTTCTTGTTTTGCAGATTTTGCTTGAGTCCCAAAGTTGAATTTATTTGGCTTGATTATGTCCTTTAATACTTCCACTTAGTAGGTGTTATGAGACCCTGAAGTGGCTCTTTCCTTTGAGCTTTGAAACATGCTAACTTCACTTTTGGCAACTTCATAAACTTTACACAGTGGCAGTATCTCTGAAACTTCTTTGTCTTTACCTTGAAACTCAAATCATATTTTACTTGGCTGGTAGCTGAAAACCTAAAATTTACCTCTCTTACTGAGACTCTTCACATCCTTGTTCCTTTGAGGCAGTGAGACCTTTTACCCTGGAAAAGCCTTGGGATGCTTACATACATTGGCAGCTTTTAAATCTCCACTTACCCGCACCAGGGAGCTGAAACTATATTTTGACCATTTTGGCATGACAACCTCCTTTGGACAATTTGCAGACAGTGATATCTTCAGAAACCATTTTCTATCATCATGGAGTATAAACCATGGTTTCACCTTCTTTGAAAACTTTCCCAAAACCCTAGGTGTCTGGGATGCTTGAGAACAATTATCAGTGTTGTCTTCTAAGTTCTCTATAGCCCTTTCAAGTTCATTCATTTCTGTCTATTTCACCTCACCTTTTTCCCAATTTTATCTATAATTTCTAAACAAACTTCTCTTCATGTTTGGTTTCTTGGTGTGCCTCCTCCATGTCATTTCTTCCATTTATTTCACTGCTTGTCACATTGCTGGCCCAATCAGGCTTAGAAACCCTGATTATTTTTGAACACAAAATGCTTCCTCTCTCTTTGCTGTGAATGTATTTATTGAGGAGAAGGCCTCTTACCTTACCAAATTTATGCTAACAATCATTTTAAAACTCCTGCAGAAGTGTCAAATTTCATATTTACCTCTTGTAGAACTTGAACTTGATAAAGTAGTCCTCCTTGGATATTTTATGATCTTTCTTGGACAACCATGTGTTGAGCTTATTTTATATTTGAGCCAACTTCTAGCATAGGAAAAGCAGTGCTTTAAATACCAATGAAGACCCTACAACCTATGAAACCCTAATGACCTAGTGGGAGGATCCTTTGACTTGGTCTTTGACTGAAATCTGGTTTAGGATCTTCAAGTGTAAAAACAGAGTTTTTGACAAATTGATGTATTGAAGATCCAAAATCCAATGTACTTGATTTATCTAAAGAGCCTACATAGATAGTTTTGAGGCCATCAATGCTCGAGGAAGTTGGTGAACATGGGAAAGAATAGGCTGATTGGTAACCCTAGATGGGGAGTGGAGTGATGGGCAAAGGGAAAAATAGAGTAATGAGGTTATAGGTGGGAAAATAGGATATGGATGAGTGGCACAAGCCCATGAGGGGTCTTTTAGGATTAGTAGGGTAACCATGGAATGGAAAAATAATAGAATAGTGAAAAATTTGGTATAAGGATAACGAAGGCAGTGAGATTTATAAAACTCACAGTATTCAGAAATTTTATTTTTATAAATCTAGAATGAATATTTAGTCATCTAAAAATAGTAAAAAACACAATTTAGCCCTAGGGCTGCATTCCAGCATTTTAGTATTTTGGGTATTTCTGAAAACCCTTCCTGGGTTGTCTTGGAAATGTGTTTGGGAGCCTAGATCTTCACTCCCCAAATTTTTTGAGCTACATAACAGCAAATCCATCTTTTTATATCTTGCTGTAGCAGTTTATGCCCTAAAACTGCACTGTCATGGCTCATGGCACTTGTATAGCAATATTTTCTCATGTATTGACATATTTGCTTAGAGGAGGCTTGTTTTGTATTGCTTGAGTGACTTGTTCATCAAGATCTTGTGCCTATTATTTGCTGATATGTTTAATAAGATGGCTATAAATTTGTCCTATATCATGGTGTATTCATTTTTTCATTGCTATTTCCATTATTGTGTTCATATATTGCTGCTTTCCCATTTGGGAATATTACAGCATGTTTGAGGGATAGGGGCGCAAAAGGCCGAGGCAAATTTTTTGAATTTTTTGCCTATTTTTGATGTATTTTCTGTTGCTGATGGGTTCCTATTTGGATGAAAGGTTGTTGTGGAGGGAGCGGGATTGGCCTGAGCTCCAAACTGCATTTATCGCTGATGTAGGGGTGCGTCGACAGCTGGTGCAATGGGGGCTTCTGAAGTTCATGGAGAATGAGCTTCTTCCGTGACAGGAACGATTGCTACATTACTTGATCCAGCATTGGCACATGAGGCGCAACTTGTTTGTGTTGTGCGGGACTAAACTGTTATCTGTCCTGAGACAAATGTATAATTTGTGAATAGGCTACTGCCTCATGGTGAGGCATTGTGATATCTACTCCCTTCTGGGAGGGTGGATTTGGAGAGGTTCCGGGAGCGTCATTGTGGCGGGGCGATCCTTACGGAGGGGTGCATTAGAATTGCCTTGGTGACAGACTTGGCTGAGTGGTGTGCTCGGGCAGCTATTGTGCGACTCACAGGGTCATCAGCTCCACATCGGGCATCGAGCCCGCAGGTTAGAGTCCTGCGCTAGTTGAGGTTCGAGCACTTCTTTTATTTTTCCCGCTTCTGCTATAACGAGATGGTGACGCAACTTAACAAGGTCTGGAATGGATCAAAGCTATTTGCGTACGCCAATATTCTATGCAGCATCATGTACGAGAGGGTGGTGCTATTGAGACTAGTGGTGGCGGTGCCTCTTGGGGGGCCATGAGAGCCTCACATGAGGAGGTGGGCTCCTATGATGCCGCAAGGGGGTGGGGGCATGGTGGGGTGTTGCTGGAATGCCACAACAGAGGCTTGGTTTGAGGTCAACCCCCAGATGTTTCTACCATTCCCATAGGAAGGGATGGATTTCTGGGGGGATCCAGAGATGGGTCTCCCTCTTGGTTATGCTTGGGGGCTGACATGTATGTTTTTATGTTTTCTACATTTATTTGAGTATATATGTTCTTATATGTTTTGATGGTGACACTGACATAGTTTTGGTTACTCTTGTAGATGTTGGCAAGGTAGGTCACCCCGTGGCTCGACTAGTTAGCCACGGTCCTCTTCAGAGACCTTGGGGTGGTCGCGGGGGGCTGGGAGGAGATGCTGCACAACCTCAGGGTGGTGGACCTGGTGGTGGTGTTGGTCCTTTGGGAGAGGGAAGTAGCTTGGCTGTTGCTGAGGCTACGACCGAGCAAGCTCGTGTCGATGCGGAGGCGGTGCGTGCTCATGCGGCAGAAGATCAAATTACTGAACTGACTACTTGGGTGTCAGCTCTAGAGGATGCCTGTGGTCGAGTGGACTACTTCACCCAGGGGATGCATTCTCGAGGCTTTTTGGATAATATTGAGGAGGTCTGGCTCGAGACAGTGATGGCCCGGGAGAGGGACTATCGACCTATTTTACGTCGGTTTGCAGTCTCAGTTTTAACGACAGCTCCAGTAGTGGTACTAGGAGTAGTTGTGGGTCCAGGTACCCCGCCTGGGGGAGCACTACCCTAGAGTTTACTTGTACACAGGGAAATCACCCATTATGAGGATGCTTCTCCTATTTTTTGATGACTTTTTGTGTATATTTTGCCTGGCCGTTGGGTCAGCGACACTATTTTTTGTACTCATACATATACACCATGATATATATATATATATATGAGAGATATTTTTTGCAGCTCTACATGTTGTGCCCCCTTTTTCTATTTATGGATGATGTTGTACTGATGGATATCTATGTTTTTGGTTTTTTATGTATGATGGTTTATTTGAGATGCATTCCAGTTTAGAATATTGTTAGCTATGCAATCAGCTATTTGGTTTTGGCTCCTTGGTGCATGTGTAAATGTGATGTAGTCAAATTGTCTGCTTAATCTTTTTGCATGCAAATATTTTCTAAATAGATGTGAATCTATTGTCTCAAATGTTTGGTTTAACTGTGACACTACTAACTGGGAATCGAGGTATACATGCATATGGCACATGCCCTGATGGAGGGCGTCACACATTAGTCCAATGACGACGTCATATTTTGCCTAATTTTTTGTTGTTGAACCGATACACACACCGTTGGTGTAGATTGGTGATCGGTCAGGGTGATAGATGACCCAGGCAGCTGCAACTAAACTTTGAGACCATATTGATGCTCCATTAGCAAATCCAAAGTAAGGTTCGGGTTGGTAATCCATGACAGCACTCGAGCGCGTTTTGTTATAAGTCTTTTGGTAATTTTTTTTTTAAAGTGGTTGGGTTCATGTACATTAACTCTAGGGTAGGGCCTGCTTGGCCATTATGGGTAGAATTTCTTGAGGTAAAGGCCATTGACGGGGTTGTTGAGGCTTGTCCCATCTGGTTCCATCAAGATGTATGCCCCCTGGCAGAGGCAATGTTTTATGATGTAGGGTCCTTTCCACAAGGTTTTGAACTTTCCTGGCCCTAGGGCTTCTTTTGCGACATCATAGCGGAGGACTAGTTCTCCCTCAGTGAATGAGCGAGGGTTGATGTAGCAGTCGAATGATGCCTTTACCCTTTTCTTGTGGGCCTCATTGTGTTGTAGTGACTGTCGTCGAATTTCTTCAATGAGCTCTAGTTGTACTAGACGCTGTTCTAGAGGTTGGGTATCATCAAGGAGTTCGATAGCGGCATGTAAATTCAGGATCTCATGGAAATCATTGCAAAAGCACAAGGTACCTTGACCTTTTACGAAATGAATAAGGTGGAAATCCTGGGACGTGGGGGTGGTTGCAATCCTATTTTTGATATACGATGATACAAATCGTATGTGGTGTATCGTGTCGTCGACGTTCGGTGGGGGGAGAATCTCCATGATGGGAGTTTGCGTCTCCGCAAGGTTGGGTTCCCCGCTAGGATGGTCAATTTCCTGTGGGTGGAAATTGTGCCTGGTGCAGAGGTGCCTGAATGTTTCCATTAGCGGGCATACCTCTGGTTCATGGTTTTGGCCAGTGTAAATGGTGCATGGTACCACTGTGCCAATTGAGTAGATTGTATGGGAATCAACACTACTCATCGTCCCAAATGTGGACGCTTGGAAAGGATCTGTTGTATAAGACGTGGTTTTCTGCTTCCACTTTCATTTTGCTAGCTTGGGTGTGTCTAACTCTTTGGGGGAGTATAGACTTAACGTTGCTCTTACCACTCTTAGCTTGGGGAGATGCTCACATTTAATTGTATGATGAAATTGTGAACAAATATGGCAATAGGTATGCGTGATATTCTCTTGGTTAGAGAGAAATATTTGTGGCAGAGAAGAGACTGTGCGAAAACTACTTGCAAGGGGCTTCAGTTATTTGCACTGACTGACCCGATAATTTAGGTCGCATAGTCCGCATGTTATCCTAGGTTGGGCCTGGGTCATGCTTGGTTGGTGAATCTTCCCATTTCGCCCATCACGCCTGGTGAGTGTAGGGTCGATGGCATATAAGTGATGTAATTTCTAAATCGTTTGAGCTGATCATCTCATTTCTTCTCTATTGCATGAATCATATCAATGAGGGGATATAATCATGGGATATAAGTACAACGTTGTCCACAGTGATTTCCCTGACATACTGGGAAAAATAGCCTAGATATGGGGATCCCGTTGTGCTCAGTTTGTGGTCTGGCAGGGTACCAACATCGTAACATAGCTAAATCGGGGCAAATAGCGACCACATGATTGGGCGTTTTCCATAATGTGCATGTTGGTCTTCTCTGCGGAGAGCGATTTGGGGTAACCGGGGGTTCCCTGATTGGTCACTTTTTAGCTGACAAGAATAGGATGGATCTACTTGTCACATCCTCTTGGTTTGTCGAGCTATTCATGGATTTTGAGTCTGTGTTATCTTCTTGGGATAGGCGGACCATAGTTGAGCACAAACTAGCGAGGGCTAATCTAAATCGGGGGATATAGTGACAATTTTCTAGAAGGTGATTGTCGACGCATAAAGGATATGTGAATTGTGCTTCCCGCAATCCAATGTAGTAAACCTGTTCTATAGGATATGATCTGTGGATGAGTTCCAGGGTTGCGCATTCTTTGAGGAAGTGACCACGTTAATCGCACAGTGTGTAGCGTATGGCAGGAGGGAGCATGACTGGGAGTCTTTCTGGTGCCCGTCATTCCTCCTGTAGGTACAAGATGGTAGGATACCATCTGTGGATGAGTTCCAGGGCTGCACATTCTTTGAGGAAGTGACCACGTTCATCACACAATGTGCAACGTATGACGGGAGGGGGCATGACTGAGAGTCTTTCTGGTGCCCTTCGTTCCTCCTGTAGGTACAGGATGGTACGAGGTTCATCTCCAAATGACTAGGTGGAGGGATACTCTTGATAGGACTGCTCGATTGCGTGAAGGGCCTCCCTATATCGTGAGATCTCTAGGCAATGATGGGTGTATTCTTATAGTGCTGAATACACAATGCGTGGTGGTATGTGATAGCACTTAGTTTGGTAAACGTAGTTCCTTTTGCGGGAGCTGGCATTCTGACAACCTCAACCATAGGAATAGGAGTAGTTTTTATTCGTCCAACTCTGAACATATATGGTTAGGGTGTCCTATAATGTTGCATATGGCATAGATTGGTGATTCCCGTTGTGTGGCGGGAGTTTCTAGCTTCCTTTCTTGATTGGTTTTCTTAGCTTTAATCATCGGTTTTGCAATGGGAATTTCCTTTGTAGGGATGTTTTTGACAGTTTCCTAAAAGGGTAGTGCCTCCTCGAGATTGAGGGATTTTAACCCTATGGTAGTGATGTGTGTGGCTCCTATCCTGGTAGGGGAATGAGATACCAAAATGGTATTGCGAAAGAGATGTTTGGTAACACCATTGTTACCAAAACCTGTTGGGATACGAAACCATCTAGGGGGTAGAGGAAAGGGGTTTGAGAAGCGGCGTATGCTAGAGAGGCTTCCATGGCCGAGGATTCGGTGTCATTACTGCTTGTGTCCATGTCCTGAATAGCTTTGGTGTTTGATGTGGACATCATGCACACTGGAGCACCTGTGACATCAGGTGATGACTCAAGTATAATGGGGGGATCTCCTAGGAATGACCCTAGGATGGACGATGGTTTGAACTAGCTAGGGCCATATTCTTGGTACCATGAAAGTGTGTCTGAGGATGTATTTACATAGGGTAGAATTAAATTAGTGTTGTTAGGGGTCATTTCTCGCTATGCATCAATTGGTTGACAGTAATGTGCGGTCCTCGTGGGGGAACATCATAATGTGGAAGATAGAGCAGGCTATGGCTGACATGGAGTACATATAACTCCGAACAAGGAGTATATTATAGTCCAAGTGAGTGTCCAAGACTTCAATGTCTATAAGGACCATATTTCCGACTAAGAAGACCAGGATGTTTTGGAAGAGACCAACGGGGGTTGAAGGACGACCATCGTATGCTCTAAGCGTGATGACTGATGGTTTTAGTTCAGGAGATCCTAACTTTTTCCAAAATTTTTTTGACATGATGCATGTGGATGCACCCTCATCAATGACACATCGGTGAATGGTGATATTTTGGACTGATACTGGTATCTAAAAGGCGACCATCAAAGGAAGCCTAGGGGTGGCTTTGTCTAAATCAAAAGCCATTAGGTGCGTATCAGTAGGATCGATAGCACCTAACACAGAAAGAATGGTTTTCTGTTGTTTTGGGCATGACTACAATACTTCCAAAGCTGACTTAGTAGCGGGGGATTGGGCTAGATCTTCCACAATGCTATAATTATGGGCCACTTTGGAATAGTCTCCTTCTTGCCTATTTGGTCCCTTAGCCATCTTTGGAAATGGTTCAATAGGCATCTTTGAAATGGTCAAAGGTGCAGTTAGTGCACTAGTACTAGCCCCTGACGCGTTGGTGTCTAGTGGGGTATCATAATTTAAATTCCATGTATGAAAAAACATCTCTTAGTCAGTCATGTAGATTTCGTGGCTATTTTTTCTAGAGTCGTCAGAATTTTGTTGCTGATTGCTAACTGTCCCTTGATGGGGGAAAGGTTCCTGCATCACAACCATCTGTTGGGAAGATCCTCCTTGTCCTTAGCTTAGGGAGATCGAGACAGTGGTGAGTGTAATGGCCATACTCACCACAGATCGAACAAGAGTGGTTTGTTCGAAGAGGTGGCATTTTTATTTGTCGTTGGGTATTACTTGGCTCCTGGCTTTGATTTCAGTTGGAGTTGCCTCCAACCTGAGATCGTGGAGGGCGTTGCTAGTTTTTTCCCCCTGTCCAAGATTCCCTTTGGGCTTGTTTTTTCCTTTTTTCTTAACCATGTTAGGAGGATAGTTCTCCTGATTATATGGTTGGCGTGGTTGGTTTTGGGAAGGCTGCACAAATTTGACCTGTGCATTGTTCTTCATAGGCGGGTCTTATGCTGGGGACTGAGCATAATGAGGTCCCTAGTTTATGACTGGCTACTTGGGGGAATCTCTTTCTTCAGTATATCTATCTTCGTACTAGGTCCCCTAAGCTAGAGGATAGGGTCCTCCATGGTGATACGACAACGCCCTACTGGTCAAATTTTGCGGAGGCATATGATGAATTTCAAAACTAGGTTATGGTACGTTCTGGGTAGAATCATACATGTAACTGGGGCTTTGAATATTTCTACCTAGGTAACTTTGGGTCAATGAACTAATTAAAACATCTGTAGAGTTCAACGCGCCTGGAAATTTTGTGTAAGTTTGTAGGCGCCAGGCGTTCGACAGGATATTGTAAATATACCTTGACTACGTATAAATCAACGCAAGCTGTTGGGCCTTGCTGATGGCATCCTTTTCAGATATGGGACTTTGTTGCACCACATCCTTCGAAATCTCTGCAGTGAAAGTTTTCAAGAACAAGTCTAAAAGTACCCGATCGTCAAGTTTGGCTTTACATAAACTACAACACCGCCACCATTCGTGGAGATGGTCCAAGATATGGACAACGACAGTTTGCCTAAAGTGTGTCAGTAGTTCCATTCTAGAATCATGGTGGATGGGTAACTGAAAAATGTTAGGAACGTAGTGGCAAGGGCGCTGAAGGTTCCATGTGTAGCAGAGGGTTGCTCCACATACCATTTCATTGCTATTCTTGTCAGAGTGTGTTGAAATAGTCTCAATCGAATAGTGTCATCAATGATACTGTTCGATGAGCACCATAGGTGGAAAGTCATGACATGATTTTCTTGGTATTTTGCTTGCTTTCCTTCAAAATTTGGAATGTATGAAGGGAGATTCGTGGGCATGGGAGGCCATATAGGGTTGTGTGCAAAGGGGTCATTCGTCAACTTGGTTAAATCTGGTAGATTCAACGAAGCGAGAAAATGTGATTGCGTGTTTGTAGCCATTGCAATTTTTGAAAGCACAAAGTTTTGGTTAGGAAGATTGTTTATCTGCGACGTACGCTGCTGTGTATTCCACTGGCTTCCCGAATGGGTAGCACTCCTTTTCCCTCTAGGGGTTGTGGGAGGAGTGGTATATGGTGTGGCATTGGGTGACCGACGAGGGTTCCCAACTAAGGATGCCTCAATAAAGGATGAACCGATAATGGTGGCAGTGTTTCATCTTTGACGCCTAAATGGCGAAAGACTTGGAACGCCTCCCGGTAATGGGGGGAGGTCCAAAAGACGTCTATATTGACGAGGTCTCATTGGGTCCATTCTGGTGTTGACTAGGTCTGGTTTTTGAAATATTTGAGAAGATAGAGATTATGATCAAAGAAAAATTCCGATTGCATACATAAAACAAAGTGAAAATGAAATAAATTTTCCCTTTAAATTAATCATATGTGATCAGTCAATAAAAAAACATATGTTTTTGCTTGTTTGCGTATGATACTCAAATCCTAGAAGACCTAATCGTCCTCACACACTCAAATGTAACTGGGCCTTGAGAAGATAGCTTGCGAGTGCTGGAGCAACGTCTTGTAAGAGTTGGCGACGCCCCCAGTCAGCTGAAGAAAATCCACCAAGGTAAGGGTAGAGGATCTAGTGTGTTAGCACCCAATCTGAACCTTAGGCTGAAAAAGGCAAATCAGGGTAACAACTAAACCACGCTCAGCCTTGTAGCTAGCCCTACAAGGACAGGAGAGGGCTCTCTCCGTAGAATAGATATTCAATAAAATGGTAATGAACTGATTTTAGGCTAGGTATATAAATGGGAAAAAGAGTTTTGATGAATGACTGAATTTTAGGGATGTATGGGACAAAAGGACAGCCCGAGCTGAGGAATAAAATCAAGGACACAGGATATTTCATGGGGCAAGGCAGGCAGGAGGTTTAGCAATCAAATTGAAATAAGGTGAAATGAAAAGACTGTTGAGGAGCTGAAAAGGGCATAATACATGGATCCTTTTCAAACAGAAGAAAACACATAGAGTATGAATGGTTTCCCAAGGCAGAGCATATAAAATGGATTCTACCTTTCTACTTGAAAACATTCAACTGGTAATGTTTATGAATGAATTGTGAAACATAAAAAAATACATATGAAACATAAAGGAGAGACATATGCTAAAACTCATACCACATGAATCCCATAAATCAGAGCTGCATCACTTTATTAAATCCCTGCCAAACTGTACAAAAGGAGCGCAAAGCTCACTGCCACACTATTCCCCTACTTCTGAGTTTTCAGATCTCAGACTTTCCCGCCTTTACAAAATATTAGCATTTACAATAAATAGACAGATTTTGCAGGAATACAAATCGATGGGAAGAGGAGAAATCGCAACTGAAGATGGAAAGCCAAAAGCCAACGGTCTCTCGGCGAAGGGAGAGCTGCGTTACATAATTTCATTTGAAATTCTCTGATACCCAATGAGGAGGCGAAAACCTATAGCGTGGATCATCTCTGCAATGTAACTGAAAATGTGACTGTTACAATCTGGGTTCTCGGCCTCTGACTGTTCGCTTTCCATTATTTCTTTAAATAAAACTTCCTTTTCTTATATTTGCTTTGGAAAAATGAATTTATGCGTTCGTGAAGAGAGGAATGTATTTAAATGGGAAAGGGAAGGGAAATGGAGGCGGGAAACTTATGAAAATCACAATCGGGATCAGGAGCGGGCCAGAGATATGATATACACAGTAATCGCAATCGCAATATCGGAGCGGAGGGCACGACGGAGTGACGTATTACAGATATGCGATGCAATGGGAGGAAGGCCTTTGTAATATACGAGTATGACCAAAGTTTCAGATTAACAAAGGACTGGGCCTTTTATATGTGAATTGGGTGGAATTATTATGGTGGGCCCGATGGATTAATCACAATCGCAAATCGGGAGGTGGGACGGAGTGGGATGGTGTATATAATATTTCCGATGCGATGAGGGGAAAACCCTTTATATTATATTTTAAACCAAAATTTCGCATTAACGAAGGAGATAAGCTCTTTATATGAATGGGCGGAGGTATTGATGGTGGGACCCAAGGGCCAATCGCAATTGGAGATCAGGAGGGAGCGAAATGTGACATATATGGGAATGCCGATTGCGATGGTGCGATTGAATGTGGGCTGTCCGATCGGCGGGGAAGATCGACGGTGTTGGACCAATCGTGGGTTCGTTAATCGGAGGTCGTGATCAGAGGGGAATGCGATTGATCACAATCGGAGTTTCATGTGATGTGCCGATCGGAGCGTTCAATAAACATGTTGCGATTTGCGATGGATTGCGATTGCGATTTGAAATATCAAAATTTTATAATAAAGTTTTACTATAAAATTTCCAACGCATGGTGGGGAAGTGGTTTATGTATATGACATAACTTTGTTGTAAGGTCTATGGGGTGTGGAAAAGGGGGAATGGATATAATTAAATCGCATATGTATTCGAAAGTTTTATAATGCGATTTTATAATCGGAAAGGGGGTAAAAGGGGTTTTTAAGGGGAATATTATAAAGTTAAAAAAAGGGGAAAAATGGGAAATAGGGAGTATATGAGGACATAAGGGCTTTTACTTCACTTAAGCATAAAATTCAATCCAGAAGTCAGTTTTGAGAGTGTAGTATACCGTTGGAAAGATCTTTCCGGGCTCTTTCTGATGAATCTGCTTTGAAGATGATCTGGTGCTGAACACACTGTGGAAAACTTATTTGAAGACAGGGACATCACTTTGTGGAGATGGCAGCTTCTGAATTGTGACTGAAAGGCAAAGTATCATGTCTTCACCTCAAAACCATGTTTTGAGGTGAAGCTTGCATCAAATCAAAAAAATGATATCTTTGATCTTCCTGGTGCTATGACTTTGTATTTATTGACTTCCTCATGACTTTGCTGATCTTTATTTGACACTTGAATCATTAATTTGACCATGGTGAGACCTTAGAGACTAATGAGACCCATCCTATGACCTACTAATATGATTTTGAGAATGAAAGTGACTAATGACTGAAAACCATAGGGAGGAAAATCAGCAAGTACATCATGAGGGAAAACTGATGAAACATTACTGCCATAAATGAATCCATGACCTAGCAGAATGGTGAAATTTATTGGTATGAGACACCTAATATGCACATGCAAAAAGAGCAGTTTTGATCACTGATCAGTATGACTAGACTGACACTAACATTGGCTCCAATGGGGATGGTAGCTCCTTGGAGGTGCCAAGAACACCGTAGACCAAGTAGCCTTATCCATTGGGCATGGAGTAAAGAATACTGAAAGAATGACACAATGCAGACTGACACTGACTCAAGACTAAGACTGAAAAACTGAAATAAAACCAGACCATACACCAATCACCCAAGTCTTATAGCCTTCACCTCGGGCCCCAAAATTTAATGACTGTGTATTCTGCACTCTGATAAACATAACATGGTATATACAATGGTGATGACATAGATTCTGATCCTTTGTTTTCAACAATGGTAGTGCTTCAAAAGCCTACCATTCATTTCTCCTCCAGGACAATCTTGGCCATCCATTTCTGAAAGCAAGAAGGCATTCTGTCCTCTGTATGTTGAGATCCTGTATGGTCCTTTCCACAGGTTTTCAAACTTACCATGCTTCCCTCTGTCTTCATTTCTAGCATCCCATTTCAACACTATATCATCCAGCTGAAACCTTTCTGCTTTTGTCTTCCTGTCATAGATCTTTTTTAATTTCTCCTGCAACTGAATAGCTTTCTGTGACACTTCCTCTCTTGTTTGCTAAAGGTGGATCGTCTGATTGATCCCTCGCTGATTGTCTTTGTCCTCGCTGTCAACTTCTTGCAATAATCTCATAACTGGGACTGTAAGGGATGTAGGAAATATAGCATCAGTACCATAAACCAACTCAAATGGTGACATACCTATTGATCTTTTACTGCTAACTCTGTCTGCCCACAGTGCATTGATGAGCTTCCGGTGCCAATTTCTTTTGTTTTCTTCCAACATTTTCTTGATTATATTCACTAGCGATTTGTTAGATGACTCGGCTAGGCCATTGCCCTGTGGATAATATGCTGTCGAAAGGCCCATTGCGATGTTGTATTTGTCACAGAAATCGATCATTTTCTTTGATCTGAATGCTGCTGCGTTGTCTGTTACGATTTTGCATGGGTAGCCAAAGCGAGATAGAATATTTGATTCCAGGAATTGAATGATTACCGTGTCTGTTGATTGCCTGGCTGGGACAGCCTCGATCCATTTAGTAAAGTAATCTGTCCCTGTCAATATCCATCGGTGTTGTGCTGAGGACACGGGATGAATCTCTCCTATAAAATCGAGCCCCCACTGCTGAAAGGGTGCGTTCACCGAAACTGGTCTCAAAGGGAGTGGAAGAAATTTCTTCTTCCCTTGGAAGATTTGGCATTCATGACATTTCGTTACAACCTTATATAAATCTGAAAATAATGTAGGCCAATAATATCTTGCTCTCAATATATTGTTAGCTGTAGTTTTCCAAAACAAGTGACCGCCGCAGTCGCCTCTATGAAACTCGTGCATTACCTTTTGCGCTTCTTCTTCAACCAAACAATTGAGTAGAACACCACCCAGATCTTTCCAATACAGAGCGCTGTCTAAAATGAAGTATTTTGCAGATTTTAGCTTCAGAGATCTACGTTTGCTCTTGGACATGCCCGTAGGAGGT
The DNA here is from genome assembly GCA_034641835.2 of Pinus albicaulis. Classification (NCBI taxonomy): domain Eukaryota; kingdom Viridiplantae; phylum Streptophyta; class Pinopsida; order Pinales; family Pinaceae; genus Pinus; species Pinus albicaulis. Next base: position 440,954,791 of record CM076584.1, read on the forward strand.
GACAAATGCTGAAGGACATAGACGATATCTGAATACCATGGGGACTGTAGAAAAATATCTGCAATTGGAACTAGTAAACCTTCGTCTTCCTCTTCTGCCACTGCTGTTATAAGGTTTATATCTAAGGTGTGCAGATTTGATTGGGCCATCAATTTTGCCAAGCCTTGGCCTTTGATCAACTTCGTGGGCTTGATCTCCAGATCATAATCCAACATGGCTGCTATCCACTTACCTCTTCGAACTTCTGGATCAGTTTGCATCAACACCTCCTTCACTGCTGCGTTTGGGACATATGCTATAGTATGTGAATGCAGAATATAGACTCTAAAATCCTTCAATGCTTTGATAAGGGCCAATGCCTATTTTTCAATGATATTATACCTCACAACAACGTCTCTAATAGTTCTACTGAAAAAGGCAATTGGCTTTTCGATCTCGTCTCTCTTTTGCATTAAAACAACCGCTAAAGTATGCTCAGATGCAAACGAAAATATAATAAAGTCTTGAGTGTAGTCAGGACTGATCAAAACTGGGGCATTGGACAAAGCAAACTTTACCAGATTGAATGATTTGATAGCCTCCTCACTCCATTTAACAGTGCTGTCTTTCTTTAACATATTAGTCATTTCCCTCAAATGCTCATCCAGATTGGGTATAAATCAACGTAAGAAGTTCATCTTACCATTGAATGCTTGGATCTCCTTCTTGTTTCGTGGCAGGTCTATGAGCTAGATTGCCTCCACTCTAGCTGGATCGATGCGAATACCATATTTGGAGATGATATGTCCCAGCAGCTTGCCTTCATCCATGGCGAAGAGGCACTTCTTGGGATTGAGAGAAATTCCAAATTTTCTGCATCGCTGAAAAACAACTCTCAAATGGTGCAAATGCTCATCATCTGATCCTGAAAACACTGTCAAATCATCTAAATAAACAACCAGAAAAACATATTTTTCATTCGCAAAAGTGATGTCCATTGCACGCTGGAAAGTAGCTCTTGCATTCTTCAATCCAAAAGGCATTTTGGCATACTGGAAGGTTCCCCAGGGTGTTGTGAAGGCAGTTTTATCTTGGTCTTTCTCATGCACCAAGATTTGGTTGTAGCCTGAGTAGCCATCAAGTAGTGACATCCTGGATGCTCCAACTACTCTCTGCAGAATGTGGTCCATTTTCGGGAGTGGATAATTGTCCTTCAAGGAGGCCTTGTTCAAGTTCCGAAAATCTATACACAACCTTATCTCTCCAGTCTTTTTACGCACCGGGACCAAATTCGAAATCCAGTCAGAAAATCTAATAGGGACTATGATACCAGCTTTGTACAATCTGTTTACCTCTTTTTCGATGGATGGCAGCAGCTTCGGATTGATCCTTCTCAGCTTCTGTCTGAATGGATTTTGATCCGGCTTGATAGGAATAGTATGTTGGATTATGTTCTTATCATACACCTTCAAATCTGAATAATCCCACGCAAATACATCAGAAAATTCAGAAAGCAGCTTCACATACTTATCTTTCACTTCAGGGGACAATGTCTTTGACAATTTGACAAACTTGGTCTGATCGGCTGTTCCAATATTCACATCTTCAACTCCTTTCTCTGTGGGCACCAAGCTTGGATTCTTTGCAACATCATCCTGATCAAACAGCTCCTCTAGAGGTATGAGGCCTCTAGGAATTACATTATCTTTCAGCTGCAATATGTCCATCTAGTTTTCTTCCAATTCTTGATCATTAACTACATACTCACCTTCTATGGGAGTGTCTTTGAATTTTCCATCGCCCTGCAAAAATGCATTTATCTCATTATCATCCCAAAATACTTGCCAATACCTTAAATTTTCCGGAACAGTAGGCCTATGTTTTACATGGATCTCAAATTTGTTGCTGGAGTTCATCGGAATCTTTAGGTTACTCGCAGTAGTGGCAAGAGAATCAGCAATAAGATTCTGCATCCTAGGCACTGCCGTCAAAGTGTACTCTGGGAATGTCTTCAAAATGTCCAAAACTGCATTTCTATATGCCCTCAGTCTTGGGTGTTTAGCTTGGTATTCTCCTTTCACCTGCTTGATTATTAAGTCAGAGTCACCGTACACAGAAATCCTTTTTGCCTTCAACTTCTTTAAGATTTTGAGGCCTGCAATCAGAGCTTCATACTCTGCTTCATTGTTAGAGCATTCAAAGGCCAACTTATAAGCACATACTCTGACATTACTAGGGACCTTTTTAGGTTGAAACATAGGACTCCTTACCCATATTCCAATGCCAGCTCCATCCTTACCAACAACTCCATGAAAATCCATACTCCACAGGCCTTCTTCTTCTTCTTGTAGATGCTGAAATTTAGTTTCTTCCTTTCTTTCACCTTGGTTGACTTCTGGCTTTTCGTTATCCCTTTTCTACTGGCAGTCAGGAGGTTCAGAAGTATTTGCTGCTTTGTCTTTTTCCTGTTTGAGGACTTCTCTGAAATTTTATGAAATCTCAGGTATCTCCTCCACTTGTAATAACTGAACATCCTCATCATTCAGACCACCATCTGAATATAAGACAAAAGATTCTAAATCTGTATGGACCGCATTGATGGGATGATTTACTGGCTTGTCTTTGCTAGTGATCATGTATTTCATTTTATTTTCGCTATATAGCTTTCTCAACTGGCCAAATACAGGGATTGTGGCATAGGAAAAATCAAGCTGTATGGTTCCCTTAAGTTTTGCACCCCAAGACCTAGATAGAAGCATTCCAAACCGTGGTGGGACATCAGCAACAACTACATCCATCAAGACATTTTTAGCTGGGATTTGATCTAGAGACACCACCAAATCTTTGATGAGACCAATACAGTGGACCCTACTTGAGTCAAAGGAATAAAAATCGTTGTATTTTCTAGTAACATCAAGACCTAACTTCTCCATGACAGCTTTGGGCATTAAATTATGGGAGGCCCCGGAATCTAACATGGCATTATGCAAGATAAACTCATGTAACCTAAGACTGAGGTAAAAGGGGGGAACTTCATTTTCTTCAGACTCTTGTGTGGCTGGACCAAAAATAAGTTCGGGGTAGTCCTCCTCCACATTAACCATATCAGAAAGAGGGTCAATTTGCAAGACTTTAGACACCTAATTTTTATATATGCTATTCTTCACTAACTCAGTTAGGGGCACAAACACTTTCAACTTGGAAATTTCACTTTCTAAATTAAAGGAGGGGGATTTTTCTACCTCTTTGATTGGAGGGTCCTTCTTCTCCGTTTTCTCCTTTGCTATGCTCTGCTGGCTTTTTTCATTTGTTGTGTTAGTAACTGCGGGTGCTTTGCTGGATGAAGGATTCACCGGCGCTTTCGCTTTCTTCTGTGCCTTGTCCTTTAGCTGGATTTCCTTTCTCTTTTGAATGGGGCTGATTGTAACGTCTCTGTTCCTTAGAGAATACTGCCTTTGCTGGGATGATAGCGCGTTCATATAGCCTCTCTGGTAGTCATCAGATTCTTCTTCTAACACCACGTCGTTTTCCAAAATGAAATCTTCATCCCCTTGAATGTCTGGGGTCGCCACTGTGTATTCTTCTTCTTCTTTGAGGAAAATGGGCTCACCATCAGCTGTGAAAAAATGATTGGTTTGAAACAGGGGACCATCGTCATCTGAGTCGGTCCCTTGCACGTAGTTCTGCTGTAAGGGCGTTCTAATCTGCTGTTGTGGTGCTGCTTGGTCCTGCGCCCTCTGTTCTCTCTGTCTAATTCTGAATTGCGGCTGCTGCTGACCTCTAAAATTCAGATTTCTTATTTGGGGTTCCGGTTTGTTCGAAATTGTTAATCGATCAACCATCCTTTCCATTGTACAAATTAGTGTGTCCATTTTGCTGTCCGAAGGGGATGCTTCTTCTTTCACCACAACTTTATTTTCAGCTCTGGCTCGAGCTCTTCTAGCCATCAGATTTGCTTCGACGCTTACTGTCATCTTTTTCATTTCTTCAAGTGACGGTGGATCTCTTTCACGTAGTTGATATTGCATATCGGCATCAAAACCATCCGGAAACCTCAGCATAGCTGAATCGACAGGAGGTTTGAGATTAGATGGAATAGCATTGTATACCGTATTGAATCTAAAACAATAGTCTTGCACCGTTTCACCCACATTTCTTTTAATATTCTCATATTCAGATAGAATTTGTTGTGGATTCCTTTTCACCTCCCATTGGTCTAAGAACTGTGTGTGTAACTCCTGTAAAGTGTGAATAGAGCCTGCTGGTAAAGCTCTGAACCACTTTTTCACTTCACCTCCGAAGCTTTGAACAAACAACCTGGGAGCTACATCTTCTTCTTCCACTTCATGCAAGTCACAAAAGTCATTCATCTTGTCAACATGCTGCTGGGCTGTAATGCCCTGAGTGGCATCAAAGATAGTAATTTTACTTTGATAGTCAGCAGGCATATCATTGAGAACTTGAGGTAAAACCAAGGGTGCATACCAGGCAGCCATATTTCTGGGAGGATTTACCACAGCGTTTGAAATGCTGGAATTTGAGGTAGGTGTTGATGGAGGAGATGAAAACTGGGAATTGATTGATGGGAATGCTGATGGATCAGGAGGATGGAATGCTGCGCCTGATGATTCTGAAGGCTCAGGAATATAAGTTGCAGTGATGGACTGAGGCGAATTCAAAATGTAGTCATCAATGGAAGAATTTTCTCTCTGAACTTCAATATCTACAAGAAACTCTGGATCTAAAACCGTGTCTTCAAGTGCAGTTTCAGACTTACTTCTAAACAAATAAAGCTCAAAATTCTCATCAAAAGAAATCTCCTCTACAAAAAAAACATTCACTGGGCCAAGTATGGGACCTGAAAATAGGTGTAGGACTTGGCGATTCCTCTTGTCTTCTGACTATTCTTGGGATAAGATTCGGATTTTCGAACACAGGGGGAGGATTTGGATCAAGATTAGCCCTTGTATATATTCTTCAAGCCAGTGTGGTCAAATTACTACTATACAATGTTTATATCAGCCTAGAAAATTCTGAAATATCATCATCGAGACTTTGCAAGAAAAATATTACTAGGGTGATAAATCTTCTACGCAAAAGTTTGTAATTAAATCCCCAATATGGTCGCCAGAGATGTTAGCACCCAATCTGAACCTCAGGCTGAAAAAGGCAAATCAGGGTAACAATTAAACCACACTCAGCATTGTAGCTAGCCCTACAAGGACAGGAGAGGGCTCTCTCCATAGAATAGATATTCAATAAAATGGTAATGAACTGATTTTAGGCTAGGTATATAAATGGGAAAAATATTTTTGATGAATGACTGAATTTCAGGGATGTATGGGACAAAAGGACAGCCCGAGCTGAGGAATAAAATCAAGGACACAGGATATTTCATGGGGCAAGGCAGGTAGGAGGTTTAGCAATCAAATTGAAATAAGGTGAAATGAAAAGACTGTTGAGGAGTTGAAAAGGGCATAATACATGGATCCTTTTCAAACAGAAGAAAACACACAAAGTATGAACGGTTTCCCAAGGCAGAGCATATAAAATGGATTCTACCTTTCTACTTGAAAACATTCAACTGGTAATGTTTATGAATGAATTATGAAACATAACAAAATACATATGAAACATAAAGGAGAGACATATGCTAAAACTCATACCACATGAATCCCATAAATCAGAGCTGCATCACTTTATTAAATCCCTGCCAAACTGTACAAAAGGAGCGCAAAGCTCACTGCCACACTATTCCCCTACTTCTGAGTTTTCAGATCTCAGACTTTCCCGCCTTTACAAAATATTAGCATTTACAATAAATAGACAAATTTTGCAGGAATACAAATCGATGGGAAGAGGAGAAATCGCAATTGAAGATGGAAAGCCAAAAGCCAACGGTCTCTCGGCGAAGGGAGAGCTGCGTTACATAATTTCATTTGAAATTCTCTGATACCCAATGAGGAGGCGAAAACCTGTAGCGTGGATCATCTCTGCAATGTAACCGAAAATGTGACTGTTACAATCTGGGTTCTTGGCCTCTGACTGTTCGCTTTCCATTATTTCTTTAAATAAAACTGCCTTTTCTTATATTTTCTTTGGAAAAATGAATTTATGCGTTCGTGAAGGGAGGAATGTATTTAAATGGGAAAGGGAAGGGAAATGGAGGCGGGAAACTTATGAAAATCGCAATCGGGATCAGGAGTGGGCTAGAGATATGATATACACATTAATCGCAATCGCAATATCGGAGCGGAGGGCACGGCAGAGTGACGTATTACAGATATGCGATGCGATGGGAGGAAGGCCTTTGTAATATACGAGTATGACCAAAGTTTCAGATTAACAAAGGACTGGGCCTTTTATATGTGAATTGGGCGGAAGTATTATGGTGGGCCCGAGGGATTAATCGCAATCGCAAATCAGGAGGTGGGACGGAGTGGGATGGTGTATATAATATTTCCGATGCGATGAGGGGAAAACCCTTTATATTATATTTTAAACCAAAATTTCGCATTAACGAAGGAGATAAACTCTTTATATGAATGGGCATAGGTATTGATGGTGGGACCCAAGGGCCAATCGCAATCGGAGATCGGGAGGGAGCGAAATGTGACATATATGGGAATGTCGATTGCGATGGTGCGATTGAATGTGGGCCGTCCGATCGGCGGGGAAGATCGACGGTGCTGGACCAATCGGGGGTTCGTTAATCGGAGGTCGCGATCGGAGGGGAATGCGATTGATCGCAATCAGAGTTTCATGCGATGTGCTGATCGGAGCGTTCAATAAACATGTTGCGATTTGCGATGGATTGTGATTGCGATTTGAAATATCAAACTTTTATAATAAAGTTTTACTATAAAGTTTCCAACGCATGGTGGGGAAGTGGTTTATGTATATGACATAACTTTGTTGTAAGGTCTACGGGGTGTGGAAAAGGGGGAATGGTTATAATTAAATCGCATATGTATTCGAAAGTTTTATAATGCGATTTTATAATCGGAAAGGGGGTAAAAGGGGTTTTTAAGGGGAATATTATAAATTTAAAAAAAGGGGAAAAATGGGAAATAGGGAGTATATGAGGACATAAGGGCTTTTACTTCACTTAAGCATAAAATTCTATCCAGAAGTCAGTTTTGAGAGAGTAGTATACCGTTGGAAAGCTCTTTCTGGGCTCTTTCTGATGAATCTGCTTTGAAGATTATCTGGTGTTGAACACGCTGTGGAAAAATTATTTTAAGGTAGGGACATCACTTTGTGGAGATGACAGCTTCTGAATTGTGACTGAAAGGCAAAGTATCATGTATTCACCTCAAAACCATGTTTTGAGGTGAAGCTTGCATCAAATCAAACAAATGATATCTTTGATCTTCCTGGTGCTATGACTTTGTATTTATTGACTTCCTCATGACTTCGCTGATCTTTATTTGACACTTGACTCATTAATTTGACCATGGCGAGACCTTAGAGACTAATGAGACCCATCCTATGACCTACTAATATGATTTTGAGAATGAAAGTGACTAATGACTGAAAACCATAGGGAGGAAAATCAGCAAGTACATCATGAGGGAAAATTAATGAAACATTACTGCCATAAATGAATCCATGACCTAGCGGAATGGTGAAATTTATTGGTATGAGACACCTAATATGCACATGCAAAAAGAGCAGTTTTGATCACTGATGGCAGTATGACTGGACTGACACTAACATAGTGCTTGCCTGCACCATCACCTATAGGGAAAGGATGCCCAAATTTTGGCCACTAAGTACCACCATCCCACATGAGCGTTCGAGTCTTGGGCTTCTTGGTAATTTAGCTAGCAGTACCGAGTATGAGCCGGGTCAGGTAGCCCCAACTGATACCGCACGCACTATGCCTAAGCCTAACCCCCTCTGAATCGGGTCTCTGTCGCGCTCGGGTTTTCTTTTCCATGGGATGATAGGTGGATTAGAAAGCTACCTAAATAGTGAACTTCTATGTTTCAATATGAAGAATGATCAAGGTGAATTATTGGATGCCTACCCCCTTGATCCTAACTTAGACTATAAATTCTCTTTTGGCCTATGTGGAGAGAATTTAGTGAGTTTTGTTAAGTTAGCTTTAGGTGTCTTTGCTTTTCTTAATGGTTGGATGTGTGCGAGAAAAAAGTGAACAAGCACATAGTTTCAACGTGTGGATATGCGATGATCCTTTTCAAAATCCCCTATTAAACTATGTTCTATTGTTCCTTTCTCAAAAGAAAAACACGTGCGGATATGGGCCGCTTTCTATTTTTCCTAGTTAATCTATGTGATTAAAAAGAGGGAGATGGTGAGTTGTGAATAGAGAGTGTTAATATGCTTGCCTAGGATCATCGAAGGGTGCAAAGGCAGCAGAGATTACTTGCTCTTCTATCAACAATTCAATCCTGGTCCCAAAATCCTAGTGCAAAAATTGAACTAAACTAATAACTTTACACTAGAAAAAGGAAATAGCTAAGCATGCGTGGACTTGGGCCACTTACTTTGGCTAATTATCTAGGTGTGTTGGTACCTAAATTTGCAAAACATAACTTTTTTTCGGAATGCAAGTTAATTTTCCCTTCTACTTAAATTATGTGTGAAATTTACAAAAATAAACTTGAAATAAAACTAACACTAAGCCTACCAAAAGTAGCTAAGAGCGAGCTTTAGCAAGCTGCAGGACACCTCAACCAGTGCTGGTAGATGTATTATGGGTTGCCAGGCAATTTATAAGCAGGAAAAGATATAAATATGGGAGAAATTTCTCATTCTGTCTTTTGCGCATGAAAGGGTGCAATAGGTGCGATGTCTGCACACAGGTCAACTTTGAACACGCATCCTAGGTGCGCCTGCCTAAGGGAAAAGTGTGCAAATTCATGCAAAAGTAAAGTTTTGGAGCTGTTCTGCTTCAGTTTATCACTTGGGATGAACTAGGGATTGAAGGAGAAAAAGGGGGAAATTTCAGCCCAACTCCACAACACAGACAAAGGTCTCTGCAAAAAGGCACAACCACATAAACTTGAAAATAAAAGTTAGTGGAGTTGCCAATCCTGTGCTAGTGTGTTTGGTGCATGCATGTACGAAATCACACCAAATTAAGGGGTGTGGTTTACCCTCTTAAGTTATTGGTCACAGGAAGAAAATATATGGAGTTAAGAAAGTTAATGGAATATGCTAGAACATAAACATACTACATAGAGAAATAGCATGCATATTCAAATAGAAAAATTAAACTAAAACTAAAACAAATAAGACAAAAGATATAAATAGAGTCAAACAACTTCAATAATCCAAAAAACGATGCTTACGTCCCCTCTTATTGAGTGCTGGTAGGAAATGAGGATGAAACTTTAGCCCACTTGCCAAGGGGCGCTTAGAACTTTAGGTTCTAAATCCCGATAAAAGGATGTCTTTACTTCCAAGCTTGCCTCGACGCAAAGTATCGCTCTCTCTACTATGGTGGATTGAACTTGTTGGATGGCTAACAGTTGAGTCCCCTCTATCTTTGCTCCGGATCACACACTATTGGTATTTCTTGGGGCAATTCTGGCCAGCATAACAATGTGCTCTCAAGTTGTTCATCTCTTGGTGGCCTTTTATAGGAGAATTCAAATCCTCCTTCCCTTTATTGGTACATTGTGGATGGTGACCCAAGAGAAGGGGATGATTCCATTGTGTGCTTCCTTGATGTCCTAAGGAGGCTTGGGTGGCTATCCTTAGGCGGCTTCAAATGTGAAATCAATATCCTAGAGTGTGCTTTTTTTGGTCGTGGAAAGTGACTTCCACCACTCCTAGGATTGCATGCTTTTTGGGTCAAAAGGCATGCAAAGGCGCTCTTATCGAAGGAATTTGTGCGCAAAAGAATTTATGACTTGCTCAAATTTGATTTTTCCTTAGACCTTAGATATTTTTAAATAATTTCCAGATTCTCTAATGTCTCTCAGCCCTGTAAATACTTCTGCCTGACATAAAATAATGTCATCTTTGCTTGTACGATTTTCCACTGTTAACAAACCCTCTTGGTGGATTCTTCACTTTTTTATTGACTTTCATTATTGGTTGTTTTGTAGGATTTGTTTCATGCACTAGCTACATCTTGTGCACGCTTGAAATGTACTTGGTGGTGGTTAATTTATCTTTATTCGTTCGATTCCTTCCAAATTATTGTCTTGCAGGTTGATATGGGATGCCTTAATGCCTTTCTTCCAGCAAATCGTTTCCCATCGACTCCAACTCATTACTCTAGGAACAAGGTCGATATTTATTTGTGAGTACCTTAGGGTTTTCAGTCATCAGTGGTAGACTCCTTCACTATCGACAAAGAGAATACATCAATTTCTCATAATTTATAGGTTCTTTAAAGTGTTCTACTTCAACACATATATCCACACTTGTTAGATTGTACTATGGTACCTTGAAACTCATTATCATTATTGGTGAGTTGTCTTGTGTTTGTTAAAAGTATCAATCAATGACATGTAATAAAATGATTTCTCACATGGTCTAATTCAACTCATTTCTTCCCATAGTGTAGAAATGTACCATATGCAGTCGATGAAGACCTCGATTTGTGTTAGCATCTCAGTTCACTTGACAGTTCCTTTAGTTTTGTTCCAGTGACATCCTTAAACATTATATGTTGCACACTTTTTCAACAACATCCTATATGTTGGCACTCGAGTTTTATGCAGTACCACTACTCCATCTACATGAATTGGAACTTTTATGGGGATATGTTATACAACATATTTGGTAGAATATCCTCCTATATGATACCGAGACATAAATATGTTGTGTTGTTTCACGACTAAAATATGATAATCCATTCTTTTGATAACAATCACACTTATGTATACATCATGGATCCATTTTATACTTGATCAAGAGACATGCTTTAATATCTCCGAGCATGGGTATGCCCACCTCATACACAAGTATTCTTTTTGACTCCTTCCACAAGTATTTTATGGACTAGAATCTAGTGATCTCCTTTTGGTTTTTTCAGAACACTCCTCTCTTATACTTAATTTTTTTTTATCATCATTCCTCTTCTAACCTCATACATTAGGTGGCATATGTCATAGCATATTTCATCACTCTTGTAGACGAGATGCTCTTGTATGGCCTGTGCAGCTCCTTTTCCCTTGCAGACTTGACTTTATCTTAAAAAAGCATTTTTAAAAATCCATACATGACTCTTCCCACTAAAAAAATTCCTACATACATTTTTCCTATAAACTATATCTTTGTACAACATTTTAAATTTGAAAAAATAAATAAAAAGCTACTTTTCTGGCGGGGTTTACGGGTTTTACCGAAATCCCACCTATAGGAGCTCGTTACCTAATGGAAATAACCAATTGGAGGTGGTATATGTACACCCCTTTGGTAGGCCTAATGGATATCATATGAGAGGTATTGATACTATACCCAAATTCCCCCAGATCAAGTCTACATTTTCCTATGCCTCTTGCACTCCCCGTCTATAGGAAACCCCTATTTCCTTACAGAGATGTTCAGTTCCATTATCTAGCATCTCCTTGAATCTATTAGAGAAGAAGTATATGTTGGATTAGGCTAGATAGATCCGGAGGAAGGTTTCATCAATATATTTGGCTTGAATCAGGTTGTAGCTTTCCCGTACTTGCTGCTTTTCATTAATAAAGAGGCTCATGATTTGTTCCTGAAATATGTTGTTGTATTATGAATGTTAACTTATGATGTTATATATATATATATATATATATATATATATATATATATATATATATATCATAAATAACATCATAATTTAACATAATATATATAGATATGTATATACATATATATACATATACATATGCATATGCTTTGAATTCTATTACATGTCTATGCTTCTATGATTGAATTATAGGTCTGCACATCTTGAAGGAAGCATAGGGTTTGGACCTACGAAATCTACTTCAAATGTAGGACCCTCAGGTATGTCTCTTATCCAAAATTTTTGAATTCAAATGTTTAATATGCTTACATAAGTGTTATTTTTTGTTTTCTTATTATTCTCTATTTGGGCTTTCAACCCTGGCTCTCAAGAATATTTCCCACCAACAATGTGCACACAATAATTTTGCTTACAATATGAAGAAAAATCATGATTATTCATTAAATTTATTAATTGATATTATTCATAATTTTGTGAAATAGTTAATATTGGTTGAATGTGTTCAAAAGATTCAACATCATCTTCAATCCATACCTTTTTTTTGATCTCATATGTTGCTCTTGTAGGTGGATATAATGTGAACTTTTTAGTAGTATTTCCATCAAAAATAAATATATCACTAGACCTGCAACTTATGAATACATCAATGGTAGCTAGCCATGACCTACCAAGAATCAATGGATGTCCTCCTGGATTAGTTTTGGTAGTTAGTATCATGAAATAAACATGATACCCCCATGAATATAAGGATACTGATACATATTCTAATATATCCTCAAGTTTAATAACAGATCTATCTGGTAATTGCAATAAAGTAGGAGTATATTGAAGATTGGTAATCTTAATTTATCCATAGTATTCTTGGTCATGATATTTATAAGTGCACCTAAGTCAATCAAATTATTTGGAATTTAAATACCATTGATATGTATCTTTATAATGGGACTACCGAGGTCTAAGTATTTTTCAATTATTGGTTTTCCCATCATAATGTCTGTAATTTTTCCTACCAAACTGTAATATTTGAATGTATTTTTTATTTCCAAGTTTCTTGATACACAACTCCTTTATTGTTTTTTCAAAGATATGTATTTACTTTATAACTTGAAGAAATGGAGTCTTAATGCAAATATTTTTCAATTCATCTAGCATGTTATAATCAAGTAAAATTATTTGCCTCTTATCAATTTGAAGTCTTCCAGGAAAGGGAGAATTTTGTAAGAAAATAGAGGTTTTTTCAGCTATAGGAATTGCAGGAGTTGGTTTTATTTTGTTGTCATCTATTTGTATAGGAATTTTATCCTTTTGAGTCTTTTCATGTTCAGGAATTTCTTCCTTTTAAGGAATTTTATCCTCTTGATATTCTTGAATGAAAATAGGAGGTGTATTTTTTTTTTTTGCAAAACTAGACCTATGTTGAACATCATTTAAATATAGAGGATCTATCATATGATGTTGAAAATTTTGGGCCTCAACATTGTAAATGGGTTGTTGAGGTGTTTTATTATTGGGATTAGGGAGTGGTTGTGAAAGTAACTGAATTTTTCTTTGAGGAAATGAAGATGATGGTAATGGAAGGGGTTGATTTAAATTAAAATGAGGTTTAAATTGTAGTTGGATAGGTTTTGGAGGTTAAGGTGAATAATAATATTGAGGTTGATATTAGCGATATTGTTGAAAAGTTTGAGAATACTAGGAATTCCTACCATAAGGTGACCAAGATGAGTTTTGTGGTTGACGTGGCTATGTTTTACATGGTAGGGGTGCGTTCCAATGGTTTTGTGGTTGTGCATATGATTGAAATTGTGCATTAGGATCTTTTTTCCATACCTATTTGATGAGGTTGCCAAGGTCTTCTACGATTATGTTTGACCTGTCCCAACTTCCTCTTGGTAAATTTTTTTTAATCATGATATTGAAGGGTAGTCCTTTGTATAATGAGTCTATGCACATATAAAAAAAAAGTCAATATTATCAAGAGGACATTCTCGTTATGCATGTTTATTCCTACCTTAAGGACAAAAAATAGAAAAATCATAAGCTTCAAGTTTTTTCTTGTTTTGTAGTTTTAGTATATCAATTTTCTCACTAAGATTTCATATAATATCAATTTTAAAGTTATCAAGAAAATTACCAAGTTTGTCTATACTTTCCATTCATGATGAAAATTTACTTACTCTTGACATAATTGGATCTCTTGGATTTATGCCATATTTTGATTTTCCTCTTGAAATATGTAGAAATTATACAACATGCATGTATATCTTGGATTCACCAGATCTAACAATTTGCTAAAGTTAAATACTGAATCACTTCTACAAATATTTGCAGAATTAAAAACACAATCACCAATTACATGAACATGAAGAAAGATCAATCAGCCACAACACAAATAATTTCCTGAGGAAAGCTTACATCTAAAAACCCCAATATCTTCTATTGTATATTATATCATGGATCATGAAAAAATTACACACAAAACTCTTCTCACAAGATCCCTCAGTACATCAGCTAATTGTCTCACACTGTGATACAAAAATTGGCAAATCCCTTAGCCAATTTACTGCCTCCAGACAACCTGCTTTCAATGTGCAATCCCTACTGAATGCAATCCTAGAATTGATGCAATCCTACCTGGCTTGACTACGCAAGTATCATGGGCACATCCAATGTTTTTTTACTTGCATGTGTGTAAGTGGATAGTGTCACAACTGATAGTCAACTTCCCTTTCACCTAGAACTCAAATGGGTCTCCACTGGATCTGACATGCATGCAACAAATATTAGTAAATCCTCAATTGCATGTGATATCACTGATTGTGAATTAATTAATATTTAATTCACTATATCTCTCACTAGTGTATCTTCAGTTACAACTAGCACAACTAAGTTTAGCTCAATTAACTGAGTTAAACTATTTACAACTTGCACAAACTCATGCGCCACTGCACTTTCAACTCTGTGACAACTGGAATCACTCAGCTACAACAAAAATTACTCTGCATGTCCCACCAAACAACCTCTAACTTGAAATTCACTTAGTTAAATGATTTTTCCACTTCAGTTAACTATTTCAAGTCCACATTGAGAATAGATTACAATTTAATGTCCATCTAAATTAAGGGATAATAAAGGATAAAAGTGCGAAGTTGGGTTACACTTTTGTGAGAATAGGAGGTGGAATTTTTTTTTCTCAACAATTCAGCCAAAATTTTATAAAATTTCGGCTGAACTATTCGAGAGTTCGACCGAAATTTCGAAATTAGTTTGACCAAACTCATTCTGTTGTTTACATTGACGACGTACTGATGGTGTGAGAAAACAGATTTTTGACCCGGGATGGGAAAACCGACAACAAAAGTTCGGTCGAACTAATAGTCCGGCGAAAATATTAGTTTGGCTGAACTTTTAAAATAGTTTTGCCAAACTTGTTCATATAAATATATTGGCCCACAAACCTTAAGAGGTTTCGAGCATATTACCATTGTCTATTTGCTGTCTCGCATCTATCTGTCTTGCGTCTGTGTGGTGAGGTGTTGCTCTGTTGCTCCACGACGACGAGGTGAGGTGTTGCTCTGTTGCGCCGCAACGATGAGGTGAGGTGTTGCTCTGTTTTTTTTTTTTTTAATTTTAATTTTTTTTGTTCACAAGGAATTTGGTCTGCGTCCTCCACGACGCCTTCAGAGATCTCCTGGCTTGTCTTCTTGTTGCGGCTTCTTCCTCTTGTCTTCTGCGAATTTCCAGATATGCTATCCTTCTCCTCAGTCATTGAATTTATAGTTTTATGAAGGTTTTGTTTTATGCCAAATCCACTCTCCAAATTCCCGATATTAGGTTGTCACTATCACTATGTTAATGCTCTCCAAACACCTAATATTAGGTTTTCACTATCACTATGTTAATTCTCCCCAAATGATTGATACTAGGTTGTCACTATCACTATGTTAATGCTCTCCAAATGCATGTTACTGTTAGGTGCTTTCAGGCCTCAACCTCTTATAATTTGCAAAGGAAAGTGAAAAATGATGTTGTTTATGTTTAGGTATTTGTTTTATAGGGTTTAGGTTTACTTTATATCCCTGTGGTCCTCTCCAACATACTCTTTCTCGCCATGCCCCCTTCCCTTTCTCATGCAACTTTGATTTTTTTATGTTTTTAGTGGCAACATTTTTTCGACAAAGGATTTGTTTCATCATCTTGGGAATGGATCCATAAAATTTCAAATTGATTCCATTTGCAAGAATAATTTCTAATACAGTGTAGGGATTCAAATATTCCAATTTGGTTTGGAACCTTGCCTAGGTGCTTACAAGATCTATGGCCTACTTTGATCCTTATAATATACACAGAACCTAGTGACTAAAATAGATATTAGCGAAGGTCTCATGCACTCTACAGTTTGAACTATCACGTGCATGTCTGAGAGTCTGTGACATGCTAGAATTGAATCTATGTAAAAAAATTTCACATTATAATTCTTGACGTATATAATTTTTATGTTTCATTCTTTGTTGAACTGTGTGACGTGTCACTTTGGCTTTGAGGGTTCACGCCTTGCGGTCCCTTTGGAGCTTGCAGGTTTGTATAACATGGATGTTGTGAGCCCTTACGATTTGTATAGCATGGCTATTATGGGATCTAAGAATTGGTTCTGCATTTGAAATTGTTTTGCATTATAATTTTTTTTCATACATTAGAATTAGGTGAGTTACATCCATTTCCCTCAGAAATGGCTAATTAGTGTTGTCATTTCTTCCACTGAAAAACAGACTTTTGCAAGAAGAGAAAAAATATCTTCCTGTCAAATATAAATTGAGAAATGAATATTTAGATATCTATTTTCATTTCTTCCACTGAAATTTTCCATGGCCAGTTTCACCTCCATATGGTTCCTTTTCATTACCTATTGAATACTTTGCCTTATAATCTGTACCTTTTCTCTCCTCCACATACCGTCGGTCCGCCTCCATCTGAGTAGATTTTTCTTGAGTTAACTTATTTCAATTACAAAATACCAACAACTTGTTCATTGGCATTATTATTATTATTATTATTATTATTATTTTATTTAATATTAGTTCACTTAAAAGTTGTAGTGCATCGAAAGAGACATACTATAAAACCTTCCTAAATTGAAGGTCTCACTCTTTCATCATTAGTATAACCATTTGTCGCTTGTCTAGCCTTTTATTGTTTCCTAACAATTTTTTTTGTTTTGATAATAGTTATAGATTTTTGTTAGGAAAAAATAATTATAAATTATTTTTGACAAATATATTAATAATGAAGGCTGAACCTAGCTACATTATTCAACATCTAAGAGACACGATTGTATTGTGATATTTTCCCTTCTTTCCAACTTAGTCCATCCTTCAAGAAAAATCCCTTTTAATGAAGCAAATATATCCATAGTGATCCATTGATATTTGTTCACCAACAACTATTCCATTTTGGACTTATATATCTCAAAACTATGCTCATTGAATTTATGCATCTATATCTTTAAACTACTCAACTATTTTATTTCACCATAGGAATCAATTCAATATATCTCCCATTTTAATGGGGTCTATCACATTTCGAGAAAAACACATTAGCCATAAAAGTTTCCCATTGAAACCAAAAATAATTTGACATAAAAACATAGGTTTTAACCTTATATAGTTAATTGTTTCAAATAGATTCTTAATAAAACGAAAAATATTCAATGTAAAACACATGCATTAACATATAATTGTGATATTTTCCCTTCTTTCCAACTTAGTCCATCCTTCTAGAAAAATCCCTTTTAATGAAGCAGATATATCCATAGTGATCCACTGAAATTCGTTCACCAACAACTATTCCTTTTTGGACTTATATATCTCAAAACTATGCTCATTGAATTTATGCATCTATATCTTTAAACTACTCAACTATTTTATTACACCATAGGAATCATTTCGATATATCTCCCATTTTAATGGGGTCTATCACATTTTGAGAAAAACACATTAGCCATAAAAGTTTCCCATTGAAACCAAAATTAATTTGATACAAAACATAGGTTTTAACCTTATATAGTTAATTGTTTCAAATAAATTCTTAATAAAATGAAAAATATTCAATGTAAAACACATGCACATTAACATATAATTGTGATATTTTCCCTTCTTTCCAACTTAGTCCATCCTTATAGAAAAATTCCTTTTAATAATGAAGATATATCCATAGTGATCCACTGATATTCGTTCACCAACAACTATTCCATTTTGGACTTATATATCTCAAAACTATGCTCATTGAATTTATGCATCTATATCTTTAAACTACTCAAATATTTTATTACACCATAGGAATCATTTCGATATATCTCCCATTTTAATGGGGTCTATCACATTTCGAGAAAAACACATTAGCCATAAAAGTTTCCCATTGAAACCAAAAGTAATTTGATACAAAACATAGGTTTTAACCTTATATAGTTAATTGTTTCAAATATATTCTTAATAAAATGAAAAATATTCAATGTAAAACACATGCATTAACATATAATTGTGATATTTTCCCTTCTTTCCAACTTAGTCCATCCTTCTAGAAAAATCCCTTTTAATGAAGCAGATATATCCATAGTGATCCAATGATATTTGTTCACCAACAAATATTCCATTTTGGACTTATATATCTCAAAACTATGCTCATTGAATTTATGCATCTATATCTTTAAACTACTCAACTATTTTATTACACCATAGGAATCATTTCAATATATCTCCCATTTTAATGGGGTCTATCACATTTCGAGAAAAACACATTAGCCATAAAAGTTTCCCATTGAAACCAAAATTGATTTGATACAAAACATAGGTTTTAACCTTATATAGTTAATTGTTTCAAATATATTCTTAATAAAATGAAAAATATTCCATGCAAAACACATGCATTAACATATAATTGTGATATAAATTATTAAACAATTTGATAAGTGCTAAATCATACTTCTTATTAAGGACATAACTAATTTGTAACAAAACTCTGATATATAAGCACAATCTTCAATTCCATTGTTTTGTTGGTAAAGTACTACCTTCACATTAAAGCATTTGATAAGGTTACTCTAAAACTAAAGGCTTTCTCCCATTAATTAAAGGCAAACTTTAAAGCCTAAAAACTGAACCTAAAGAAGCTGAACTTCCATAGGATTTTAGTCTGTCTATTGTGTGTTAACTTCTACAAGGTTCTATAGGCAGAGTTTGTAAAGGGCCAGGTAGTGTTAACTTCTACAAGTTCTAAAGGCAAAGTCTATAAAGGGCCAGGTAGCCACTAGATCTCATCTTTTATGAAAGGTGACATATCCAGTAAACGCCCCTACAGTCAATCTCTGGAATAGATCTAAATAGAAGTTCTTCATTTTAATATCCATAAACCACAACCACTTTAAGGCAAACTGTGTACATGTGTCATTTCTCCTATAAATTCTTAGGCAAAGTTTTTAAAGCATGTGTCATGTTGGCTTTCTCCCATTAACTTTAAAGCATGTTTTTAGTAAGTGCATAAAATAATTTTTCAAAGCATCCAATTCTCATTTCTCCCACAAACTAAACACTTTTTCTTATTAATTCAAGGCAAACTTTAAGGCCTAAAAATTGAACCTAAAGTGGCTGAACTCTCATAGGATTTTGAACTTCTGTAGGATTTTAGTCTGTTTGTTGAGTGTTAACTTCTACAAGTTTTAAAGGTAGAGTCTGTAAAGGGCCAAGTAGCCTTTGGATCTCATGTTTTCTCAAAGGTGACATATCCAGTAAATGCCCCTATAGTCAATCGCTGGAACAGAAATAGAAGTTCTTCATTTTAATATACATAAACCACTACCACTCTAAGGCAAACCTTGTACATGTGTCATTTCTCCCTTCTCCCATAAAATTCTAGGAAAACTTTAAGGCATGTGTAATTTCTATTTCATTTCTCCCACAAAATCATAAAGGTGTGACTTTTGACATAACTAGTTGTTTTAGTAACTGCATAAAATAATTTTGCAAACCATGTAAATGTCATTTCTCCCACAAACTAAAGGCTTCCTCCCATTAATTCAAGGAAAAATTTAAGGCCTAAAAACTGAACCTAAAGTGGCTGAACTCTCATAGGATAGTATCCCCCAAATTCAAGGCTTTCCCCCATTAACTCAAGGCAAACTTTAAGGTCTAAAAACTGAACCTTAAGTGGCTGAACTTCCATAGGATTTTAGTTTGTTGGTTGAGTTTTAACTTCTACAAGTTCTAAAGCAGTTTGTAAAGGGCTAGGTAGCCTCTAGATCTCATCCTTTCTTAAGAAATGTTATTTCTAGATGTGATTTATGCCATAAATTTTAAGGCAAACTTTCATGCAAACCATGCATGAACCATGTATATGTGTCATAAATCTCCCTTAAACTCTAGGAAATGAAATATTTAATGCATCTCATTTCTAGATGTGAATTCTACCATAAAATTTAAGTCAAAATTTAAGATAAACTGGGCTGCAATTTTGTTCCTTCTCAAACTAAATATCTTAAGACTTGAAATATCCAAATATCCATGAGATACAAATATTATATTAGAAAAGACATGAATATGGATCATTTAATGTTACAAATGAGGCCTGCCATATACCTACAGGCTGTCACTTAGTTATCATGTCTTCCCGACGTGACCTTCACCCTAATTACTAATTAACTAATTATCAGCTTATCTACATTATTTATTCAACTAATTATCAGTTATCTACATTATTTATTCATTACATTGCCTCCCCCTCAAAAAGCTTTGTCCTCAAAGCTTGTTGATGAAAGGCCTCGATTTCTTTTCCTGTTACGAACATCTTCTCGTCTCGGGACAGCCATCCTTGTCGACACAAGTTGATATGATCCTCTAAGTGACAAACAAAACTGTCGCACTGAGAATGGATCAGACCATCCTAAATCAATTTTCTGTGGAATCTCGCGGCGACTTGAAACTTGTGCTGAATTATCACTTGAGCGCATTGCACTGATATTAGTATTCTCTGGAATATCAACTTGTTTCTGTGCTGAAGACATAGCTTGATCGAGTTGTCTGCTCCCGTGGTTTGGATGCCGATAGGGAACTTTTTTGGTTTTACTTTCCATTCCTAGTTGTGTGGTGATGTTTTGATTTTCTTTTTGTGATGATGTTATTGAGCTGGTTACATAACCTTCGCTTGAAATGTTCATCGCCGGAACTACAACTTCTAAGTTTGCATCTTCTGCAACTTGCTTGTCTTCTTCTTGAGTTATGACATTTACTGCATTAGTACCAGTTTCCTTCTCTTCAACTCGGATTTCTATATTCGACGCTTTATTTTCGACAAGTTGTTGCACCTTGTTTTCTAAGGACTTTTTGTCTCTCTTCAACTTCTTAATTTGCGTTAGTAATTTGTCGTTGTGGTCCTTGAGGCGAGCAACTTCTTCATTCTTATTAGTTGTGATTTTGTCGATTTCCTTTTGCATATTTTGTATCACCTTTTTAGCTTCTTGAGAAATTACCTGCGAAATTTCTTGTACGTCTTCAGGCGTCACGGAATTTGGCTTCAAGTTAACGTCTTGTAGCGTTATCTTCTTCTTTTTGTAGGTGAATGTCAAAAATTTCTTTTTCGTATTTAGGATAACTGAACCTAAGGTTTCCATCCATGGTGAACCCAACACAATATCACTATTATCCAAAACTAGGGTTTTGATGGAAAATTGAGAGATAAAAGTATAATCCCCAATGTTTAGTTGTAGATTTTTTATGTCGTATTTTTTCTTGTCAAAAATGTCTAATTTTTCGATTATATTTGACTCGGGAATCACCAACTGGTTGGCAATTTTAGGGTTTATATAATTTTTCTCTTCAGCGGGTGATATAGCAATAGTGACATCTTTTCCTGCGATACTTCCTTTAATTTTAAGTAGCGCTTTAGGGTCGATAGGTAGCATTTCTAATTCTAAAAATCGTCCTGACTTCATTTTTGTATTAGATGTCATTTTGCTTGTTGAGATAAATATTCTTCAAATTCACTCTTTTTAACTTATAAACTTCCTTGATTATAAATCTTTAATAACTTCAAAATACTCTTTTTTTTCTTCTACTTTTTTTTTTTAATTAATTAATTAAATATTAATTAATTAATTAAACTAATAATAATAATTTCTATTATATATATATTTTTTTAAATAATAATTATTATTTTATTATTTGAATTATATATATATATAATTATGGGGAAAAAGATTGTTAACCTTGAAAAGTCACGTGCCTTTTGAAAAGTCACTTTGTTTTGAAAAGGCACGTTGTTTTGAAAAGGGGAAATGGGTTTTTAATACCATGGGCCCAAAAACCATGAGCTTGTAAACCACGAGCAATTACTTTTCCTTTTTAATTTTACTTTTACTTCACATGTACGTATATCTCTCTTTTTTTTTGTTTTTATTTTTTTTATTTTTTTTATTTTTTTGACTTTTGTAATTTTTTTTTTTTTTTTAACGTCCCCTTTTTTTTAACTTATTTCTTTTTTTTTTAAATATATTTTGACTTTTCTCTTCTTCCTTTTTAATATTTCTTCTCTTATGGCCAAAGGCCTACTGGCAAAAATGGAGAAACTCCAAATGTGTAGCAAAACGCTTCAACGGCAACAAAGTCGACGAATTTTCGGTCAAGGACCAGGATCAGAGAGCGTGGCCCTGTGCAACAGTGAGTAGCCGTAATGATCGAATGATCTCCAAACATGCATTCGCTAATCAATATCCCCTTCTTGTTCCACCATTAGCATATCAGCGCAAAGCCAAGATCGACCTACCCAAATTTGATGTAATGAAAAGAATAGCGTTGCGTGGCTTAATAAGGCAGAAGAATATTTTGAAAGTTATGACATTACTAGTGATGATGAAAAAAAATTAATTAATTAATTAAATAAATAAATAAATTAATTTTAAAAGAAAAAAGAGGAGAAACTGGCAGAAAGATATTCCCCGCCTCATACACGCTCGATGTCTTCGTCAATGTCGATGGCGGAATTCCAGAAGAAATTAGGAGATCTTGAGAAGCAAATCACTAACAATTCCGAAGAATTCGAAAAAAGATTAGTCAATCTGGAAGGTACAAGCTGCAGCAGTAAGACTTGAAATATCCAAATATCCATGAGGATACAAATATTATATTAGAAAGATGATGAATATGAATTGATTGAATGTTACAAATGAGGCCTGCTTATATACCCACGCAGGTGCCTCTTCACGAAAGGTCATGTCTTATCAGACGTGACCTTTCACCCTAATTACTAATTAACTAATTATCATTTATCTACATTATTTATTCAACTAATTATCATTTATCTACATTATTTATTCATTACATAAACCATGCACATGTCATTTATCTCATGCACATGTTCTCCCATGCATTTGCAATAAATGTCAATTTAATATATTTTTATTGAATTTGTTTTTTTTTTCAGGGGTAAAAAAACCCACTAAATATGGTTGAAAAATGGAAATTATGCATAGATGTTTCTTGCTATCCCCATCCAAGGAAAGCAATGATTACATATGTGCTTTCCAATAATGCAACTAGCAAAGTCGTCCAAAGGACAATGAATATACCGGGAAGAACAACAAACAATGAGGCATATTATATTGCATTGATAGAAAGGCTTGGGAATAGATATGGAGTATGGATCGAATGGAATTGTAGTTTTCACCAATTCTGAACTTGTGTGCAACCAGATGAATGGCGTGTACCAAGTTAAGAAGGAGAGGCTAAAATATTGTTAGCCAATTTCAAATTTTTTAGGTCAGCACATTGTAAAAATGTACGTATGCCCGTTGATCTATCACATGGGGCAATGCCACCAGATTCATCTATCAAATATGAATTAGAATTATATAGGGCAATCGCTTTATTGTAGATCTATTCCCAAAGATGAATTAGTTTTGAGACGCTCTTCTTCAAAAATTCAAGATTCATCTCTCAAAGATGAATTAGTGTTGAGACGCCCTCCTTCAAAATTTATTGATGGAAATTGTAACATATCTTGGATATGTGTGTGTTTTGTACTTATAAATGCATCTCTTTTAATGACCATGTGTTTTTTTCAATTATATACCAAGTGTGCTCCCACCATGTAAAGCACAATTTGGTGAACTTAACATTTTTATAATTTTTTTTTCTTAAATTGAGTTTCACACATCAATTAGTGCTTTGAAAGTTGTGTTTTACATAATTTGTATACACTAAATTACATTAATTTTCTGAAATTTATTTTGAATTTATTTTAAATATTAATTTTAAAAAATAATTGTAAATGTCCACTGTAGATATATATATCATGGAGGATGAACGACGAAGATCAACAGAATCCCATATCTCTACGAGAGAGGGGGATCAAGGATCGAGGGATGTTCATGGTATTTAAATATAATCTTAAATCTCCATACATATACATACATGTGTGTACATATGTAATTGATATTTATCAATTTTGTGAGTTAAATTAGTTGTTAATAAGTTTCATTTTTTATTTTTTAGGAGCTAAGAGGAGAAGGTTGTCTACTCCATCAATGGAGCATGCCCATGGTTCACGAAATTGTGGTATGGTTCACGCAATTTAATAAATGAATATGTACATGTATTTATATGTCTGAATGTATTTTTGAATTGATTATAAGTTCATATTTGTTTATGAAGCTTCTCTCTTGTCTTGTGAGGTTGGTGGTGGTTTAGATTCCTTTAGAGGGCCATCAATAAGTGCTGGCGGGTTGCATGAAGGTGGTGATATGTATTCCCCCAGAGGCCAATCAAAGGATGGTTGTGTTGGTTCTCAACTAATCGGTGTTCGTGTTGGTTCTCAGCAGGGTCGTTCTGGTTCTCAATAGTCTCAGGGTGGGCAAGGTGCTAGCCAACCACTTCGAGGTGGAAATTAATTTGAATATTTTTTAATTCAATTTGTACAAATTTGTTTACATGTGTTTTGTTAATATAAAAAATTTTATATATTGATGCAGAGGCTGAAAATTCTGCTCCAAATGTTGCTAAAAAAAGACGTAGAGAAAAATGCGCCATTCAAGAATAAGGTTGTCCACCAACCACGACTTATCCGACCGACATTTCTGATATACCTTGGGAAAC
Organism: Pinus albicaulis; assembly: GCA_034641835.2. Lineage (NCBI taxonomy): Eukaryota > Viridiplantae > Streptophyta > Pinopsida > Pinales > Pinaceae > Pinus > Pinus albicaulis. Next base: position 440,979,619 of record CM076584.1, read on the forward strand.
AAACATGCAGCAATGCACCTTAGAAAGGTGTCAACATCTTCATGCAAAATTGAAGAGAGATCTCGTGGCTTTGAATCTACCTGCTGAGAGTCAAATAAGCTTGGAACTAGTTACACACTTTTTAGGCAAACTAATAGATGTGTACCAAAAGCTTGGCCCAACCACTGATACTTTTGTAGAAGTCATGAGAAAAAGAAAGGAAACAGTGATGGGTCCTGATAAATGGGAGGTTTTTAAACAAAGAGTTACAACAGAAATGGCCGAGTCTATGTTTAATTTCAAAGAAGGGCTGAAAAGAAAGATGTTGAAGGTGCAATATTTCAAGCACCCTAATATAGCTCACTATTTGTATTGTAGACACCTGCGGCCTATGGAAGACTCCCATGGAACGATGAGGTTTTGCTTTATTTTTCAAAATTATTTTATGCAGAATTATTTTTGCAAATGAAACCCAATTACAATGACCTTCCCTCTGAATTTTTTGGTCCTGAGAAAGGTTGATTGTGTGACCATAGGGGCGCTAGGAATGATGTTGAGTTTCCTCGCCCTGAGCCACCATTGGTTAGTCGAACTTTTCGTGTCAAAAATTTGCAATCAAAGATGGAAGCCACTTCTCAAATTAGTTGAGAAGCAAGGGATACCATCATTGAAACTGTTCACAGTGGATTGGGTGGAGTCGATGTCTGTCTGAATCGACAAAGAGAACGTGAGAATACACGCACTAATTTTGTGTATTATACAGATGAAGATATTGAAAACATGAGTGTTGAAGATCTCAAAACATATGCAAAGAATTGTCGCAATGGTTGGCAGGACCTAATTGTTCATGAGGAAGAGGGCATGGGAACGTTATGCGTTAATAGTTAGGGTTCAATTATTTTAAAACATGTACAATTTGTAATAAATACATATATACATACATTTGTTTGTATACATTAATATAACAAAAATGTATCATTATATGTTAACACCATTTTTAGTTGTCATGCTTAATGAATGAAGAAAATGTTAATATCACGGTCGGAGCCTCTGGTTCAAACAATCAAGATGGGTCTCACCATCAATCATACAATCAGGATGGTTCTCACCATCAAGATATCTTGGGAAATGTTAGTGTTTTTTAAGTGAACATGATGATGTACAATTATTTTTTATCTATTTTTATATATATCGAAACATGATGAGATATTTTTAAAATAAATAATTGTGCACACATGTACATGTACATATATATAATAAAATGTTTTAACAGATTCCGATTCCGTCCAATGTTTTTAGGATGGCGATACCTTCTTCTTCCTTGGGAGATGTACCTTCTACTTCCTTAGGAGATGTGCCAAATCCACAATAACAAGTATGAACAATTTTTCACTTTTAAAATTTATGTTTTTAAGTTATATATTCCACCTCAAAAAGTTCCATTAAAAAATGAGATATCTATATCCTGAGTTATTTTAATTTTTTTGAATTTTAGGTTTTTGGAGATTTTCTTTCTGAACCACTCTTAGGAGATGTGCCAAATCCACCAGCACAAGTATTCAATTTTTCACTTAAATATATATATGTTTTTAAGTTATAAGTTATAAATTGAAGCTTAAAAGTTTTATTATAAATTGAGATCTAGAGATTTTGAGTTATTTTAAATTTTTTGAATTTTAGGTTTTTGGAGATTTTCTTTTGGAGCCTCTCTTAGGAGATGTGCCAAATCCACTAGCAGAAGCATCCAATTTTTCACTTAAATATATATGTTTTTAAGTTATAATTTATAAATTGAAGTTTAAAAGTTTTATTATAAATTGAGATCTTGATCTTAATTTATTTTATACTTTTAATTTTTTTGAATTTTAGGTTTCTATAGAGGATTTCTTTTCTCCACGGAATCTAGCGATGGAGATAGGAACATCCACACCATTTCAACCATTTGAACAAGTTGTCTAACTTCTTTTTTTACTATTATTAAAAATAAGTTTATATATATGCATTTGAAATTTGAAATTTTTTAATATATATATATATATATATATATATATATATATATATATATAATTGTACATGTATATTGTACAATTTACTGTTGGAGATGTTCCCGTGGGGGAAGTTGTAGCAGACGAACAACAAATGGAGAGGGAACCTCATGTGGTATTGCTTGATTTTTTTTTATATTTTGTTTTTTATATGAAGTTCTATATATTCTCACTCAATTTTAAAACATCAAATTTTAATGTTTGTACACATTGTGTACAGGTTCCCCATGCTTCGCAGGATAGCTCGAGGATTGAGAATTTTCTGAGAAAGACACTACATCCATCTATATTTGATGGATGATGCACATGCGCTATTTGATGGATGATGGACATGCACACATGCAACATTATATTTTCAATAGATTTAGTCTTAAATTTACTTTTTTATATATAGTCTTATCTAGATGCAGTCATATATAACTTGATACTTGATACTTGTGAGATCTACAAATTTTGGACATATTTTATGTGAACTACATTTGGTACATGTGAATGTGATATATAATGTTTTTAAAACTCAAGTTTTGGATGGTTGAACTACATTTGGCATGTGAACTAATGTTATGGTGTTATATATAATTTGTTTTGTTTTTAAAACTCAATTTTTGGATGGTTGAACTACATTTGGCATGTGATGTGAAGTAATGTTGTGTTAAATAATTTGTTTTGTTTTTAAAGTGTTATGGTTGAACTACATTTGGCATGTGAAGTAATGTTACTTGATACTTGATACTTGTGATCTATAATGTTTTGTTTTTAAAACTAAAGTTTTGGATGGTTGAACTACATTTGGCATGTGAAGTAATGTTGTGTTATAATTTGTTTTGTTTTTAAAACTTAATTTTTGGATGGTTGAACTACATTTGGCATGTGAAGTAATGTTGTGATCTATATTAATGTTTTGCTTTTGAACTACATTTGGCATGTGAAGTAACGTTGTGTTATAATTTGTTTTGTTTTTAAAACTTAAATTTTGGATGGTTGAAATACATTTGGCATGTGAAGTAATGTTGTGATCTATAATGTTTTGTTAAATTAAAACTTAAGTTTTGGATGGTTGATCTACATTTGGCATGTGATATAATGTTAAATGTTTTTATTGGATAGTTGAACTACAATTGGCATGGCATGTGAAGTAATGTTGTGATATAATCAAAAAGTTTTTAAAACTCAAGTTTTGGATGGTTGAACTACATTTGGCATGTGATTATGATATTATGTTTTTGTTTTAAAATTCAATTTGTCGTTTTCCAAACAACAAAAAAATTCACATGAATATATGTACATGTAGAAATGGTTTTACACATGTTTGAATATATATGTTAAAACGATTGAAGTTCAATACATATTGATGTATCTATATATATTTATAAAAACAATCATAAGATTCTAGATCTTGTTAGATGTGTCAAACAATCATAAAATTTTAAAAATGCATTTTATAATGTATATATATCTAGTACGTGTAACATTTTTCATCAATGCACATAGAAAATATACTTGAACAATTAATTGCATATTATAACATATATATCTAGTACTTCAACATTTTTCATCAATGCCAATAGAATTTAGCTACTTTCAGCTAATTGCATTCTAGAACATATATATTCAGTACGTGAAACATTTTTCATTAATGCACATAGTAAAACTACTTGAGCAATTAATTGCATTCTAGAACATATATATATCCAATACGTGCAACATTTTTCATCAATGCACATAGAAAAGATACTTTCAGTTAATTGCATAGAACATGTATATATCCATTACATGCAACATTTTTCATCAATGCACATAGAAAAAATACTTTCAGTTAATTGCATTCTAGAACATATATATCCAGTACTTGCAACATTTTTCATTAATGCACATAGAAAAGCTACTTTCATTTTTAATTGCATTCTAGAACACACACACACACACACACATATATATATATACAATACTTCTAGAACACACACACACACACACACACACACACATATCCAATACATGCAACATTTTTCATCAATGCATGTATAAAAAAGCTACTTTCAGTTCATACTTGTGTGCATGTACCAAAACAGTGTACATGTGCAAAAACTTGCATAGATAACATAACAACGCAGCTCAATTTTTAGCTGAGTTCTAGAAATTCTAAAACATGAATCCATAGAGAAGAAATTGTGGGACAGTTCAATCAAAAAAATTCCAATGGAATGCCATCTTCAATGATCCGTTCATGATCGGATTTTGACATTTTCCATTTCTTAATTTTCGTTTTTTTCTTTGATTGAACCTCTATCAACTTTATGCGTGCTGCACACACCAAGTGACTATATTGACAACTTATGACATCAGGTTCATAGTCTTCAAAGTAAAAAACATCCCCACTTTGATTAATTTTTCTAAAAAAATAATCTTTCAGTATAATAGATCCTCTTTCATATGGAAACCCGTGATCATTATAGTTTTCTAATAATTTCATTTTTCATTTAGTGCAACACATAAAATAATACTTCACATTTTCATCGTTGTCAGTAGGTGCAATTACAACAAAAACATCTCCTGCACAATACAACAAACTTAACAAACTTATGTATTTAAATTTATTTCTAGATCTCTATCATTTGAAAGCAATTCAAATGTTACCTTCTCTAACAAGATCAAAAACTCAATCACCATCAAATGATATTGTAGTCTCCTCTGATTGCATTTCTTCAAACATTGCAACGGACATTTTCCCCTTTGTATTTAGCTCTGTATGTTTCCAATATTTTACATACATTTTGTTTTCACAAACGTCATTGGATTCTGTGTTGTCTATGCAAACATGACAAAAACAAAAATATTTTCTTTTATCCAATGCAAACACATTTGTGGACAACTTTATTTTAATTGAATGCAATTTTTGAGTCCCTTTTATTGTTTCAACATCATTTCCAATTGATCTATCTACATCTTCGATCCCAATATGCCAAAAAACCCTATATATGGAAAATTTAAAGAAGAATGTAAATATGATATCAAAATACCATCAAAGATAATCATTGTGATAAATATACACTGTTTAAAATTAGATATCCAATAAAAATTAAATTGAATGTACCTTTGCACTTCCCTTGATCGGTTAGTCTCATGGCTTAGAGAAACGATGCACCATTGAACAACTTCTTTAGCGTCCACAAGTCAGTTTGTAGAGGGGTTCATTTTATATCTTCGAAGTGCTCGTTTTAAGCATGGCCTTGCACCGTCATGTTCTCCTTTTCCATGGCAAGTCTCAAAGAAATTCCAACAATGTTTAATGCAGGTTTTCTTATGAAGACAAAAAAACCAAAAGAATGATCGTGAAGATTTGAATTGACTTGCGCATCCATCTGACCATGTCCAATGTTCATTGAATTTTATTCCACGAATTTTCAAGGAGTCATAAATCTTTCCAAAATAGTTTTGTACAAAATATGTATCATGTGTACGATTGTCACTGATATAAAAGTGATATTCTTTAATAACATGTCGATTTTCACTGGTGCTTTCTATATGATCAACATTTTGTTCAACATGTCTATATAGAATATGGACAAGCATGGAGACTTGTTCAGAATGATAGTATTCACTCAGAATTTCTTTTTGTGTAACAAATGTGTAGTTTTCTGCAAAATCAATTATTGACAAAATGGTCCCTGGTGGAAAAAATTCACGAGATTTTTTGAATTGCAAATCTTGCCATCAAGCTCTATGGGAATGTTTGGTGTATTTATAAATTTCTGCCTCAAACTTTCTCAAAAAATCTATCACAAAAATTTCTTCTTCTTGTAATTCAATTCTTTTAGCACTATTTGAACCTTGAATTGATGTATGGATATATTCATATCTCTTCCATTTCAATTTTATGTTGGACAATGATTGATCATTTATATCAGTACGATATTTATTTTGAAATTTAGTCAAATTTCCACAATCATCGCATTTTTTACCACCAACACATTTATTTTCGTAAAATAATTCATCGCTTTCTCTTTCACATAGAATTTGAGATATGAAATCACGGATAGTGGAAGGAGGAGGTGAATATTTCCAAAATGTTCTACCAAAATTAAGGAATGTGTCATGATATAACTGAAATTCCACATGATAACGACAACAACAAGTGTCGTGTATGGTGATAGGCTTTACATACCATGGTTTTTGTTGAACAAAAGCACTGATTGAGACATGAATTTCATGATTCTCTTCTTTGAACTTGTTGAACAACTCTATCTAAGTGGTTTCCAAGAAATGTTTTTCATGTTCTTCGTACTGATTTCGTGCTATTCTTCTTCGCATCACATCCCTTGCATTTGGAGAAACACGTGAATTTTTCTTCCAATATTCATATATTGTTTTTTTAACATTTTCTCCAAGTCTATCTTTGTATGGTTTCCTACAAATAGCTCTCCAACAAGCAAGTTCATCATTTACATCTATTTGCAATCGAAATTTATGATGTTTATGAAAAGTTTTTTCGTGAGGTTCCTAATGCTCGTGCCATAGATTTTACCAATAGATTCTCTTTAGTACTTGATGAAACCACTGCCATATGTATTGCTCTACGTACAACTAAAACATTTTTCTGTCTAGATCTTCTAATTGAATTTATAGCACTATTTATATTTTGTATCACATTTTCCTTCATTTTTTTATCTTTGGTTGATTTTCGAATACCCAATAAAGTCGTAGCTTCTTTTAATTTCCTTAATGATAGGAGACCTTTCAACATTTGGGCTTGAACTGTCACATTTTCCTTTATGAAGTACGTATCAAAAATGTGTTTAACACGATATCGTATAACATGGTCAGCTCTTTTATCTCCATATGTGTGAGTGTCAACATTTTCTAACATCTCATCATCGACATTGATTTCATTTGTACATATTCAAATTAATAGTACATAATAAGTTTACATATTCAATAAATAATTGAATTAATAAATATGTATAATTTCAATAATATGTGCATGTGTTCAACACACACACACACACACACACACACATATATACATACCTTGTGATTCAATTTCTTCACTTGAATTTCTTTCAACATTTTCACCATCTTCAATCATTGGTTCAATATCTCTTTCACTTTTTCTTTCAAAATTTTGTATCCCATCATCAATGTTTTGAGGAATATCTCTCTCTATTTACATTGCAAAATATTTTTCAAATTAGTTCATCAAATAAAAATTAAGCTTCACATTTTACACTAGGAAAATTTTAAATATCAAATTCATAATATTTACATTTACATACCTGCTTCAACTTCTAGTTGAGGTTTATTTTCCATTTCAATATTTGAGAGTGCTTCTCTCTTTCTTTTGCGAGATTCTCTCGTCTCTTCTCTACATTCCTCAGGGTCTTTTTTTCGATGATATTTTCTCGCGCAATTCCTTCGATTTCCCATGATAATAGAGTATGAAGTTCAAAATATTTCCTTCAAAAATTTAGAGAAAAACTCAATTAAAAAAAAAACACAAAAGATTTAATTTAAAAAACTCATTTTAAATTTTTTGCAAAAAATACATCAATCCAAAACACTTAATTTAAAAAATCCGAGAAAAAAATGTCTTATAAAAATGAAACGAAGCTCAAAATATTTCCTTCCAAGTCTTGCAAAAAAAATTCATTTAAAAAGTTAGACAAAAACTCATTTTAAAAGATTTACTTCAACCCAAAACACGTACTCTAAAAAAATGTCACTTCAAAAAATACCTCCAAAAAATGTCCATTGAAAATTAATTCCAACTTCTTAAAAAATGCCACTTTAAAATATACTTCAAAAAAGCCTCTAAAAAAATATCAGTTTAAAAAATACCTCCAAAAAATGTCCTTTGAATATTAAGCCTAAAAAGAGTCAATTCGAAATTAAGCCTAAAAAGAGTCCTTTGAAAATTAAGCCCAAAACCTCTAAAAACAATGAAAATTAAGCCCAAATCCTCTAAAAACAAAATACTTTAAAAAATATTAAGCCCAAAAAACATCCAAAAAATGTATCACATACCTCCAAGAAACGTTCTTTGAATGTACCTCCAAAAAAAGTCCTTAAACCCCAAAGCATTCTTTTGCAAAAATGTCCTTTGAATGTACCTCCAAGAAAATTCCTTAAACCCAAAACATTCCTTTGCAAAAATGTCCTTTGAATGTACCTCCAAGAAAAGTCCATAAACCCAAACCAAGACCTTTGGAAAATCATACCAAATGTGTGAAATTATGCGAAAATAATGAATGCTTTTACCTCAATTTATATTGCTGCGAAATGTCTTTTTGGAGGGGTCTCGTTGTATTTTCTGGCCGATAGAAAGTCAGGTAAAATTTCGGCTAAACTTTTATAAAAAATTTGGCTGAACTTTTATGTTGTTAGACTTGACGGGCCATCGGCGCAAAAAACAATTCGGCTGAACTTTTTTTAAGAGTTCGGCCAAACTAACATGTCTGCAATTACGTAGAGCCAAGATTTGAATACATATATTCAACTTTGGACTGATTAAGCTCCATAAAAAATTCTGAACTAACTGTCAGAACCAAAACAAGAATTTTCAGAATTCAATCTACTTTCAGGAAATACAAATTTTATGGAATTTCATAAATATTTACTAATTTTAATTAATTTTGTAATAAAATGGGTGAAAACTATTTCTGAAGGTCATTATGATTCAATGAAATCAATATTCTGTATCTTCCAAAATACATTGTAAAAAAAATTTAAAAAATTATGGTGCATTACATTGGTCCGTCATCTATAATGGGTAGTTTTTAGATTTTTAGTTTATAACTTATATGTTAAGAAATTTCATGCGTCGTGAAACATATTCAAAATATGCAGTTTTTTTCATAATGGATCAGTTCAAAAAATTCTAGTAATTATTATATGCATCAGTTGGCTTTGTAAATATAACAAAACTGAAGTAGACTCTGTCTAGATTGTTGTAACACATTTTGTTTCTCAAAAATACAAAGTTTCAAAGAATACAACAGTGTGTATTAACATGACTTCTCATGAATCCTTTGATTGTTAAAAAACACACACTCAAAGAAACGCTAAGTTCACATATCAAAGGTGTATAAAAAAATTCCAAAAAATAAGTAATAGAAAGCTAATAAATTTTTTGACAACTTTTATTTTTATCGCAAAATGAAATTCTAAACAGAAAAATTGTTTTGGCTTGCAAAAAGTTGAAGAACAGAAAAAAATTATATATTTTTCTCAAAAAAGGGCAAAAAGTGTAACCCAACTTCACATTTTCACCCATTAAATAGACATGGACCTAAAAATAGCCTCTGGGCCCCACCCTAGTGTAGGTGCTTAATTTTCACTAGGATCACGGGTGCCAAAAAATTCTTGTTGAATCTAAACACTCCCTCTCAACAAGAAAGGGATTATCCTTCACCCCAATCCTGTCTCTATGGTATTCAAATTTGCTCCTGGTGAGTACCTTCATCAGAATATCTTCATCCTGATCTTCTGTGGGAATGTACTGAAGCAACATGATTCTCCTCTGCACACAATCTCTGAGATGATGGTACCAGATATCTATATGCTTGGACCTATCATGAAACACAAGATTAATCGAGATTTTAATGAAACTCTTATTATCACAATGAATCACTGTCGAATCCATCTGAGAACCAAACAAACCAACCAAGATCTTCCTAATCCATATAGCCTCACATGCAACTTGGCTTGCTGCCATGTATTTCACTTCCGCTGAAATGAGTGCCACGGATCTTTGCTTCCTGCTGTACTAAGAAAAAATTGTAGATCCAATCCTAAAGATCCCTCCTGATGTGATCTTTCTGTCTGATGGACTTCAAGCCCAATCCACATCCATGAAGCCATGAAAATTCACTCCATTCGCTCTTCTGTACCATAGACATACTCTAATGTGCCCCTCTGGTATCTCAGGACATGCTTCCCTGCCTTCCAAAAGAGCTTGGTAGGCTTAACCATAACTTGACTTAGTTGGTTAACCACATAGAAAATTTCCGGTCTCGTGTTCACTAGATACATTAGTGAACCCACTAAATGTCAATAGACAGTAGCATCCACTACCTCTCCAGAAGTAGCATCCTCTTTCCTCCAGTTTCCTAGAAGAGGAGTATCCATGGGTTTGCATCTCTCCATGTTAAACTTACCCAGAATCCCCTTTGCATAATTTCCTTGAGACACAAAAATTTCACCATCCTGTTGCCATATTTCCAATCCAAGGAAATAATGAAGGGAGCCGATATCCTCCATTTTGAATTCATTTGCAAGATCCTCCTTGCATGAGTGTATCAGTTTCTCATCACCAGTCAAAATTAGATCATAAACATAAATAATAATGATCAATATCTTGCCCTCAACAACGATCTAGTACAGGTTTTCATCTGCTTCACTTTTGGTGAATCCCAATCCAGTGAAATAGCTGTCTATCCGAGTCTACCGAGCACGGGGTACTTGATTTATCCCATATAACGCTCTTTTGAGCCTGCACACATTTGAATTGTTGTTGAAGATCTAAAAACCTTAATTCTATAGTCAAATTTTATATCCCATCACACAATAGTCATTCTACAGTTTGGAAAATACACATGATAATTATGGGGTGTTTCTGTGTACCCCACAAAAATCCCAACTTTGTTCCAGCTTCTTCCTGGCATCCTTGGTCACATGCACATAAAAAAATGAGCCAAAAATCTTAAAGTGTGAAACATCTGGTTTCTTACCAGTGAAAGCTTCTTCAGGTGTACTCATGCCAAGTACTCTATGAGGACAATGGTTTTTCACATAAACCGTAGTGTTGCATGCTTCCGCCCACAAATGCATTGGTAGGCCCTGATCATGCAACATATCTCGTGCTGCACCCACGATCATTATGTTCTTCCTCTCCGCAACCCCATTCTATTGTGGTTTATGAGGCACTATGAGTTCTCTTTGAATTCGTTTTTTGCTGCAGAAGTTCTTGAATTCGTTAGAGATGTATTATCCACCATTATCGCTCCTAAGATCCTTCACTTGTTTCCTGGACTCTTTCTCCACCATTTCCTTAAACTCACAGAACTTAGAAAATGTTTGATCTTTCTTCTGCATGAACAATATCCAGCATTTACGAGAAAATTCATCAACAAATATTACATATTACTTATGTTTTGCTGTTGAAGCAACCGATAATGGCCCACACACGTCTGTGTGAACTCTCTCAAGGATCCCTTAAGCACAGTTATCCTTCTCATGAAAGGTGGACTTTACATACTTCCCCATGGTGTAACCCTTGCACTGATCTAACTGAGCAAGTGTTCCCATTGGAAGTACAGTAGATATTTTCTGCATCACTTTCAAGGCTCCATGATGAAGATGGCCCAATCACCTGTGCCATAATTCTCCCTCATCTCGGCTCACCAATTTCTCCGCCTTGCCCACCATGGTAGCACAACCATCTACCTCAAGATTGTAGACATTATTAACTCGAATCCACATCCTCTTGGCTTGACCTGTTGTTTTATGTCACAGGAAATATTTTCCATCACTAAAAACAACATCATAGCCTCTGTCCTCCAACATTGCAACTGAGACCAAATTTTTCTTTAGACCTGGTACATGCATTACATCTTTTAATTGAAATGGTTTACCTGACTCCCCATGAAAGGTAATGGTACCAATCCCGGTATCACTGTACCGTTCATCGTCACCCATCTCAATATGCATATGGAGATCTTTCTCCTTCAAGTCACTGAAAAGTTCCTTATCTCTCATCATGTGAAAGGAAGCGCACTATCCAAATACCACACTGATCCCAATGCACTTGACACCATGCATGCAATCAAGGAGAAGTCAAGCTCAAATTGCGAGGCAAGGGCCTCATCATCTGCAGCTCCAGTAGCCTTCTTGTTCTTCTTCTTTTGTGGACAGTTAGTAGCAAAATTCCCATGTTCGTGACAGTGAAAACACTTCACCTGCTTCTTGCCTTTGGACTCGAATTTGGAATGAAATTTCTTCCCCTTATACTTCCTCACCTTGGAAGCCAAATAAAAATCCTCTTCATCATCATGATTTGATGAAGAGCCATCTTTGGTGTTCCGCGTGAACTCCTCCTGCACCAGATCCGACCATAGTCATTCCCAATCCGGCAATTTTTCCTGTCCTTTGACAAAGTCTTCATAATTGTGCCAACTCTTAAGAAGTCCTAGGAGAGCCAAACTCACCAAATCATCATTAGGGAATATTATTTCCACACTCCCCAGTTCATCCCGACATTGGATAAACTTTGTGAGATACTTTGGAATGGTGTCTCCCTTTTCCATCTTGATCTTCCTGAGATTATCTTTGAGCGCCAATTTCCCATGGTCATTGCCGCTTTGGAATAGATCCGTTAGAGCCTTCCACATAGAATATGTTGTGGATTTACCATGGAGGCTTGAGACAATGTGGTGTCGTACTCCCTCCAACAAGATCCTCCTCGCCTTTGCCACTTTCTTTTTCCATGCATCAAGATTGGCAGCATCTGCAACATCTAGCTTAGGAACATCTTTTTCAATGAATTCCTTCAAGACATTGTCTTCGAGTACCACCTCCATCCTATCCTTCCAAGAAATGTATTTCAAGAATTCCTCGAGTGCATACTCTAAGCTCAAGCCATTGAAATCCATTTCGATCTTGAATTAGTTGTAGCACCAAGAAGGTATTTATACAAATTCAAATTCTATCCAGTCACAAACTCAGCTCCTGCTTCACTTCTGCAATTTCTGTGCTCTGACACCATGTAGAAATTATACAATATGCATGTATATCTTGGATTCACTTGATCTAATGATTTGCTAGAGTAAAATACTGAATCGCTTCTACAAATATTTGTGAAATTAAAAACACAAATGCCAAGTACATGAACATGAAGAAAGATCAATCACACACAACACAGATAATTTCCCGGGGAAAGCTTATAGCTAAAAACCCCACTATCTTCTATTGTATATTATATTATGGATCATGAAAAAATTACACACAAAACTCTTTTCACAAGAGCCCTCAGTATATCAACTAATTGTTTCACACTGTCATACAAAAATTGGAAAATCCCTTAGCCAATTTACTGCCTTCATAAAACCTGCCTTCACTACGCAATCCCTACTGAATGCAATCCCTGAATTGATGTAATCCTTCCCGCCTTGACTGCGCAAGTATCATGGGCAAATCCAATGTGTGTTTACTTGCATGTGTGCAAGCGAATAATGTCACAACTGATAGTAAACTTCCCTTTGACCTAGAACTCAACTAGATCTCCACTGCAGCTGACATGCATGCAACTAATATTAGTAAATCATCAGTTGCATGTGAGATCACTGATTGTGAATTAATTGGTATTTAATTCACTAGATCTCTCACTAGTGTATCTTCAGTTACAACTAGCACAACTGAGTTTAACTCACTTAACTGAGTTAAACTATTTACAACTTGCAAAAACTCATGCACCACTACACTTCCAACTCTGTTACAGCTTGAATCACTCAGTTACAACTAGAATTACTCTACATGTCCCACAAACCAACGTCTAACTCGAAATTCACTTACCTAACTGATTTTTCCACTTCAGTTAACTATTTCAAGTCCACATTGAGAAGAGATTACAGTTTAATGTCCATCTAAATTAAGGGATAATAAAAATATACATGCACCTAAAAATAGCCTATGGCCCCACCCTAGTGTAGGTGCTTAATGTTCACTCGGATCATGGGTGCCAAAAAATTCTTGTTGAATCTCAACAAAATATGTTTTCACAATTCAAAAATATCTTGGAATGAAAATTGAGACATGTCTCATTTACTCATCGAGTTAAGAAGATCAATCGATTCATCCCTTATAGCTTTTAGTAAGAGAGTTTTTAATGTGTCCAATCCTAAATCATGAAATTTAGCTATTTTAATATTATATGTAAATATCTCTACTAAATCTTCAAGACTTTCATCTTCTTTTTGAGTCATTTTAAATACTTCTTCTCTAAGGTCAATGATGTATGCAACAATCTTTATATTTTTCTATGAATATGATTTTCATGTTATCCCATGTCCTCATAGAATTAGTTCCTAGACCCATGAACTATTTAGGAGCCCCATATTTTAATGTAGCAAGAAACAATTTCAACTTTTGAGTATCAAGTAAATAATAATAAGATAGAAATAATACCTCAAAATAAAAAATAATGTTTATGGATCCTCAATTCTCATACTAACGGATGTTAGGAAGAATGGACGGAAAAATATTCTTCATAGTCGTAGTAGTATCAATATCTTTTATAGGGAATCCAAAAGGATCCTCCTCTTCATGAAAACCTACATCATTTCCTCTTCCTCCTCTTCCACCTTGACCCCATCTACCACCTCCTTGTGGAATTATACCTCCTCTACCTCCACCAATTCATGGTATTTCCTCTCTATTATGTACCTCTCCTTCTCATTCCTCCATTGTAGATTCTTCAAAACTTATATAAGGTTCCGTAATGTGATTATTTTCAGTTAGTTCTTCTTCCTCTGGTTCCTCTATTAATTGTTCTTTAGGAAAAGTTTCTGCTCCCCCCTCTTCTCCTTCATCACTAATTACTTCTAAATTTTATCGAATGAGTTTTTACCCTGTTTAACATAGGAAAATAACTCCTTCAGTTGTAGATATAGGTCCTTCTACCACTACTATATATGAATTTGGTGATTCTCTAGGTAGAGTTTATGATCTTTGTAACTTAAGGAGTCTCAATCTACCTCCAAAATATGGAATATGTGTGGTGGAAGATGGTGTGGCACTATGTGGTATAGTGGGGGTGGTTGGTGATGTTTGGATTGAACTACATTCTTTATACATGCATCGTAAATGTTTTAATATGAGTTTTAACTATGCATCTAAGAATGAAATCAACTTTAATGATATGAAATTGCAACAAATTTGGTTAGGAATAACCCCACAATTATGATGCACAGGTTCTTACCTCTCATCTTATTGATCCTCTTAAACATAGTTATGTAAATAAAAGACATCCTAAATTGAAAGTGAATGCCTATGTATACTTCCCCAACAATGACGCCAAAAAATTTGGGTAATTTAATTTTTGGTTAAATTACTTGCATTAAATTATGAATCTAGGATTCGTATTCTTGTGAAGCACACTTGCACTATATATGTTAGGAAATTAATTTTTAAATAAAAAGAAAACTAACCTATGAAAATGATTGCACGACGAAAATGAAACCTGTCTACGAAAAACATCTAAATGAACACACACACATATTATTTATCAAATACTATATCTACTAAAGCATAAAATTCAAAACTTGAAAAGTAAAGTAATTCAGAACATGACTATTCTAATTCTATATTAAGAAATATTTGAAATTATATTCTACTGAACATACAAGCAAATCCTATTCTATTGGAATTGAAATAAAATCTATTCTTTCGAGCTTTGGAAATAAATCTAATCTATTGAACTTTGAAACCAATTTAATCTATGAATCTCAAAAGTAGATCTAATCTATTATACTTTCGAAAGTAAATATATTCTATAAGAAATCCAATTAATCTATAAATAAATAACTAGGAAAGCAATGGAACTTTAGTCTAAAGCCAGAAGAACATAACTTAAATTAAAATGCATAAATCCCATTGAGATTACTGATGTGTGCATACTAAATCAGAGGAATCATAACTATCAAATTATCCATAAATATGAGACTAAGTAATTTAAAGAGCAATGAAATAAATGTTTTTGGTTATTTTATATTTTTCTTAAGCACTTAACCTGTGGAAGATAAAGGAAAACAAGTGATTAAACAAAAAGATAAGATATAAACTAGGAAAATAGAGAATTTAAATTTAAGCGAGACAAAGTATTAATATAAGTGCAGGAAAACATAACATAAAGAAATCAAATGAAAAAATTATTGGTCTCTCACATTTACAGGGGGGGGCCTCATGAGATGTATGAGATAGTGGAAACTCAAATCAAAAAATTAAAACCACCAACAAATATTACAACAATGCCATAAAAAATATTTATATTATATAAAGTGCCTAGAACAAAGTTCTCCACAATAACAAAAATATGAAAAATATACTAAATCATGAACTATTATTCACTTCTAGATGAAGCATTTATATCGAGTTTCAAAATAAACAACTTTGAGAGTTTGTTGCCCAATAGCTAGAATTTGAATTGACATCTCAATTTCTTAATTGAAATAGGAATCTTTATTCTCACGATTCGCTAATAGAGGAGAAATCGTGAGAAGACACATCATCAAATTCAATTTATATTCAAATCTTACTCGCTTGATGATAACCATTGCTCTCTTGATTACAGAACTGGTTCATTTGATACTTTGCATGTTATAGGTGTACCATAACTACTTTGACAATAGGTTTGACTTAAGACATGTGTTGAACTTGTGAACTTCCACCTATGGCTAATAGGGGGATCTCCGTCTTTGAAACATTTGGCAACCTCCCATATACTCCAGCTGATTTTTAATGCATGTGTACCTATAGAACCTTCACTTTAGCTACAAAATATGCATAATCTAGTAGCTTATGTCTAATCAAACCAATTTCACAATGTAAAACATATAGACTTGAGCTGATAATGGAAATTGACCTTATTAATATATGTTCATGGCTTAGATGACTCTTAGCTCATGGTGGAGGTGTAATGATATGAGAATGGATGAAAAAATGAGTGACACTAATAGATAAAATTTTGAAAAAGAAGGCAATTTTTGAGGCTCAACACTACCTATGCTAGAATGTGTATATATTCATATTTGAAGAAAATGTCTTCCTAGCCACATTGCTAAAAATGCAGCGAAAAAAGTTAGTATCAACCCTTGTATTTGGAAAGAAATGTATCTTGTTATCGAATTTTCTTTAATAGTGGTTATGTGATAGTTCTTTAACCAAAGTCAAAGTATTTTTCTTTTTTAAACTCCAAATGAACTTGTAAACTCTCTTAATAGAAATCCTCACAGTTAGAAAACCATTAAGTAAACACAAATGAGAATCTGCATCACTCTTCCCTAGATGGGGTGTTTCACACTCAAGAAGGAGAAGGGAGAGCTATCGTTGTCCCACCTAACCACATGAACAGGGGATGTGGAAACACGGCTCAATTTTTTGAATATGAATTATAATCGAGGCATAAAGGACACACCCATGCTATTGTCTGAAATTCAACATATGGAACAACACCGCTACACTTATACACTATGATGAGTCCTCTTGAAATATGTTTTCACAATTCACAAATCTCTTGGAATGGAAATTTTTACACCTCTCCTTTACTCATCGGGTTAAGAAGATCAATCCATTCATCCGTTATAGATTTTAGTAAGAGAATTTTTAATGTGTCTAGTCCTAAATCATGTAGTTTAGCTCTTTTAACATTATATGTAGATCTCTCTACTAAATCTTCAAGACTTTCATCTTATTTTTTAGTCATTTTAAAGAATTTTTCACAAAGGTCAATGATGTATGCAATAATATTTATATTTTTCTAAGAATATTATTTTCATGTTATCCAATGTCCTTATAGAATTATTTCCTAGACCCATGAACTATTTAAGAGCCCCATCTTTTAATGTAGAAAGAAACAATTTCAAATTTTGAGTATCAATAAAATAATCATAAGATCAACATAATACCTCAAACTCAAAAAGAATGTTTATGGATCCTCAATTCTCATACTAACGGAAGTTAGGAAGAATAGCTGGAGAAATATTCTTCATATTCGCATTAGTATCAATATATTGAATAGGGAATCCTCATGAGATACAATATGACCCAAATATTCCACCTCTTGTACTCCGAAGAAACATTTGGAGGTTTTTTCATATAATTGTTTCTCCTCCAATAGTTTAAGTACCCTGTCAGCACGTTGAACATGATCGTGATCAAGAATAGGTGGGAGGCCTTTGGGAGTCTCAAACACCTTGGAATGATTCTCCAGATCTATGATCCTATTCATGAAAACCTACATCATATCCTCTTCCTCCTCTTCCACCTTGACCCCCTCTACCACCTCCTTGTGGAATTCTACCTACTCTACCTCCACCAAATCGTGGTCTTTCCTCTACGTTATGTATCTCTCCTTCTCCTTCCTCCATTGTAGATTCTTGAAAACTTATATAAGGTTCCTCAATAAGATTATTTACAGTTAGTTACTCTATCAATGGTTCTTTAAGAAAATTTTCTACTCCCTCCTCTACTCCTTCCTCACTATGTACTTCTAAATTTTATCAAATGAGTTGTTCCCTTGTTAAACATAGGAAAAGAACTCCTTCAGTTGTAGATATAGGTCCTTCTACCACTGCTTCTGTAGATTATGTTGGCAATTCTCTAGGTATAATTTATGATATTTTTACCACAAGGAGTCTTAATCTACCTTCAAAGATGGAATATGTGTGGTGGAAGATGGTGTGGCACTATGTGGTCTAGCAGGGGTGGTTGGTGATGTTGTGATTGAACTACATTCTCTATACATGCATCCTAAATGTTTTAATATGAGTTTTAACTATGAATATAAGAATGAAATCAAATATCATGAGATGAAATTGCTAAAACTTTGGTTAGGAAGAACTCCACAATTGTGATGCATAGGTTCTTACCTCTCGTCTTATTGATCTTGCTAAATAGAGCTGTGTAAATCAAAAGACATCCTAAATTGAAAGTGAATACCTATGTATACTTCCCCAACAATGACACTAAAAATGTTGGGTAATTTAATTGTTGGTTAAGTTACTTTCATTAAATTATCAATTGAGGGTTCTTATTCTTGTGAAGCACACTTGCACTATATAATTTAGGAAATTAAATTTTAATTAAAAATAAAACTAACCTATGGAAATGATTGCAAGACGAAATGAAACCTATTTATGAAAATATCTAAATGAGCACACACACATATTATTTATCAAATTATATATCTATTAAAGCACCAAATTCAAAACTTGAAAAGTAAAGTAATTCAAAACAAGACTATTCTAATTCTATATTATGAAAGCTTTGAAATTCTATTTTATTGGACATAAAAGAAAAGTCTATTCTATTGGAATTGAAATTAAATATATTCTTTCAAGCTTTGGAAATATATCTGATCTATTGAACTTTGAAACTAATTTAATCTATGAATCTCAAAAGTAGATCTAATCTATTATACTTTTGAAATTAAATATATTCTATAAATAATCTAATGAATCTAGAAAGAAATTACTAGGAAAGCAATGCAAATTTAGTCTAAAGGGAGAAGAAAATAATTGAAATTAAAGTGCATATATCCCATTGAGATTAATTACACATGCATATTAAATTAGAGGAATCATAACTATCAACTTATCCATAAATCTGAGACTAAGAAATTTAAAGAGAAATGAAATAAATGTTTTTGTTTATTTTAGATTTTTCTCAAGCACTTGACCTATGGAAGATAAAGGAAAAAAAATGAGAAAAAAACAAGATAAGATCTAAAATACACAAAAATAGCTTTTAACTTTAAGCGAGAAAGAGTATTAATTTAAGTGTAGGAAAACATGGCATAAATAAATCAAATGGAAAAAAATACTATTGATCTATCACTTCTATAGGGGGGCCTCCTGAAAGGTTGGGAAAAATACTGAGAGGGGGGGGTGAATCAGTATTTTCTGCATAATCAAATCTTTTACTTTTTCATTCCTTAAAACCCATACGCTACTTTACTTCAGTAAACTAGCGTATATACGCGGATCCCCTTTATGAAACTAGCGTATACACAGAGATCTAGATCTGTCATTAAATCTTCACTTATATTATTCCATCATTCATTCATCAGATGTTCAATAAACAGTAAACATGTGCAGTAAGAACAGAATAAACCATCACACAAAGGATCACACATGAACACCAGGATTTTTAGGTGGAAACCCAAATCGGGAGAACACCACCGCTGCAGTTGCTCAGCCTTCAATATTTTATTATAGAGAAAACATCTTACAACATATGTGCTGGCGCAGACTTGACCAGCACGCAGGCACCCACCTGCGCTCGTTTACCAGCCTCTCCTGGAAGGGAGCTCCAACCCCCTGACTCGTTTACCAGCCTCTCCTGGAAGGGAGCTACGACCCCCCGATCTCGCTTACCAACCTCACCTGGAAGGGAGCTACAACCCCCTGACTGAAGGCTACAACCTTCAGCACCACCTTGGACCACGTTTCATCAATTTTCACACTGGATCCAACCACTTCAATAGAACACAACTTGCAGGCCACAAATCATCATATTTCCAGACCGAACCCTTTCCATACTTTTAAGCACAAACATACATCATCAACAGATACATATCAACACAGATCAGATAGCAGAAACACAGCAGAACAGATCAGATATTTCATACCCCTTGCTTCAGCAAACCCTAGTTTGCATACGCGCTTTTACTTCACTAATGTCGCGTATATACGCGCTTCCGTCCACACAAACCAGCGTATACCTCAGTGTATATTTTATTGCGCATACGCGCTTTCTCTTCGCTGAAGCCGCGTATATACGCGCTTCCTCCGCGGTGAAGTAGCGTATAGATCTTCAATCATTACAGAGCTGCATACTTCATCAGATCAGATGTTCAATTCAGATTTACCCTTTTCACTTCAGACAGATGTTCGCCTAGATGTTCGCCTCATCACAGATCTAGGCCTTCCATAAGCAGATCTAGTAGATACAAGTGCATTTCAGATCTAGATCCCCTTCTTTATCATTGGTGCATCATACATTCAGATTTATCTTCAAGTGTAACCCTTTCCATTCAGATCTACTTCAGAGAGAAGTATTCATTCAAGCTCAGACATCTTGCACCCACACTCATGATTTGTACAATGAATTTCTTCTCCTTATATAGGTTTATCCTTTTTCAATACCATGAGCCCCTTTTTCAATACCATGGGCCAAAACAATACCATGAGCCCAAAACTACCTGGACGGGGTCAATTAGGCGGATCATTACCCAATACCATGGGTCAATACCATGGTGGTTACCCTTGGTTTTGTACTTTTTGAGCGCTTTAGCCCATACGCGACTTGGCACGTTCTTTTCCGCGTGCATACGCGACTTCCCCTAGGCCAATCTGCGTATACAAAGAGACATACTCTTTTCATCATATTTTGAGCACATTCTGAATTCCTTTCTTCATTGCCTTCTGTACACACTGTAGAAACATCATATTTTCTTCATCGGGAACATATTCTCTCAAGCACAACTTCATCAAGTAAGTTGTCATCATCTTCATCAAGTGGGTTGCCTTTCAAGGACAACACTCAGCATCATATTGTCAACAAACATTAGATCATATCAGATTTACATCATTTACTAAGTCCATCAAGTCAAGCATAACTTCATGTGATGGTTTGCCATCAAGGACAACACATGTCATTAGTCGCATGTCTTCATCTTCATTCAGTGGGTTGCCATCAAGGACAACATCCTGCATCATATTTCCAACAATCTCCCCCTTTGGACTTGATGGCAACCACGATGGTGTTTGGTTACCACAACAGATAGGTACCATGTCACTATCCCAAATCTCTTTATTCAAACACCATGTCACTCTCCCCCTTTGACATCAAGGGCAAAGGGCGGATCAAAAACCAACACTCTCATCCTTTTCTCCTCATGTGGAAGAAACATTCTGCAGATCTGATATGTGCTGAAGTGGCCAAACTCCCCCTGAGTTCATGCTGAATCTTCAAACATATTTGTCAAAGAAGTACATGACTCTATGAACTTCCTATCACCAAAGACTCATACTTACATCAATTATCCATCCAAGTGGATTTACATATGAGACTCAACTACCCAACCAAGTGGGTTTACAATTTTGACTCAGCTACCCAACCAAGTGGGTTTACAAAATTGACAAGTCCTTACATGACTGAATATTACAATTTTACAACATGGGTCTCCACCAGACCTTTTCATACAAATACAAATATGACTTTTCATAACCAATACCAAAAAGTCCTCAAGAAAAAGAACATATTTCAGAACCATCATAATGCCAACACTGCATTATACTCAGCAAAGCTAATGCTCCCCCTGAATCTGTGCAACCAAGCAATCTTTCCAAAGACTAAGGCTCCCCCTTAGTTTGTGCATCCTGAAAACTTCCACCAACAAATCTTCATCAAAACATTAGAAATAGAATTATGAGAACTGGAACACCACCACAGATACCAAACAGTATCAGAGATATCAAACAGCACTGCAGCTATGCTGAAGAATGCTGAACCAACCAAAATGTGACATTGACATCACAACTTTTTTGTAATGGGGAACTCGCTTGCATACGGCTTGTGTTTCGAAACCCGCGTATCCCAGAAAACGTCTTCTAAGTGGCCAGTTTTTTCTTTTGAGCGCGAGAGAACACTCCCGACACGTGTCTTAGATGCTCGGAAACCTTCCTTGGGCGAGAGGTTTGGTAAAGATATCAGCGAAGCTTGTTCTTTGGAGGTAACATACTCCAACTTCACCTTTGTTCAAGCACTTGTTCACGTAAGAAATGATACTTGATGGGAATGTGCTTGGTCTTTGAATGTACGGGATTCTTTGAGATGCGATGGCACTTGTATTATCACACATAATGGAGATAGGAGTTGCACATTTGATTTGAAAATCTTGTAAGGTTTGCATCATCCAAAGGAGTTGAGTGCAACAAGATGCGGCGGCCACATATTCTGCTTCTGCTGTAGATAAGGCAATAGAATTTTGCTTCTTGCTGAACCAAGATACTAACCGGGGTCCCATATAGAATGCACCACCACTAGTTCTTTTCCGATCATCAACACTTCCAACCCAATCTGCATCAGTGTAAGCATGAAGAGTAAGATCAACATTCTTTGGATACCATAGACCAAAGTCTTGAGTTCCTTGTAGATATTTGAAAATTCTTTTAACAGCCTGAAGGTGAGACTCCTTTGGATTAGCTTGGAATCGTCCAACAATCCCAACTGCATGCATAATGTCTGGTCTAGTTCCAGTGAGATAAAGTAGACTTCCTATCATTGATCTGTATTCTGGTTGATTCACCGTGGGAGAATCATCATGAGAACTGAGATTGCATCCGGTTATCATTGGTGTACTTACTGGTTTGCATTCTTCCATGCCATACTTCTTCAGAATTTGCTTAAGATATTTTGCTTGTGATAGGAATATACCATCTGTAGTTTGATGTACTTGCAAGCCAAGAAAGAATGTTAGTTCCCCAAGTAAGGACATTTCAAATTCTTGCTGCATGACAGAAGCAAATTTTTGACTCATAGATTCTTCGTTACTCCCAAAAATGATATCATCAACATATACAAATACAATCAATAGTTTATCATTTTCAACTTTTGTGTACAAGTTGCTATCAGCAGACCCCTTTGAAAATCCTTGTTGATGAAGATATTTGTCAAGACGATAATACCAAGCCCTTGGAGCTTGTTTGAGTCCATACAGGGCCTTTTTAAGTCTACAAACAAGATTTGCATCATTTCCCAAAATGAATCCTTCTGGTTGTTCTATATATACTTCTTCTTCTAGGTCACCATTAAGAAAAGCAGACTTAACATCCATTTGATAAACTTTGATTCGTTGATAGCTTGAGAAAGCAAGAAACATTCTTATGGCTTCAAGTCTAGCTACAGGAGCAAAAGTTTCTTCAACGTCTATACCTTCTTGTTGAGTATACCCTTTGCAAACCAGTCTAGCTTTGTTTCTTACAACATCCCCATTCTCATTTAACTTGTTCTTGAAGATCCATTTCGTTCCAATGACATTTTTATCATGAGGTCTTGGTACCAAATCCCAAGTGTCATTCTTTTCAATTTGCTCAATTTCTTCATCCATGGCATTATTCCAACATTCATATTTGCTAGCTTCATTGACATTGTGTGGTTCAATTGTGGATAGAAGTGCTTGATGACTAGAAGATCCCACAAGAGTTCTCCTTGTTCGTACACCTGCTTCCTTGTCTCCCAAAATCTGAGATTCAGGATGATTCTTTTGAACGTATCTGGATGGAGCTTTTTCCGATAGATCATTTTCAGGTTCTTCATTTGATTCACTGTCTATATCATTTCCATCTGATGTAGAAGGCCATATGTCATCATCATCTTCTTATGTTGTTTGTTTTTCTTCTTTAGGAGCTGCAGGAGACTCGTCAATAACAACATCAATACATTCAACAACCTTTTGAAGCCTCTTATTGTAACATGTGAATGCTTTGCTTGAAGATGTGTAGCCAAGAAGTATCCCTTCATCTGATCTAGGTTCAAACTTGCCAAGTTTTTCATCATTATTTTTGATAAAGCATCTACTTCCAAAAACTTTGAAATTCTTTACAGTGGGAGATTTGCCATACCAGAGTTCATATGGAGTTTTATCACTGTTTACCCGGACATGAGCCTTGTTGAGAATGTTAACTGCTGCACGTGCTGCTTCACTCCAGAACGTGTTAGGAACATTAGAGTCAGCAAGCATAGCTCTGGCCATTTGAACAATTGTTCTATTCATTCTTTCTGCTACACCATTTTGTTGTGGGGTGCCTACTACAGAGAAATGTCTTTTAATGCCATGTTGTTCACAAAATTCAAAGAATTCATTTGACGAATATTCTCCTCCTCGATCAGATCTAAGACACTTGATTTTTGAATCCAATTCATTTTCTACCAGTGCTTTGAACTTCTGAAATTTTTCAAAAGCTTCATCTTTGTGTTTAATAAACGCAATCTCACACATTCTGGAGTAGTCATCAATAAATAGGATATAGTATTCTTCCCCACGTAATGACTTTTTCCTCATAGGACCACAGATGTCAGTATGAATGAGTTCAAGAGGCTTACTTGATGAGCCTTCTTTGGCTTTAAATCGGACTCTGGTATGCTTACCAAATTGACATGATTTGCATATGGTACTTTCTGGAAGATTGATCTTGGGAAGATCACGAACAGCTTGAAGTTTGCTTGCTTTGTTGATTTGAGAGAAACTCGGATGTCCCAGTCTTCGATGCCATAGCCAATTTTCTGATGATTTGCTTAAGTAACATTGTTCTATGCCGTTGAGTACATACAGGTTGCTTGGATTTCTTTTTCCTTTTATAATGATTTTACCTGTATCAAGATCACGAACCACACATTCTTTGGAACTGAAGACCACTTCTTCTCCTTGATCACACATTTGACTAACACTCAATAGGTTATGCCTTAATCCATCCACATACATGACATCTTTAGCCTTCACCTTTTCTTTTAGAAATACTGACCCTTTTCCTTTAATAACAGTAGGAGTATCATTTCCAAAAGTAACTTTTTTTTCCTTCTCTAGAGCATTATAAGTATGCAGTTTGCTTTTGTCACCTGTCATGTGTCTTGAACACCCGCTATCAATGTACCATTGATTCTCTTCACCCTCTGCAAATAACGCTATCCCACAATTTTCAACCGGTATTTATTTCTTTTTCCACACTTTAGAGCTTGAGGGAACATGCTCTTTTGGCTGGACCTTGCTCCTGCATTCAGAATCTTCATGACCAAAGTTATTGCAATAAGTGCATTCAACTTCATTTTGAAGAGGAGAAAAATTGTTATAGGTGTTCTTCTTTGGTTCATCATCCATCCTTATCTTTCTTGCTTCTCTGGTCATGATGGTTTTATATGCAACACATTGAACAACTTTATGACCAAAGTTGTGACATGTGAAACATTGTCCATTGAAGTAGAAATTTCTGTGATCATGAAATCTTCTATTAGACTTTACCTGTTGGTTGTAGCCATTTTGAAAGATCTCCCTGTTAGTGTTTCTTGAATTGAGGTGATCTTGCTTTACCTGTAGAGATCCATTATTCTCTTGCTGAGTGGCTGAATGTAGAGAACCAGCGGTGGCTGCTTTTAGTGAATTTGGTGCTGATGTCTGAGAAGATTCCCCAGTATATCCAAGACCTATTTTTATAAAGGGAGACCGTTGTACCTTGATAATTTCATCCAAGGTTTCTGAACTTTTAGAAAATCTGAGATTGAGAGAATTCAATTTCTCGTTATCCTTCCTTAGACTTACTACTTCACATTCTAGATCCTCCATGCGTTTTTCTCTTGCTTCAAGCTGATTTTTAACAGTCTCAATGATTATGTTCTTTTCTTCTAGGCTCACTTTGAGTTGAATGTTTTCTTCAAGAAGATTATTGTCTTCTAGAGAATCCACAAAGGTACCCTTTTCTTTTTCACATTCTTTAGCGAGAGCCCATACTTTTGCACCAAAATTCAGCAAGGCTTTTGTATGTATACTTCCCATTGTGACGGATCTCCTTCAAGCGATCAAGCTTCTGCAGAAGGACCTGGCTCTGATACCAATTGTTGGGAAAAATACTGAGAGGGGGGGGTGAATCAGTATTTACTGCATAATCAAATCTTTTTACTTTTCATTCCTTGAAACCCATACGCTACTTTACTTCAGTAAACTAGCGTATATACGCGGATCCCCTTTATGAAACTAGCGTGTACACAGAGATTTAGATATGTCATTAAATCTTCACTTAAACCATTCCATCATTTATTCATCAGATATTCAATAAGCAGTAAACAGGTGCAGTAAGAACGGAATAAACCATCACACAAAGCATCACACATGAACACCAGGATTTTTAGGTGGAAACCCAAATCGGGAGAAAACCACCGCTGCAGTTGCTCAGCCTTCAATATTTTATTATAGAGAAAACATCTTACAACATATGTGCTGGCGCAGACTTGACCAGCACGCAGGCACCCACCTGCGCTCGTTTACCGGCCTCTCCTGGAAGGGAGCTCCAACCCCCTGACTCGTTTACCAGCCTCTCCTGGAAGGGAGCTACGACCCCCTGATCTCGTTTACCAGCCTCACCTGGAAGGGAGCTACGACCCCCTGACTGAAGGCTACAACCTTCAGCACCACCTTGGACCACGTTTCATCAATTTTCACACTGGATCCAACCACTTCAATATAACACAACTTGCAGGCCACAATTCATCATATTTCCATACCGAACCCTTTCATACTTTTAAGCTCAAACATACATCATCAACAGATACATATCAACACAGATCAGATAGCAGAAACACAGCAGAACAGATCAGATATTTCATACCCCTTGCTTCAGCAACCCCTAGTTTGCATACGCTCTTTTACTTCACTGATTTCGCGTATATACGCGCTTCCGTCCACACAAACCGGCGTATACCTCAGTGTATATTTTATTGCGCATACGCGCTTTCTCTTCGCTGAAGCTGCGTATATACGCGCTTCCTCCGCGGCGAAGTAGCGTATAGATCTTCAATTATTCCAGAGCAGCATACTTCTTCAGATCAGATCTTCAGTTCAGATTTACCCTTTCACTTCAGACAGATGTTCGCCTAGATGTTCGCCTCATCACAGATCTAGGCCTTCCAGAAGCAGATCTAGTAAATACAAGTGCATTTCAGATCTAGATCCCCTTCTTCATCATTGGTGCATCATACATTCATATTTATCTTCAAGTGTAACCCTTTCCATTCAGATCTACTTCAGAGAGAAGTATTCATTCAAGCTCAGACATCTTGCACCCACACTCATGATTTGCACAATGAATTTCTTCTCCTTATATATGTTTACCCTTTGTCAATACCATGAGCCCATTTTTCAATACCATGGACCAAAACAATACCATGAGCCCAAAACTACCTGGACGGGGTTAATTAGGCGGATCATTACCCAATACAATGGGTTAATACCATGGTGGTTACCCTTGGTTTTGCACTTTTTGAGCGCTTTAGCCCATACGCGACTTGGCACGTTCTTTTCCGCGTGCATACGCGACTTCCCCTAGGCCAATCCGCGTATACCAAGAGACATATTCTTTTTCATCATACTTTGAGTACATTCTGAAATCCTTTCTTCATAGCCTTCTGTACACACTGTAGAAACATCATATTTTCTTCATCAGTAACATATTCTCTCAAGCACAACTTCATCAAGTAAGTTGTCATCATCTTCATCAAGTGGGTTGCCTTTCAAGATCAACACTTAGCATCATATTGTCAACAAACATCAGATTTACATCATTTACCAAGTCCATCAAGTCAAGCATAACTTCATCAGGTGGATTGCCATCAAGGACAACACATGTCAACAGTCGCATGTCTTCATCTTCATTCCGTGGGTTGCCATCAAGGACAACACTCCGCATCATATTTCCAACACCGAGATGAAGGGGGGCCTCCTGAGATGAATGAGGTAGTGGAAATTCAAATAAAAAAATTAAAACTAGCAACAAAAATTACAAAAATTCCATAAAAAATATTTATACTATAAAGTGCGTAAAAAAAATTTCTCTCCACAATAATAAAATTTTGAAAAATATATGAACTTCTGAACAATTATTCGATTCCATATGAAGAGTTTATATAGAGTTTCAAAATAAACAACTTTGAGAGTTTGTTTCCTAATAACTAGAATTTGAATTGACATCTCAGTTTCTTAATTGAAATAGGAATCTTTCTTCTCACACTTCGCTATTGGAGGAGAAAATCATGAGAAGGCACATCATCAACTTCAATTTAATATTCAAATCTTGCTCGCTTGATGATAACCTTTGCTCGCTTGATTATAAAACTGGTTCACTTTATATTTTGCATGTTACAGGTGCACCATAACTACTTTGACAATAGCTTTGACTTAATATATGTGTTAAACTTGTGAACTTCCACTTGTGGCTAATAGGTGGATCTCCATCTTGGAAACATTTGGTAGGCTCCCATATACTTCGACTGATTTTCAATGCAAGTGAACCTATAGAACCTTTGATTTAGCTGTAGAATATTCACATTCTAGTAGCTTATGTCTAATCAAACCAATTTCAAAAAGTAAAACATATATACTTGAGATGATAATGAAAATTTACCTTTTTAATATATTGTCATAGCTTAGATGACTCTTAGCTCATGATGGAGGTGTAATGATATGAGAATGGATGAAAAATGAGTGGAATTTATAGATAGAATTATAAAAAGAAGGTAGTTTTGGAGGCTTAACACTATCTATGCTAGAATGTGTATTTATGCATATTTGAATAAAAGGTATTCCTATCCATATTATGCTAAAAAGCTAGCAACAAATTTAGTATCAACCCTTGTATTTGGAAAAAAATGTATTTTTTTATCGAATTTTCTTTGACAATGGTTATGTGATTATTATTTAACCAAATTCAAAGTATTTTTATTTTTTAAACTCCAAAATGGACTTGTAAAATATCTCAATAAAAAGCCTCACAGTTAGAAAATCATTAAGTAGACACAATAAGAATCTACATCACTCCTCACTAGATGAGGTGTTTCACACATAAGAAGGAGAAGGGTGAGTTATCGTCATCCCACCTGACCACATGACCAGGGGATGTGGAAACACACATAAATTGTTTGAATATGAATTATAATTGAGGCATAAAGGACATACCCATGCTATTGTCGGAAACTCAACATATGGAACACCACCCCTACACTTCCACTCTACGATGAGTCTATTCACTTTAGCAATGGATCTTCGCACTTGCTCACTTTACCTGGTTACCCCAAGAAATTGGTTGAATGCTACAACCATGAATGAGGGATTTAATTTCCAATTTTATGGTTACCACCCACATCACATCCAATGGAAAATTTGAACAACAGGCTATCTAACAAGGTAGGATGTTTCACGTTATTAAATTGGGGACTATGGAAATTCAAAGGAATTTCTCGTGGAGGAGTTGGTTCCTTTGTAACAAGATCATACTTGCCTAGTCCTATGCACTATGCACACGATATTTTCCCCCTCTTTTGGCATCGATTTTTTCTTTCTTTCCCAAAATTTCGTGATAAATTCTCAGAAAGGAATGCCAACTCACTGACAAACCTTGTTCTATTGCGTCGATTTTTTCTATTCTTGGATTTGAACCACAATTTATGCTAGTCATTGAGTGTCACTTTTGGGAAGAGTTGTATATATATTTCCTAACTTGGAATTGGAGCTCAAGTGTAGAGGCTAACTATATCGATAGTTGGTTGGCCATTCCATGTTTTAGGTTGAGCCTTCTCTCTCTCTATTTATCTTTTGCTACTAGGCTCTCTCGTGGTTCGGTTTCAACCTACACCTCTGTCAAGTTCTTGGGATCAATTTGTTCCTCATTAGCTTCATTTAATTTACAACTTTGTTGGCTCCTCACAATCTCACAACACTCCAACCTTTGGGGAGTTCCTTCTCTCTAGTCCCATCCTTTCATGGAAACCTTACATTTTGTCAAGCCCTTTCCTAAGTTTGACTCTCTACCTTGGACATTTCTTCTGGAATTCTCTCTTGTGAATACCTCACCCTCTATCCACCCCTTTCTCACTTTTTACACCTCTCTCCTCGCCCACTAGAAGAGTCTTCTCTCCTATGCAATCAAAATACCTATTTAGAGAGCTCATGTTCGTTGTGAGTCAATGTATGATCCAAAGCATGAAAGTCGGGTTTGAACGCAGGCTCAAGTTAGAGATACAGTCTCAACAACATGTTTTCAGGATCTCCTCCCGCCTCCTATTCAAATATAAATCTCACAAGTCAAGCAAGAAATAACCAATCAAAGAGACCTTCTCTCATACACAGAGGTACTTGAAGATATGGTTGATTGGGTGCTTGATGTAGGTCACACACGTGAATGATAAATTCAATATATGTACATGTTGGATCATGTTTATTGGAACATGAAGTATTTGTTAGAAAAATAATTACTAGATTGAAATGAAAATGGGGAGGACCTCCTCCTCTCCATGGTACACCTGCATCAACACATGAAAAACCTAGATCATCGATTAGAGTGCATCACGAAGCATCTTGGCATCCCTCCTGCTACTCATTTCTCACTGAGTAGCATCAAAGAACCAATTTAGGTCACAGTAATAAATTTAGATTCCCCTTCTTAGCCCATTTCCTCTTGCTATATTTGTATTTTATCAGTTATTTGTTTCTTTGCCTCTTTCTCAAGGCCTCAAAGTTTCAATTTCCAACATTTGTATTTTTTATTTTGACTCATTTTGTCTTCTGCCTCCTTAAAAATAACACATTTTTATATATGATCATGCTTCCCTAGTGACCGACATATCTGAAATGTCTAACATTATCATGTAATATCTTATTGTTTGGAAGGTGACACAAATATTTACCTCAAAAAAAGAATTTACATTACTCTACCCTCACTCCTTTCAAAATCACAACTAATCTAACACTTACTAGTGGAAAATCCACTAAAAGTAACTCCAAAAAAAAATTGCAATCCCAAATATTAAAATGAATTTAATATTTTTAACATATGCAATCCCAAAAAAAAAATTGTTATAGATACTCCAATAGTCAACAATCAAATGAACGGTTGCCCTTATTCTTTCATGTTTTTTCCTTAATGCAAATTATATTCAATTTAAGATAAAGGATTGGGAGAAGGAATTATTCACATCACATTCCCGTTATTTATATATTAAAAAATTAATTGTTTTAGTATTCTAAATATTAAAATATTAAAATAATAATTAAATTTTAGGTTTTTTTTTTTAGTTTAAATTGTGGAGTATTTTCTTTTGTTTTTGTTTTGATAAAATGAATTTTTAATACTATAATTGAATAGTTTACTAAGCACTCATGTATTAAGTGAAATAAGTGGTATTAGATTAGCAACATGATTAATAATTATCTTTTAGGTTTTCTCCTGGTAATTGAGACTTCTTATGAGCTCACCTATCCCAATGTTCCTCTAACACAAGTGCACTTAGCCATGGACATTTTCCATAGTTACAAACCAATTAACTTGTTATCTCATTTGAAAATTCTTAACAAGTATTGTACCTTATAAGTTATTTATTTAAATCCCTTTTAACTCTTAACCATTAGGGAGATTTTCATAATCCAACATATGAAATATGGTTTTTTGTGTATATACATAGAGAAAATCATTAATCCATGACCCATATCCCATGAATATTATTCAAAATGACCAATGATTCATGATATTGAATAGCCCACTTAACACTCATTGCATCAAGTGATGCTCACATGAGTACAAAGGTGGGATTGAAATTATTGAAGAGGATTACATAACATTAATAATCACCTTTGGGGCTTGCACTCAATAACAAAAAAATCACAAGATATCGCCCATCTCAAGTCTAATTTAACATAAAATAACTTAACAATGGATTTTTTTTTTCCATAGTCAAGCTCATTGAGCTTGCTACTTAATTTCAAAAAAATACAAGTTTTGTGCCTTATGAACTATTCAATAGATATCCTTAACTCTTTGTTTAATCATTTGGGGGACTGTCATAATTTAACATACAAAATACCATTTATGGGTTTCTGCATATTGTACATGTAACTAATTGATGAAATATACCCCATAATAATTAATCAAAAAGATAAATATTATTGAATCTCGTGATATTGAATAGTCCACTTAGCACTAATTACATTAGATATTTCTCATAAGGGTGAAGAAGTGAGATTGAAACTAGAGAAATGAATCAAATCACGTCAATTATCATCTCAAAGGGTTGCACTTGGGAATTAAGACTTCATAGGAGGTCACTGATAGCAGGCTACCCTGCCAACCCACAATCTACACTTTCTTTTGCATATAAAAATGCACTTCCATTTTTTGCCCCAAATAATTTTAAATCTGGGCAATGTCCCAATAATAATGCGGAAGCTTATTTCACTTATGGTTGTAAAAACCACACAGCAATACAACTCAGGTTTATTCTCTTATGCAGAAGCTTAACTTTTCTTTGGATGGCTATAACGATAGCCAACAATCTAACTTCAATGCAGAAATTTATACTTCAATTCTTAACTCTAAGGTCAAGACCACTTCTTTAATCCATCTCAAGAATATGTGAAACAATATTCCACCTCATGCCTGAATATATAAACTTCGCCTTCGCCTCATGGGTTTTAAACCATCATTCGAGCTTTAAACAAAACTCAATATATCATAAGCCCAAAGCTTACCTTTCACATATAATGATAATACGCCCAGCATACAATTTCATTTATACAAGGTTCGAATTTATCATCAAACATAATATATATATCAACATAGATATATCCTCCCCAATCAAATATTAAGAAACATTCAATAAACCTTGGACTTTATATGAAGGCCCAGCAAACATTAAGATTCGTTTGGGTCCCACAACAGTCATACCTTGCGTTCATAACCTTGAAACTTCATTTATGATCCTACGGCCTAGCTGCTCTTGCGCTTCAATAACGATTTAGGGGGACATCCGACGGATATCGCGCAACACAAATGCATGGGTTTTAATGCTCAGAATTTACGTGATAAAAATGGTATTAGCCTTACTGCTTTTTCCACGTGTCCATCAACGGATGATATCGCGTTCCAAAATAAAAATCAACTTACCACTTGAGAGGCCACGCGATAATGCTCGTTGCTTCTTCAAAACTGCTTTCACTGTTCAACACCCAGGTTCCACTCTCATAGTTCCGTTCTCACCATTACTTGTGTACTCTGTTTTCACTTTAGCCTTTCATGTGCAATTCCTCAATGCTGTTACTTGATCCATATTGCAATTACCAATGACTCATCTCTACAGACTTAGACCACCGTTACACGGAGAATGGTAACCTCTCAACGCACAATGCTTTTCCATCAATTTCGTTCTACGGTTTTCACCTTAACCCTTAATACAATACTTCTGCATCTTAATTGAGCCATCGCAGTCTTCAATTCAAACCCACAACAGGTTTAACCTTTTTTTAAATGTTCAATCGCAACTCTACAATTAACTATCCTTCAATACTGCACCCCTATCTTCGATTCTACCTTCAATCAGGATTTCATGAACTCGGCTTCTGTGCCACTTCTTGTTCCATACCTTGCGCATTCCACGACTCTTCATACAGGTTTAAACCACCACTATATTGAGATTCCATTTCACTCATAAATACTTGACATAGATATCTTCAATAGAAAATGAATTCCCAAAAAGGATCAGAATCCTCAACATACAGAATTTTGTCGAAAGCGTGTAAGTCAAATGCAGTTTAAAGGAACTAATTGGCTCTTCACACATAGATTAACAACTCAAATCCCTCATAATATAATAACTCAGGAAATAGGAAGGAATTGAAACCTCTTCGATTCATTTCAGAAGGCATTCGCTTATCATATATAAATCGAGACAAATAATTAAATACTTTGCTGGAATCGATCCTTCCAGTGATCGATTCCCCCAATTTGCAAGTCAAATTGAAATAAAAACAGCCTCATACACAAATAAATATGACTCTGAATTCCTATGTATAAATAAAACTAAATTAATTACAAAACTTACTTCCTCTGTGGCCTGATCTTCAATTCGATGGCCTTCTATCCTCTCTACTCCGCCTCTGAACAGCCCTGTACAACTATGCTTCATATTTTCCCGGAGGCTTACATTTATACAAAATACTAAGGAATCAATTTAGTTTCCCTAACATCTCACCCAAGACTCTTGGAATTCTCAACATCCTAAATTTAGACTTAATCCCTAAAATAACTGAAACTGATCCTAATTTGTCTGTCCCTTCACATTCCTAACTAATCACCTTTCCCTCATGTTCTTTAATGGTTCGAGAATAATTACAATTCCTCACTATTTTATTCAAATTACTAATAATTACATGATAATTTAGAAACATAAGACCCCCCTATGTCTTATAAAAATACAAAGTATTTCTTGGGCCTAATGCCCCTGCATCAGACTCCCAAGGTTCAAATTGATCATGGTCTCCTGATCATGTGCCTTCATTCATTGTTTTCCTAGATCCCATACTTTTTTTTGCTGTTGTCCAACAGCTGCATTACTCTCCAACTGCACTTCTCTAGGTTTCCATATCTTGTTCTGCAATTTACAACCAGCTGTACTTTCACAATCTCTTCTTGTCCTTCATTTGTTAAACTTCTTCTTCTTTCTTGCTGTTGTCTGTTGCTTCTGAGACACCTTCATCATCAGTTCTCTGATGTTTTCAATTTCTATGCTCAGCCTTTCTTCTGTCTGGAAATTACTTTGCCCACTGCTGTTGCTCTCAATCCCAGTTGTTGTAGCTGCTGCTCTTACTACCGCTGCCAATGTTGCTACTCCTATAGATGTCACCTCACATGTTGCTGCCTCTGTGGCTGCCTTCCAAATTTCCTGAATATCTCTTAAGATATCTCCCTCTGCAACATTTTTCTTTTGTTCATCACCTGCAAATTTACTTTCAAAAATTAAATCATCATTTAATTTTCTTCTTGTAGTAACATACTCATTTATCTCTGTTTGTATACTAGTAAGCAAAATTAATTTTAACAAAATAGTATCTGCTCCTTTCACAACTTTAGACATCTTTACTCCAGTGCCTGCAATTTCTTCCTCTTGTTCAAATTTGCTCAGCAAACATTTTAGCCATCTCATTTGTACTTGTTTCACATCATTAGTATGCTGCAATTCAGTTTCAACACATCCCTCTTCTTCCTCTTTGACAATCTTCAGTAATTGTCCTTCACCTTCTTGATTGATTCTAACAATCAAATAAATATCTTCAAGCACTGTATCCTCATCCTCTATCAGAATAGAATTCTGATTATTCATCACTGTAGCAGTTCCAAAAGTCTGTCCTCCATTATGTTCTTGATCAATCAGACAAATCAACTCCTCCTTGTCATCAGTGACAAGTTTCTTCATATGAGACATGACTGTCTCACCTTCCTCTTCTGCAACAATTCCTCTTCTTTCAAGATAACTCCAAGAGATGGATTTTCCTCTGCAATACCTTTGAACATAAACAAATGGTCAAATTTAAAATCACAAGACCCAATGGTCTCACTTGTTGATCCAACCACCAAATTTTCTTTCTGTAGTTCTAAGTTTCTTTCAAGACTCAGAAATTCTTCACTGTCCTTCTCCTCTGACAACACATCAGTATGTTGCTCTGAGTTTCCTCCCAATTCCTTTGTTAGCACATCAGTATACTGATTTTCATCCTCCATGAGACTGTCATCTAGTCTCTCCTTCTTTCCATCATTTGCTTCATGAACACTATTCATGAAGACCTTCCCGCCCTGCTTCCTTAGCAAATTATCCTGTGCATAGGTCCTCTGTTTCTCCAATTCTCTTCTTTGAAAATCCAGCCTTCTATACAATTCAACAACTTTAATTGGAGTGGATTTTGGGAACCTCACACAACCTTTTATACCTTCACTTGTTCTTGACCAATCATTAGATGGTCCTTCATCTCTTGCCTCAATATTCTCATTAGAATCATTTTTCTTAAATTCCTCCTGAGACCTTGCTATCTCAGCATTGATCTGAACATATTTCAGATTCAATTTCTCCTCCTCAAAAAAATTTACAGCTTGTTCATCTCCCTGTGATGTACCTACAAACATACACAACTCACTAGTTTTTAAACCACAAGAATCTTCAGTCTTGGTTTCTTTCTCAAGCACTTCCCTTTGAACAAATCTGCATGTGGAATTTCCAAATTCCATCTTTGACTTAAGAACTCTGAGTGCTTCCTTCAATAAAGCAATCTCCTTTTGCCTCAACCTCAACTGTAATGGTTGCCATTTTACTCTATTCTTCATGAGCCAACCAACTCTCTGGATTTCTTCTATCATCATCTTCAGTTTGTTAAACTATTCTCTTAGCTCAGATACCTCTTTCTCATATTCTTCATCAGTGAATTTCTTCCTCATGCCATTTTCTTTGGCATCTTCCTTCACTTTTCTGTTGTGGCCTCTCTCAGAACCTCTGTTATCTCTTCCATGACTATCAGTAGTCATCCTCTTCTCCATGAGTTCCTCACTCATAAGCTGCACCAAACCTCTGCAACAACAAGCTCTCCTACTGCCCCTTGCCTCACTAATCCTCTCCCTGGATTTGGTCTTTTGGCAAGTACTCGTCCCCTATCTACTGGAACCTTCTGAGCACTCTTCTGCTCTCTCTAGGATTCACTCTGCAACTTTTAGAACTCATTCAACCTCTGTTGAATCTCTTCAGGTTCTGCCACACTCTTCTTCCACTCAGAATCCCTTATTGGACTCCTTCATCACTGCTCTCAAAGCTGTGATCTGATTTTGCTGAGATTTCTTCAATTGCCTGCAATCTGAATTCTGCAAAAAATTCTTCAAACCAGAGTCAAACACTGCTCATCAACTCACCTTCTCTTGAGAACACTACAATTTTTCTCCCTATCCAACCTTTAGCTGAATATCAGGTTCACTTCCATCACCATCAAAACTCTGTCTTTACTTTCTACAACCATAATCCTGCAATGATAAATTTCAAATCAGATTTAAAACTATTTTACCTGTAAGATCCCTGCATGATCTTGTTCTTCATTCATCCAATTTTTCAAATCTCTGTTCATTGCAACCCTATGTATATTTGCATATCGGATTTCAGAATCTGATCTTCTTCCTTCTCTCATCACACATTCAGATTTAATTACAAAAAAATATTTTACCTCAAACAGAGCCTTTCCTGATCTGATACCACTTGATAGTGGGCTACCCCGCCAACCCACAATCTACACTTTCTTTTGCATATAAAAATACACTTCCAGTTTTTGCCCCAAATAATTTTAAATATGGGCAATGTCCCAATAATAATGCGGAAGCTTGTTTCACTTATGGTTGTAAAAACCACACAACAATACAACTCAGGTTTATTCTCTTATGTGGAAGCTTAAATGTTCTTTGGATGGATATAACCATAGCCAAAAATCTAAATTCAATGTAGAAATTTATACTTCAATTATTAACTCTAAGGTCAAGGCCACTTCTTTAATCCATCTCAATAATATGTGAAACAATATTCCACCTCATGCCTGAATATATAAACTTCGCCTTTGTCTCATGGGTTTTAAACCATCATTCGAGCTTTAAACAAAACTCAATATATCATAAGCCCAAATCTTACCTTTCGCAT
Source organism: Pinus albicaulis (assembly GCA_034641835.2). Classification (NCBI taxonomy): domain Eukaryota; kingdom Viridiplantae; phylum Streptophyta; class Pinopsida; order Pinales; family Pinaceae; genus Pinus; species Pinus albicaulis. The sequence goes on from CM076584.1 coordinate 441,017,661, forward strand.
ACAATGATAATACGCCCAACATACAATTTCATTTATACAAGGTTCGACTTTATCATCAAACATAATATATATATCAACATAGATATATACTCCCCAATCAAATGTTAAGAAACATTCAATAAACCTTGGACTTTATATGAAGACCTAGCAAACATTAAGATTCTTTTGGGTCCCACAACAATCATACCTTGCGTTCATAACCTTGCAACTTCATTTACGATCCTACGGCCTAGCTGCTCTCGCGCTTTAATAACGATTTAGGGGGACATCTGATGGATATCGTGCAACACAAATGCATAGGTTTTAATGCTCAGAATTTACGCGATAAAAATGGTATTAGCCTTACCAATTTTTCCACGTGTCCATCAGCGGATGATATCGCGTTCCAAAAGAAAAAGCAACTTACCACTTGAGAGGCCACGCGATACTGCTCGTTGCTTCTTTAAAACCGCTTTCACTATTCAACGCCCAGGTTCCACTCTCATAGTTCCGTTCTCACCATTACTTGTGTACTTTGTTTTCACTTCAGCCTTTCATGTGAAATTCCTCAACGCTGTTACTTGATCCATACTGCAATTACCAATGACTCATCTTTATAGACTTAGACCACCGTTACGAGGAGAATGGTAACCTCTCAATGCACAATGCTTTTCCATCGATTCCGTTCTACGGTTTTCACCTTAACCCTTAATACAATACTTCTGCATCTTAATTGGGCGATCAAAATCTTCAATTCAAACCCACAACAGGTTTAACCTTTTTTTAATTGTTCAATCGCAACTCTACAATTAACTATCCTTCAATACAACGCCCCTATCTTCTACTCTACCTTCAATCAGGATTTCATGAACTTGGCTTCTGTGCCACTACTTGTTCCATACCTTGCGCATTCCACGACTCTTCATACAGGTTTAAACCACCACTATATTGAGATTCCATTTCACTCAGAAATACTCGAGATATATTTCTTCAATAGCAAATGAATTCCCAAAAAGGATCAGAATCCTCAACATACAGAATTTTGTCAAAAGCGTGTAAGTCAAATGCAGTTTCAAGGAACTAATTGGCTCTTCACACAGAGATTAACAACTCAAATCCCTCATAACATAATAACTCGGGAAATAGGAAAGAATCGAACCCTCTTTGATTCATTTCAGAAGGCATCCACTTATCATATATAAATCAAGACAGATAATTAAATACTTTGCTGGAATCAATCCTTCCAGTGATCGATCCCCCCAATGTGCAAGTCAAATTGAAATACACATAGCCTCATACACAAATCAATCTGACTCTAAATTCCTTTGTATAAATAAAACTAAATTAATTACAAAACTTACTTCCTCTGTGGCCTGATCTTCAATTCGATGGCCTTCTATCCTCTCTACTCTGCCTCTGAACAACCCTGCACAGCTATCCTTCCTATCTGCCCGTAGGATTACATTTATACAAAATACTAAGGAATCAATTCAGTTTCCCTAACAACTCACCCAAGACTCTTGGAATTCTCAACATCCTAAGTTTAGGCTCAATACCTAAAATAACTGAAACTGATCCTAATTCGATTGTCCCTTCACTTTCCTAACTAATCATCTTTCCCTCATGTTCTCTAATGGTTCAAGAACATTTACAGTTCCTCACTATTTTATTCAAATTACTAATAATTACATGAGAATTTAGAAACATAAGACCCCCCTATGTCTTATAAAAATACAAAGTTTTTCTTGAGCCTAATGCCCCTGCATCAGTCACTGAAGCCAAGAATTATTTGACTTAAGCACACTTAACCATAAACCTTTCCCAATATTCAATCCCACTTAGATTGCTCCCGCCTTAAAACCTTTGTAATGCAAAACCTTTTATAAGTATTGTGTTTAAATTACACCTATAAGCGTGTCTATTTTGGAATAAGACTTTCAGAATTTTAATTTAATTATCAATAATTAATAGGTGGACTGTGGGTATTTAACCTCCATGAAATATTCTAGAATATTCATAGTAGTATACACAAATCAAAAGTTCAAATTTCTCTCCAAAGTAGTTATGTTCTTTTTTCCCTTTTAATTAAATTGATTAATTAAAAAAAAAATCATATGAACAAATTTCATATGAAGTGAGTTATGGTTTTTTTGGCGTGTCGTATTGAAAAACCATGGTATTGCAAAAAAACCTATTTACATATTAAGAATCTCTATGATAAAGTGGGGATAAAGCTGTTGATTTTTCTATGAGATGTACGGTAGGTACAATTTTTTGCAAGATAATTACTTCCCAATGATTTTTCACACTGTATTTTATGCCACTGCTATCATTGAATAATTCCAATTAATAAAATTTCAATAGTAAATACAGTGGAAACAATAAAAATGATAGAAATTCAACCACACAATAAAGACAATAATTTTACCTTGGGAGACCCAAACTTGGAAGAAAAAAAAACAACTTTTCTTTAGGAGAAATAGTTCTGCAGCAAGAGTTTTTTTATTTTATTTTAGGAGAAAAAAAATGAGCTAAATTTCATTAATAAACAAAATAAGTTACATTCTTCAATAGTCTGGTTTCTACATTTTTCAGAATATAGCATGAAACCACTCGACACAAATAAAAAATACATATTTGTTAGAGGAAACTGTCATTCCAAAAAATCACATAGGGTGCAGTGGATACAAAAATATGCCTGGATCCTTGGCCAATACGAAAGCATAGACAATCCAAAATTTTTTTTCTAATTAGAGAAATTGAAAACTAGCATACAACATAGCGAGACAATCAGAGGAAATAGACAACAACCCAACCTATAGAAGGAGAAGGCCCCAGAACCATACTCAAATCCATCAAAAAAAATTTGAAACATATCTAACTAGGAAACACAATTCTACCTCTTTTGAACAAAAAATCTGCCTCACAATTCCAGTCTCTATAAATGTGGATGAAGGAGATGTTTATGAATGATTGTAGTAGATATTCGATTTTTTGCATCTAGTGATGTAAATATGACACCTTGAAGGAATTCCTCTAATGAGCAAGGTTTACAAATCAACAATTTGTCTAGAAAACAGTGCCAATATATATGTCCAAATACTAATCAAACTTAGTCCATTAGGGGAATTTTGAGGTCTAAAATAAGCCTCCAAGAAAAACGTAGAACCAAAATAAAATTTATAAGAACCAATAGGATTCAATATGATGATTTCAACAATGGGGGATGATTCACCATTTTTGGAGTAAAAAAGTAAAAATATTAAAAAAATAAAATAATAAAACTACTTTTTCAACTTATCTTCCTAAGGTTTTACTTAAATTTCGAGTGGGATTACTTTTTGGATGTAAAATTTAATTCCTCATCCAAGGATTACCCATGTTGCATACTTTTGATGGACCCTGCTACACAAAAAATGAGAAATATATGAAAAACATTATTGCTACACAAAAAATGAGAAATACATGAAAAAACATTATTGCTACACAAAAAATGAGAAATACATGAAAAACATGAAATCACATTTTTCATGTATTTCTTATTTTTCGTGTAGTAGGGTCCATCTAGAGTATGTAACATGGGTAATCCTTGGATAAAGAATAAAATTCTACATGTAACAAGTGTTCTTGCTTGAAATTTGAGTAAACCCATAGGGAGATAAGTTGAAAATACAAGTTGAAAAAATAGTTTTTTATTTTTCCTTCTAAAATTTGATGATGTAATCTAATATTATTTTATTATTTCCACTATTATTTTACAATTTATGTAGGAGAGTCATTTTAGACCTCAAAACTCCTCTAATCAAAATAGTAGCAAGTCAATGCTAGTCAAGCCAACTGAAATAACAATAAGTCAATGTTGGTCAACTTGGCCTAGTCAAACACACCTGTACTTAAATTTGGCCTCGTGGTCAAACTCAAACTTATGATAAAATTTGGTCAAAGAGATATCAAATTAACTCGGTCAATGCCTAGTCAACTTTAATCAAACTTATCTTTTTTTTCCACATGTGCAACTGTCTAAGAGATATAAGAGAATGATGAAGAGAGAGAAGAAACATTCTCTTGCTTAGTGGAGAAAATGAGATGTCACATCATCTATTAATACTTGTCAAATGGGTAAAATAATCTAATGGACACACCCTTTCATTTGTTGGGACGACTTGTCATTCCAAAAATAAATTCTATTTTAATTTTTCTAAGCCAACTTAGAGACCCATTTTCCGTGTTTTTTTTAAAGGTATATGTTTAACTTATATATTTATTATTTTTATAATTAATAATAACAGTAATAATTTAAAATAAAGTTATAATTTACTTAGCTTTCAGCCACATAAGATATATCCTGAAGTAAGTGTTTTGATGTTTCTTATGGATTAATGTCTATGCGTGTTTACCAACCATTTTATTTATATGGAAGCCTTAGTGATAATAATAATCTAAAATAAAATTATAATTGTGCTGATAGACATGCCTAATGAACAAGTATGATATGAAATGAGTTATGGTTTTTTTGGGTATGGAGTATTGATAAGCCATGGTATTGTAACAAACCGCATTTACGTATTAGGAATCTTCATGATAAAGTGGGAATGAATCCCCATGATTAAGAATTTTTTTTAAATGCATATATGTTTAACATATATACCAGTATAAATCCATTTTAATCATGGGTCTACCAGGTGTCGAGAGAGATAAAATCTCTTGATATGTAGACCAATTTTAGAGTACAAAACTTGGAAAAATGTTTGAATTTAATCCCTCTAGGAACTTGATAAATTTGTGGTTAAGATGAATTTCATGTGTAACTTTTCATTGGTTAAATTTCATTTTTTAATGCTTAAACGGATACAATGCCTTCCCCTTGGGCACTTGGATTGTGTAGAATACACAACTTAAAATTTGCAATTCCAACAAATCTTTGCTATATTTTAGAAATGATTGACTAAAAAATATACTGAAAATTGGCCAAAATATATACATATATATGCATAGTTAACATTGAAATATTCTATGCATGAGGCACATTGTATGTCCACAAAATATTTGTGCTAGGAAGATCCACTTGAAGGGATCACTTCCTGCCAGCTCAACCACGAAGCCTGACCTTGAGGGTGTCGAGAGAATTGAACATATAACCTCTCAAGAGAAAAAGTGCTTAAACAATAGTAATTCAACCAATTGAGCTCACCCTCAAGGCTAAATACATGTAAATACTAATAAACCTTGTATATAATATTTATTATTATTAATATTTTTTTAATGTTTCATATCAATTTTATATTAAGAATTGAATGAATTACACACACACACACACACATTAAAACACTATATTTAAGTCTTATGTTGCAATATTATAAGGTAAAATAAGTTTTTTTTTTTTTTTTCAATTACTTTATCTCTCTAAAGTTGATATAAAATTATATAACTTAAGATATAAATCCAAATATTTTATGTATGGCTGTTAGAGTAAAGGAGAAATATTTTTACCACATCTTATTTGGTTGTAATATTAAAAACGAACCTAACGATCAAAATGAGAGTGTGATTATTTTGTTTTATAATTATTTTACTTAAACTAACAAAATGTGTATATTCTTTTATGTTTTTATTATAGCCGACATTTCTTTTTTATTTGGAATATATTTATTTTTATTTTAAATGGGACACATGTTAAATCCAATTTAGAAAATAGAGAATCACACTTCAATGCAATTAACTATTTTTATCATTAACAATATAATAATAATTTAAAGTAAAGTTATAATGTATCATAAAATAAGTGTTTTGATGCCTATTATGGATTGATGTCTATCCCCATTTACTAGCCATTTACCAACCATTTAATTTATATGGCTAAGTTACTATGTATTTTATGTGATTGTATGTTTACGTAGAAATATGGTGATAGAATTGCAACTACTCAAGAAGTTTAATCTAAAATCAAGAGACATAATATTACTCTATTGATCTGCGAAACTTAATTCACAATTTAGAAAAAAATTCACAAACATGCAATAAGAAAAGGCACACATGCACAATATTGTTTTTAGGGTAAACCAACTAGGAATAACCCCTCAAGCCTCTTTCCATTAATCACATGAATAGAGAATGCATTACAATTGCTTACCCGCTTTGAGCACAATTTGCAAGTGAATAACCTAGCTCTCTTCTCAATGAGATGCTCTGATGTATACTTGGTCAAATTTTGCCTCTAATTGAGTCCCTATTTCCTTGCGCAATTCCTAATGAATTAAGTCCTATTTTATAACAATTTTCCTCCAATTGATTGTGCAATTCCCAAGGTTGGATCATTAACTGCATGCAACACTTGTACGCTCAAACTAGTTTACAACTGCTTGCTACATTGCCTTGGAATCTCCACCACAATTGAGGAGCTCGAATTCCTTGCATGCACTAGTTATTTTTGGTTGATTTATCAATTAACTGGATGATCTCTGAGTTAGACTGTTGTCCCATTGCACAACTAACCTTCCATTAGTTCTATAAAAAAATAGAACTAGTTTAACTGAATACAAATGGAAATAACTTAACTGGATTGCTACAAATTAGAAATCACACATGCTTAACTAAAATCCAGGCCCTCTAACTCAAATTTACTGAGCTAGCTGAGTGAAAAGAGCCATGTCGCCTTAGTTAACTTCCTCCAGGTTGTTTTTTGATGTGGAAATTCAAATTTTCTCAATTTGACCAAGGCAAAGTCAAATTGAGACTTTCTTGATACACTTCTCAACACTCCCTCTTAGCAAGAAAGGGATTTTAAACCACCCCTATCCTGCACTTGTGGAATGTACTGTAGTTATACCTCTCACTATTACTACTTCACCTACAACAAATTCAACTAAGAATCATTAAAAAAATTGAATCAATTGTGTTTGCAATTGTCTACTAGGAAAAATGTGCTCCTTCTAACTCTACTATTGGGCCTCTTGATTTGATGTCAACACTCCTCTGCACTCTCCAACATATAGCTTACATTGATCCTCCTGATACTAAATACTGTGGGCCCCTGTAGCAAGGTAATGATCCATAAGGATAATACCTCAATGGATCCTACCCAAATTTTTTCAACTCTGGGACTAAGAATCTACATCGCTCTACCTCACTCCTGGAGGTATAGATGCATACATGGAAAAATATACCTCTATATAATAGAGTTTTCTCACTCTAACTCCAATCAGGTTCTCTTTCCTGGTATTTATATGTCTCAGAAAGGTTTTCTCCTTACTGAATATCACATCATAAACATGGCCTTCCAAAATTTCTATAAAGATGATGTTCTTCTTCAGGCCTGGTACAAAACTAACATATTTGAGGTGAAACGAGGCACCTGAGTCCAAGTACCACACACTCCCCATCACATCGTTGGCTATGCATGCAATCAAGGTGAATTCTAACTCAAACTGTGAAGCCAATGATTCAGATGTTGCTCCTAATGCAGGCTCCTTCGTGCTAGATTTTTATGTGGATACTTTGTAGCATAGTGCTTGAATTCATGACAATTGAAGAAATGTGTTTTGGACAAGTCCTTCTTCTTACCCCCTTGGATGGATTCAACCTCTCCTTGGGAATTCCCCCCCCCCCCCCCTTCAATCCTTTTCCAACTAGATAAAATTCCTTTTCCACTTCTATCGATGTTACTCCATCTTTGGTATTTCTCCTAATTACTTCTTTTACAAAATCAGACCACAAAATTTCCCAATTCAGTGAATTTTCCCTTCCATTCACAGAGCCTTAGTGACTATGCCAAGATTTTTGGAGGCTTAGAAGAGATAGGCTCACTAGGTCATATTATGTAACAGTCACACTAACCCCTCCAAGCTCATCCTGAACTTGTGTAAATCTGTTGAGATACTATGGAATAGTGTCATTCTTTTACATCTTGATATTTTAAATTTTGTCTTTGAGGGCCAATTTTCTTTGGTCACTGTTATTCTTGAATAGATATATCAATGCCTTACACATTGAGAAAGGAATTTCTTTCCCATGGAGATTTGAGATAATGTGGTCTCGCACTCCCTCCAAGATAATTCTTCTCACTTTGGCTACATATTTCTTCCATTGGGCTAGGTTCTATGCATAAACTGATCCTAGTTTTGGAATGTATGTCTTGACATATTCTAGCAATCTGTTGTCAACAAGAATTGCCTCCATGCGATACTTCCATGCAATGAAATTTGCGCTGCCTTCCAAGTCATACTCTAATATAAGCCCGTTGAATGTCATCTTCCCAACTCTGAAGATATCTTATTATACTAAAGCTGCAAACTCGAACCTCTTGAGGAAAAACTTTAGAATTCTTGTTCTAATGTGAATTCAACTATGATACCATGTAGAAATATGGCAATAGAATTGCAACTTCTCAAGAATCTTGATTTAAAATTAAGAGACACAATTATAATCTACTGATATGTAGAATTTAATTCACAATTTAGAAAAACATTCGCAAACATGCAATAATAACCCCTCAAGCCTATTTGCATTAATCGTATGAATAAAGAATCTATTACAATTGCTTGCCCGCTCTGAGCACAACCTGCAAGTGAATAACCTATCTCTCTAGTCAATGAGAAGTTATGAACTAGACTTAGTCAATTTATGCCTCTGCTTGACCCCTTATTTCCTTGTGCAATTCCTAAGGAATTAGATCCTATTCTATAAGAAATTTCCTCCAATTTATTGTACAATTCCCAAGGTTGGATCATTGATTGCATGCAACACCTATACACTCAAACTAGTTTACAATTGCTTGTTACACTACCTTGGAATCTCCACCACAACTGAGGAACTCAAATTCCTCTCATGCACTAGCTAATTTTGGTTGATTGATCAGTTAACTAGATGATATCTGAGTTAGACCAATGTCCCACTGCACAAATGACCTTACACTAGTTTTATCAATATCTAACACTAGTTTAACTAAATACAACATGAAATAAATGAACTGGATTACTATAAATTACCAATCACACATGCTTAATTTAAATACAAGCCCTCTAACTCAAATTTACTAAGGTAACTAAGTGACAAGAGCTATGTCACCTCAGTTAAATGCCTCCATTTTGTCTATTGATGTGGAAATTCGAATTTTCTCAATTTAAAAAAGGTAAAGTCAAATTGAGACTTTCTTGCTACACTTCTCAACAGTTTATTCATTAATTTTTGTTGTAATACTTTACATAATCCATAACCAACAATGCAATGTGAACGCCCATTACCTTATCTTACTAGGGTAGCCATATAAATTAAATGGACTGTAAGCATCCAAACACTTACTTCATGATACATCTAAAGTTTTGTACCAAATATTTTCCGAAAGAAATCACATATTGATTTTAATGTAAACATTTTTCAAACCACTTAATGTGGTTCATCATCAGGACATAGATGGAGAGCAGAACCAAAGAAATGATAAATTAAAAGATCACAAAAATGAACTAAATTACAACTTTATTTTAAATTATTATTATTATTATTATAAGAAGAATTCATATATAATCTAATTATATATACATTTTAAAAAACATGTAACAAGTTTCTTAACCATGAGATTCACTCTCACTTTATCATGGTTATTATTAATATATAAATTGTTAAAGAATTAATCATGAGATAAGAATAAGTTTTTCTAGGATTACTTAGTAGTTATTTGAAATTGTCCATCTGTATATATATATATATATATATATATATATATATATATATATATATATATATATATATATATATATATATATATATATATTTCTCCATAATAAAACAGGTTGTGTGGTGTGTTTCTCATCTATTTGTTGTTTAACTTCTCTCTGCTTCGTAAATTTTTCATGGTATCAGAGCCGTTGCCGAGTCTGATTGCGTGGGTTAGAGCCGTTGCTCTTAGTTCATATTTGTTGTTGCTGGAGGATCTCGTTGTTGAGGGAGAAGGAGCGACTTTGTGCTGGGAATTTGAACTGTTGGAGTTTTGACCTCATGGATGATTCCATCGCTATGTGTGTGACGCTTTTGTGTTTGAATTACGTTAAGCTGCTATGTTCGACCTGCGTTCGAACCCACCTACCACCAGAGAAAAGATCAATGATCTGTTCCTGTTTGCCACTGCCAGAGAGAAGCGTGTCCGTTTTTGTGTGCCGCCACCAGAGACTATTCCTATTTGTTGTCACCGGATAGAAATGTACAGATCTTGCTGTTTCCAGAGAGAAATGTGAAAATACCCTGCAAATGGACGTCGGGAATCCCAACAAAAGGTGACGTTTATTACGATATTTTCTGTAAAAATTTCAACATATATCCTAGATATGGCAGAGTGAAAACCTAGCCATTGGTGGGCCTACGATGCTAAGAAACTGTAATTGGCAGAATCAAAGGGAAAAATAGCCCATTGTTTGTTATTCACATAGAAAAACCTTCATCCCAATCCTACAAAGTTGTTAAAAGATTCGTTAAATCACCTTGTTGGAACCGTATTTTCAGCGAGACTACCTTTTTAAAATTCAATTGAATAAGGTTGTTGCTTTCTAATGTTACAGATCATATAATCTTATTATTGATAGTGATAAGGGAAAAGAGAGTGCCCTATTTATTTTTTTATTTTTTATTTTTTATTTTTTATTGTTTTTAAACATGGCTTCGTCAAGTCAGTTTGCAATCCCTACGCCACTCTTTAATGGGAAGAATTGTGATTTTTGGAGTCTTAAAATGCAAGCATGCTTACAAGGTTTAGGTTGTTGGGAAACTGTAGAATTGGGGTTCACAGAACCTGATGCAAATGTAATTTATGCAATGAGTGCTGCCCAAAGAAAAAAATTTGATGAACTTAAACAAAAAGAAGGTAGAGCGAAGTCTTGCATTTTAAATTCATTATATGAATCTATTTTTCCTAAAATAACTGTTGCTAATACTTCTAAATCAATATGGGATATACTTAAGGTTGCTTATCAAGGTAACGACAAAGTAAAGATGGTAACATTACAAACTCTCATAACAAAATTTGAAACACTTAAAATGATGGAATCAGAAATAGTTGATCAGTTGATGACTAAAGTTATGGGTGTTTTTAATCAAATTCATATGAATGGTGAAGAGCTAGAAGATCAAATAATTGTTGAGAAGGTTCTTAGATGTTTGCCAAAAAAATTTGACACGATAGTTACTGTTTTTGAGTCGAGAGAATTAACAAAATTTTATGTGGAAGAATTTACTGGTTATTTATTGGCTCATGAAGCAAGAATTAATTTAGATGTCAGTATTTTAGAGCATGCTTTCAAATCTAAATATTTTATGGATTGAGGTAGAGGCAGAGGTTTTCGTGGAAGGAGAGGAAAATGAAGAGGACTGTCTCAATCTGATGATAAATCACAAGTTACTCAATCAAATTCAGAGAAGTTTCAAACTAATCATGGTCGTAGGTGGATAGATAAATCAAAATTTCAATGTCACTATTGCAAAAAATATGGCCATCATAAGTCTGAATGTCTAAAATTACAATATGTTTTAAGTAAAAACAAATCCAATTCCACAAACATTGAATGTGAAACATCAAATGCTTTATTTATGGCATGCCAAGTGACTATGCAAGTACCTAATAAGGATGTTTGGTTGGTAGAAAACGAATGCAGTAACCATATGAGTGGTTATAGTGATTTGTTTTCACATCTTGATGCATCTTTCAATTCCTCTATTAGTTTGGGTGATGATTGTCAGGTCAAAGCTTCAAGAACTTGTGCCTATATTAAGCAAAAAAAATGTTGTGACCAATATCTATGTTTATTATGTACCCAATTTCAAGCATAATTTGTTGAGTGTTAGACAATTAGATGCACATGGTTATGATGTTAGCTTTCGCAACACTACTTGTACGATTTTTGAACATCATAAATCTCTTGTTGCAAATATTCCTATGACAAAGAACAAGTTGTATCAATTACAAATGAAAAGTGAGAAGTTGTATGCACATAATTTTTCAACACAAAATGACACTAACTTGTGGCATTTGCGATATGGTCACTTACCTATTAAAAGTATGAGTCTGTTGCAAAGACAGTCCATGGTGAAAGGTTTCCCTACTTTGTCTGATCATATCTCTTCATGTAAAAGTTGTATATTGGGTAAACATAAGAGAGATAACTTTTCATCAGCCTCTTATAGAACCAAAGAGAAACTAGAATTAGTGCATACATATTTTTACGGTCCTATGCAAGCCCAATCATTAGGTAACAGTCTCTATTTTGTTACATTTATTGATGACTTTAACAAGAAAATTTGGGTGTATTTTCTCAAATACAAATCTGAAACTTTTCCAAGTTCAAGCAGTTGAAAGCCGAAGCTGGAAAACTACGTGGAAAAATTATTAAAGTTCTCAAGTATGATAAAGGAGGTGAGTATGAATCTAACTAATTCATTGATATTTGTAAACAACATGGTATTAAAAAATAGACAACCAGTTATGCTCCACAACATAACGTAGTCGCAGAAAGCAAGAATTAGACAATTATGAATATGGCTCAAAGTATACTCAAAACACAAAAATTGTCTAAATATTCATGGGATGAGGCAATTGCATGTTCCGTATATATTTTGAATAGATTGCCAAATTCCAGTGTTCAAAGTTTTGTACCTGAAGAAGCATGGAGTGGAAAAAAGGTAACTATTTCACACTTTTGAGTATTTGGTTGTATTTCTTTCGGTCATGCTCCAAAAAAATTAAGAAATAAAATTGATAATAAAAGTGAAAAGTATATATTTATAGGGTATTGCGATCAATATAAAGCATACAGATTGTTTAATCCTATAACTAAGAAGTTTTTCGTAAGTGGAGATGTGAAATTTCTAGAAGACAAATCTTGGAATGAAATGGAGAACAATACTTTCCTAATATTTTTATTATGTTAGAAGAACATCAAGCATCTACAACAAGCACTCCAAGATTACAAGTTCAAGACAAAACTAGTAGTAGTTCATCAAGAAGTAGTAGTTCATCATCTTTAAGTGAGTCTAATTTTGATAATCCTAAAATGAGAAGCTTACGTGATATTTATGCACAAGACGATGTTGATGGTATTTCAAATTATGCATTTCTTTCATTTCAACCTACTTTTTTTGAAGAGACCATAAAGGAAAAATAAGTGGTAGATGCAATGAAAAATGAAATTGAAAGAAATCAAACTTGGGATTTGGTTGATATAACTGATGATAGAAATTATATAGGTGTCAAATGGGTTTTTAAAACTAAGTTAAATGAGAGAGGTGAAGTTGTTAAACACAAAGCAAGATTAGTTGCCAAAGGTTTTTCATAACAACCTGGCATAGATGATGGTGAAACATTTGCACCTGTAGTAAGAATTGATACTGTTCGATTCGTTTTAGCTATTGCAACACAAAACAAGTGGGAAATTTACCAAATGGATGTAAATTGTTATTTTTTAAATGGTGTTTTGAATGAAGAAGTGTATGTTGATCAGCCCCCTGGTTTCGAAATAAAAATTAAAAAACATAAGGTATAACAACGTAAACTTTGAAATGGGAAATATAAACTGAAAACGGGAACTCTAGCCAAAAAAACCACAAAAAACATGTAAAACGACCCAAAAACGAAAAGGGTGTATTCGAGAACGAGGTTTTATTTTTTTCAATATTAATTGGCAACATTTTTAAAATATGGTAGTAAAACCAATTTTCATGTGCCAAAAAAATGGAAAAATGTTGGTGCTAGAATACCATTTTTATTTTCCGGGCACAATTTCAACATATTTTAGTAATGACGTTAAATATAAAATAATGAGATTTTAAACACATTAAAATTCTAATAATTTTTATACATATCATTTAACATATAATATCATGACACTAAAAATCCCTAAAATTCTAATTGTTTTCAACCATAATGTTAAAGATAAAATATATTTCACAAATTTTCACCCATAGAATTAAAAAATATTAAATTTTCAAAATATTTCAACCATAATATTATGAACAAATTATATGACTAAAATAACCCAATGAAACATAAATTATTTCTCCAAGTTATTGTTGCATTGTCAATATTTTAGACAAATAAATTCATCATAATTAAAACATATAATCCAAAAAACATAAAAATGACCCATAACTTCATGTAAGATCATAGGGAAGTTAAAATATCATTTGCATTGCTCAATGCAAACATCATTTATATCATTTGTCTTACACAACTATTCAAAATCACTTATATTTTCTTACACACCATCAGAAATCACATCTTCAGATGAATTACTCGATGCAAATGAAGATGTTCCATATTCTTCTCTTTCATCAACTAGTGCCCCCTCTGAGTCAACATGCATGCCCACAACTTGAGGTTTCAAAATTCTTGTAGATCTACAACCGGGTTCAACAGATTTCCATCTCAAAAATGTTTCTTGTGGTAGCAACCTGTTAAGAATATCTATCATCCTGGAGCGAAGAGTTCCTCTCTTTGTTAAATTGAAGTCATAAAAAAGTATGTAAACTTTCTCCAATTTTAAGAGGTCTGTGCGGCAATGATTTATATTTGTACCCTTTTTTTTCTCTTTCCGCCAATTTTTTTATGAACTACCATCTCTGGCTTGTACACACCATTGAATGGATGTGTGTTTGTGGCATACCAATGTACTTCAACACCTTTAACACCCTAATTTTCTGTAATTACCTTTGTAACCTTGGAAACCCAGAATGGATAGCCATGTGGATCTTAATATCCTATACTAAACCTCTGTAAAGGTCTTCCATGGCTTCACGTTGTGCACGCGATCTTTTGGAACCAATATACATTTCTCTTTCCTCCACCTGTGTAGAATTAATAAAACCATGTGATTGTTGTTGGTCAAGAATGTTTGTTTCCTCCTATTCATTTGAAACATTTTGTGGCCAAATAAATGGAATCTTCAAAAATCATATCTTCATTTGCTGGTCTTGAAAGGATATCACTATGATCATTGAAAAAGGACTCCTGCCAAACCGAATCAACAACATCAAAGTACTCATGTGCATATCTAATGGTTTTTTTAATTTCTTCCAGGCATTCAGAATAATCTATATCTAACTTTTGCCTTCGTGCATTATGAACTTCACCAACTGATTGTGATAACAATATATTTGACACAAATATTGGATGATCTGGAATGAACTTCAAAAATTCCAAACTTGATGATGGCACCCATTATGTAGTTGTTGAATACTTCTTGCCCTATATAAGTGTTTTCCCATACATTTTTTTGATACGAAATTGATGTTGGAAGCTAATGCCATTAAGTTGTTCAATGAATTTCTCTTGACCATGCGATCCGAGAATAAACCTTCGTATGTCAAAAGTTTCTTCTAACACATGAAAAATAGGCTCTGGCATATATGATTTCTCAATACATTCAATTAATGATGGAAAGCTCCCAACATTATTCCTCCTCAATGTTACTGAAAAATGACCGAACATCTGATAAATATGGTCATGAGTGTGCCCAACAATAAGGAAGCCAACCTTTACCTTATGAAAAATTCTCAATTCAACAACCATGTTTAGATATCCAAAAAAAATCTGATTTTTGTTTTCACGACAAGTGTTGTCTAATTGTAGATACAAAATTTCAGGAAGATTACCACCCCAATGAGAAAGAACATCATGAATTATGGTTATTGTCAGATTTCCATCATTATGAATATTTGGAGCTGTGAAGTAAACTCTTGGTGACATTTTCCCATTGAAGACCATACAACCAACCAAGTGAAAATGGATAAAATTTCCCTCTTGCTAATTTTTTGGTGTGCGAACAAAATGTGGTAGAAGTGTTTTCTTCAGGTCTATACCATCAATTATCAAACCCAAATATTTATTTGGATTATCATAACACTTCTTTCGATGCTTGTACAACTTTTTCATTTCACTTATTTGTTGTTCTCAATGCTCTTGAAGGGCTTTAACAATGGAATCTACACATAACGTAAAATAAATGTATTAATAAATGCATTTTCATAGTTGACCACTATAAAATTAAAAAAAATAATGTTATGAATGCTTACCTCTTTCTGCTCCTTGAAATTTATCCCTTTTTTATTTTAGAGAAGCACATATACTGCAAACCCCCATCCTTGTCTTCTTAGGAATACAAAAATTGTTGAATTCTCTCCTCCATATCTGCACTAAATATTGATATGTAATAAAATGACCATTTCCTTCAACACCTTCTGCATATTCCTTGTATAACTTGTAGATTTCTCGTCTTGAGAAATTATCTGGAATATGTATTGTATCTGTATTTGGCATACTCTCTCCATGTTTTGAAAATAATTCTTGCAGCCATGACATTTCAGTGTTTTATAGTGGCCCAAACTCTCATTTATGAGGAACTTCTGAATAATATTTAGGATCCTTTTCCAAATTATCTTGGATTCTTGATATATGAAAATTGCCAATTGAATGATTCATTTTGAAATCCTTTCTACAGAGAAATAAAGACCCAATATGATAATCATAACCTGCCAGTGTAGATTGCATGCACCCCACTAAATATGAATTCTACATGCTTTTATTCATTGACAAACAGTACTTCCTTTTCTCTAAAGTAAATTTTAAATCCATATGTTTCAAGCAATCTTTTTTAAAATAGTCACTTGAAATGAGCTCACTGATAGAACTTATTCTCGTGAGATATACTACTCTACCCCTTTTATAACTAGAACATCTTGGATTGATATGAAAAGGTCTACTCCTACTCCTAGAAACAATATTTGCTAGCAACATCTCTATCATTTCATCATTCTCTGAATAAGTATTTACATTATCATCAGGAATAATACTATTCTTACTATGATCATTTGCAATATATTTAGGAAATTCACCACCATAATTGTTTGAAAAATATTTATTACCATCTTTGGCGGCATGAAAATTTTCAATACCATCATCTGTGGTTTTGAAATATTGAATTGGAGGATATTATTCACCATCTTTATCTTTCCATTCATTACTACTGCTCTCAAAGTTCATAGGATTAGGAATATGTGGAAATTGTGACTCTTGATTTATTGGAAATTCTTCATCCCGACCTTCATCACTGCTGCTCCCATAGTCCATATGATTAGGAGTAAGTGGAAATTGAGACTCGATTTATTGGAATTTCTTCATCCTTTTGTTCATCACTGCTGCTCTCAAAGTCCACAGGGTTAGGAATAATTGTAAAATGCGACGCTTTATTTAATGAAATTTTTTCATCCCGCCATTCATCACTATTACTCTCATAATCCTTAGGATTAGGAATAAGTGGGAAATGTGACTCTCTATCCACTGAAAATTTTTCATCCTACCATTCATCACAATTTCTCTCATAGTCTTTAGGATTAGGTCTAAGTGGAAACTGTGACTCTCTATCCACTGAAAATTTTTCATCTGACCATTCATCACTATTTCTTTCATAGTCCTTAGGATTAGGACTAAGTGGCAATTGTGGCTCTCTATCCACTGAAAATTTTTCATTGTGTCAATCATCACTATTTCTCTTAAAGTCCTTAGGATTAGGAGTAAGTGGAAAATGTGAGTCTCTAGTTTTTGGAAATTCTTCATCTTTCCATTCGTCATTGTTGATATCATAGTCCAAAGGATTAGGAATACATCAACATTTAGACTCTCTATTCATTTGAAAATATTCATCTTTCATTTTGTCACTACTTCTCTCGTTATATTCATCAATATGAATAGAGTTGTTACATGACGAAGATGTTGATGCTTCATAAAGCAAAACTTCACTATCATAGGAATCCATAACACTCAAACAAGAAATGGTGAATTATCCAAATGATCTCTCTCCCAATGATGAAATTCCCTCCAATTTTTTTCGCTGAAATTTTTTGCTTGACGTATGTCCCTCCAAATTTTATTTAAATGATTTATTTGAAAATTGGTTATTAAAATATTCTCATAATATGGATCTTAATTTCGAATTAAATTCCCTAGACATTTTTCTCTTAATAATTGTTTTCAAACTAAATTAATTTTAATTAAATTATATAACTTTGACTACATTATAAATTTTATTTTTTTAATATTCATCAATGTTTTTTATCCCACATTCACCCCACCATAAACAATTCTGTTATTTCTGCTTTATAAGAAAATTCAATTTCACTATTCCACATATGACATCAAGATTTCTCGAGGTTTGTTTAAAATATTGGAACGATTTTCTAGAGCAACAACATTGTCAACGGGAGATTCTCGATTTTGAAAAGTTAGTTTTGTTTCTATTATTCTGAAAATTAGTAAGCTGTTAAAATTAATTAAAGTCAAGTTATTTTAAACCGTTAAAATTTACCATTCTTTACCATTAATTCTTTTAGGTAGAAAACAATTTTTTCTTTTTTGTATATATAAAAAAAAATTAACATGCCCATTGTGGGTGGGCCCACCTGGGGTAACACATAGTTGATCTATCCCAAGTGGGCGTGCCCAACGCCCCCTGGGAAAATGGAGGGGCCGCCTGCTTGCCCAGGGGGCCGGTGGGCACGCCCACTTGGGCTAGGGCACCTGTGTTGCGGGTTGCGGGCGGACGCGCCCATGGGGCGACGTCCGCCCACAGCACAGTGTTGTGGCCGCCCCGTGGGAGCATCAGCCCGCACCACAGCATTGTGGGCACCGTGCTACAGGTGGATGTGCCCACGGGGTGGCATTTGCCCGGGCCCGAGGGCCACCCCTTGGGTGCCCTTGTGCTGCGGGTGGATGCTGCCCTGTGTGTGGTGTCTGACCGAGCCTCTGTGCTAGTTAGGGGGGCCGATTCCCAGAATCTACCCCCTACGTGGCAAGAGGCCGATTTTGGGAATTAGCCTCCTGCCAAGCAGGGGAGCCAACTCCCTGGGCTCGGGTGGACGTCGCCCCATGGGCGCATCCACCCAAAACACGGCACCGTGGGCGCTGTGCTGCAGGCGGATGAGACCATAAGGCAGTGTCCGCTCAAGCCCGAGGGTACCCAAGGTAGGGAGGCCGATTCTGAGAATCGACCCCTTGCACATATACAAAAAAAATTAATTTTTTTTATATGCCCAAAGGGCCGATTCTGAGAATCGGGCCTAATTCTCAGAATCGGTCCTTTAGGCATATAATTTTATTTTTATTTTATATGCCCAAAGGTCCGATCTCAGAATCAGCCCTGATTCTCAAAATCAACCCTTTGGGCTTTTGAAAAAAAAAAAATTTATATGCCCAAAGGGTCGATTCTCAGAATCGACCCTCAAATTATAATTTTTTTTTAAAGGGGGTTGGGTAGATGACATGTGAAAAAAATAATTGTTTTAGAGTTTCTGTTGGGAAACATTTATAAAAATATCATTTTTTATTTAAAAAAAAATTTCTATTTTGTTTACGTAAGATATTTATTTTTTGTGATTTAGTAATTTATGTATAGATATATATGTTTGCAGGAAAATGGCATCAAGGAAGGTTTCTGTCAATCTTTCTGGACCAAAGTTAGCATTTGCATCATCTAAGGCTACAGGTGGGCCTTCAAAAAGCATTGTTGGACAAACTACACCTCAGTTAATTACTGAAGATGTGAGAGATGCATCCACAAAAGAAAATAAGTTGGTTACGTACTGGAAGAAATCAACAAAAGTGAATCGTTCAAAATATGCATGGTTTTTGAAAGATATAGA
The DNA here is from genome assembly GCA_034641835.2 of Pinus albicaulis. NCBI lineage: Eukaryota > Viridiplantae > Streptophyta > Pinopsida > Pinales > Pinaceae > Pinus > Pinus albicaulis. Next base: position 441,037,308 of record CM076584.1, read on the forward strand.
AGACGCATCTCTGCAATTATATCTATATTCTAGTAAGAATTTTGATGCTAAAAGTTGTGACCTGGTGGGAAAAGTATTAGACCTATATATTCTTCCAAATACTGAAAGTGTTTATATACTATCAAAACCACCCAAGTCACATGATAAACATAGATATCATTTTACATTGTTGATGTATAACACGGGGGAATATTCTTCAAAGATATGCAAACAATTCGTACAAAATATTGCACATAAGATTGTAAGTATTTTTATTTACACTTATCTTTTTGTGTTATCCAAATAGTATCATTGTATTTTTAATAACTTAGTTAATATTAACATATTATATTTTGTTTTACATGATTTTTCTGAGGGCATTTCAATTATGTTGGGGGGAATCTATTATATAGAGTGAGATATTATGAATTTTGTCTCCATTTTCCATGAAAATGAAGCAGAATATATGGGAAAGAAGCAAAAAAAAAAACTTCATGATGCTACAACATTGTATCAAAGGGATAAATCTAGTAAAGTTTGACATGTTACTTTTCAAAACGAGAAGGTTGAAGTTAAAGTTGAAGCTAAAGATAAAGATGAAGAATGTGTTTCCATATCTGGGTATAAGATTAGAGTTGATGTTAGAAATGAGAAGAGCCATAAAAAAACAAAAACAGGAATGCCCATGAATGTCTCCCTTATATTTGATGATTAGGAGATTTTTTCGGTTCAAGAAAATATCATAACCCATAGGAGGAAGAAACAAAAAATTGCTCATTCTGAAAAAATCATGGACAACAGTGAAGGGCCTAGTGAAAACTCCAAAGCAAGCAAGGAAATCATTATGCTAAGAGTTGATTTAGAGGATGGCGTTATGAAAATAAAATTTAATTGAGGGTGGTCAGTCATTTCAACTTAATGTCATTCAAGTCTACAAGCCAGATGAAGGAAAATTCAAATATCAAATTAGAAAGCCACACCACTTGCATGTTCACAATTTGAAAACATTGATGAGGTACAACCCTTTTCCACATGTGGTTGATTATGTTCTTCTTGTTGATCCAAGTCAGGTTCCTAAAAAAGAATCATTTGACAATTCAAAATGTTTTGAATACAAATATTATGTACTTGGGGGAAACCATTCTATAGAAGCTCAAAGGCAATTAATGGAGGAATATCCCAATAACCCGCATTTTGAAACAATGAAATGTATCATTTATGCTGGTTTAACAGATGCAAAAGAAAATTTATTGGCATGGGATCATAATTCAGATAATGACTATAGGATGTCTATGACTTTCATTGAAAGGGTCAGATTTATTCATAGTGAATTTGAAGAAAAATGTGTTCGTGATAAGAAAAAGGTTGATCATGCATTCCAGAAGGAATGTTGTATGGAAAAAATAAGTTCAAAATGTGGCAAAGTAAATTATGAAATATTCATAGGTATGGATAAAATTTTCCTGTTGGTATTTAGAACTGGAGAGATATGGGAATTGATTGATCAAATTTTTGAGTTGTGGGAGAATGTTGGCATCAAAAGTGAGAAGGTCAAAAAGTCTAAACCATTGATATGTACCAACAGTAAATCAAGTCCTGAAATCAAGCTCCTTCCAAAAGATATGACTATCACACCTTGGAGATCAATGCAAGGAGTGAAGGATGAAAGTTTGTCAAATCAATATTATCTCGTGTAAAGTCAGGAGAATTATCAATGGAGAAAATGTATGGGGAATTTCTAAAGTAAGTTTGTTATTTTTCATTTTTTTGGATTATAAATTTCCATTAAATATAATATATTGTTTTTGGTATTATTTTTTATACATAACACTATATTAACATTGTTTACTTCATTTATTCAATCACAAGGTTTATATGAGAACACAAGAACAAATGGTTAAATTATTGAATGACTATAGTTGGGATGATGTTGTACGCAACTACCCACATTCAAGTTCTACATCAGTGCTAAAAGATTTTTATCTTGCATTTAAAAAGGTATGTTCATTCATACATTCATTTATATTCATATGTATAATATTTTTAATTTATAACTTATACATTGCTTTTGTTTATTTTATTAAAGATGAAGAAGGATGTAAATGGAGCACTAGATAGTTTTAGAAGCTTTATTGAAAAAATAAAAATGGAAAGGATAAGAAAACAACATCTTAGTGATGTTGAACTTGATCCCAGTATTAATCATTTAATTTGGAATGGGCTCCACACTATCCAATATAAAATAATATGAGGTGATTGTGAAGACATTGCAAAACTCATACCTAAAAGGGATTATTCCCTAGTTATTACAAATATTCCTCATGGTTTCAATATCCCAAACATTGAATATGATAGTGACCCTTATACATATCAAGCATTTAGTAAAGTGGTTGCGGGATTTCTAGAAGTCACAACATCACCATTTTGAAGATTTGTGACATTTAATTCAAACACACAATTGGTGTTGTTATTATCAAGATTCAAGGGAAAGGCAAATTCAAGGATGCAACTTACATGGTAAGATGTTGAAATTGCATGTTTGATTAATGTTAAAAAAATAATTTATGTACAAGTTAATTGAACTTTTACTATTTCATGTTACAGGCAAAAACCAAATCTTATTTGTGGTGGAAATCAACCAACTATAAGTGAGTGTGAGTTCATTCATGTTGAAATTTTGACAAAGAATGATAGCTACAAGACTGTTCTTTTCAATCAAGTAGATGGACAGAATCATAGCCAAGTACTGGTCCATGATGTTGTTGTAAAAAAACTAACATATGAAGATAAAGAAGCAAAAGGAGAGATAGTTAACATATATCAAAAACCACAATCATTGATTAACTATATTTTAGATTTATGTTCAAATGAAGGAGATTGGGTTTTGGATTTATTTTCAGGCTCACATAAGTTTTATTATATAAGAATGAATTTCACTATTTTTAAATTTTTTGTGTTTATACTAATTTACTAAATTTTTTCTTTTTTACTTGATGATTAGGTACAACACTAGCATGTTGCTTACAAAAAGGAAGAAATTGCATTTCCATTGAAAAAGACCCAGTACAATGCAAATTTATTCATCAAAGAATCAATGCTCTTCAATTTCTTCCAGATGAAATGCAAGAAGTTGGTTTGAGAAAAGGGGATTTTAATGAATCTTGTGTGGAAAAAAAATCAAAATAACCTCAACCACCATTAGATGGAATGATTGGAAAAACATAGTTTGGGACGTTCACATACATCAAAGATCCATCAGAAGAGGAAAAATGAAACTGAAGCGAATGATGAAAATATTGTGGAAGAGGAAAATAATAATACTCTTGAAGATGAAGAGTTTGGGTTACATGATATTATTGATTAAAGATTAAGTTAAGCTTCCAAATGAAGCTCATTTTTTGTAATTATTCATAATTTATACTTGTAATGTTTTGAATCTGACATTTTATGAGAAGAAATAAATATTCTATTGTTGTTATTATATGTTTAATATTTCTATAATGTGATTTTCACTTCATTTTTATATGAAACATGTTAGTTTTCAAGAAAACTATAATTATTATTAAATTTTCACATAAAATTCACAGAAATTGCTAATTTTTTTTTTCCTATAAAAATGGTTTATTTGACATGTCAGTTTTAGCAAAAAAGACATCAAGCGTGTATATTTTCAGTTATTTCTATATTCAAAATGTGTTTTTTTATGTAAATTGTTAAAAATTATTTCTTTTTTAGTGGCAATCATTTCATGTGTAATGAAATATTATTTAACAATATATAATTAGATAGAAGATTGACACTTTAAAATTTTGACCCTTTTTATTTTTTTAACACTGTAAAAAATCAAATATATCACTTCAAAAAATAAAAGTAAAACAAAAACAAAAAAACAAATACCTGAAAAAAACTTAAACAAAATATGTAAGTGAAGAGGAAGAAGTTGAGTATCTAAAAAATTGTTAAATTTAGAAAATAATGATTAACATTTAATAGATTAGAAAAATTTAAGTAAAAAATAAGTCTTCTAAAAAAAGGGGATGATGTTGGCATCAACATTTTTCAAAATCAACCTAAAAACACTAACATTTTAAAAATAATGTCTATACTTGGTAGATAAGAAAATTTAACGTGTAAAAAACATGCAAAAAAAAATTAAGAGTATTCTCAATCAACACTTTTCAAAATCGGACCATTTTTTGCTACCTAAAAAACGAGTACTCATTTCCATTCCCATTTCAAAGTTTACATTGTTGTGTACATGTTCAAGAAAGCATTATATGGCTTGAAGCAAGCTCCAAGAGTTTGGTACAGCCGAATAGACCATTACTTTCTAAATAATGGTTTCAGAAGGAGCGAACATGAACCCATTTTGTATATCAAGAATGATCATCAAGGTAATATGTTGATACTGTGTCTTTATGTTGATGACATAATTTATACAAGAAACATGCAGCTAGATGAATTTAAAGATGTAATGAAAAATGAATTTGAAATGACAGATCTTGGATTAATGAGATACTTCTTAGGTATTGAAGTAAAAAAAACACATGATGGTATCTTTAAGGGTCAACATAAGTATGCTACTGACATTTTGAAAAAGTTTAAGATGGACAGGTGCAAACCAGTGGAGACTCCTATTGAGGTTAGTACAAAGTTAAGTAAAGATGATGTGGATATTGTCGTTAATTCGACTTTTGGTAGTATTATGTATCTAACTGCTACTAGACCTGATATAACATTTGCAACCAGTTATATTTCCAGGTTTATGGAATCTATGAAAGACTGTCATTGGAAATCTGGAAAAAGGGTGTTAAGATACATTGCAGGAACACCTACTTATGGTTTGTGGTATACAACCTCTACTGAAAGTAAGCTTCTTGGTTATACAGACATTGATTATGCAGGATGTATTGATGATCGAAAAATCACTTCTGGTTATGCTTTTCTATTTGGTAGGAATTTGATTTCGTGGTCATCCAAAAAGAAACCCATAGTTGTGTTATCTTCAACGGAAGATGAGTACATTGTAGCGAATTCAACATCATGTCAAGCAGTGTGGCTAAAGAGACTTCTCTCTTACTTCGGATGTTGAGATTCAACAAGATGATGAGCTTAGTGAAAAGTAAGCACCTTCACTAAGTGGGACCCACAGGCTATTTTTAGGTGTATGTCTATTTTTAGACATGGTGAGCATATTCTATAAGTTGCAGGATGCTATTTGTAGATGGTTGGTCAAATGTGAAAAATAGATGAAATTCTATTTTTAGAATATTGGGCGAAGTCTATTTATAGATCGTTGATCTAAAAATAGATGCATGTCGATTATTATTAGCTCTTAATAATAATCCAACAATAAACATCAATTTATTCTCTTGGAGTACTTTATTTCGGTGAAAATATTTGGAAAATCAGTGGGCTAAAGGAATTACACAATTCCTAGGGTTTATTGGTGGCTCATGCATGGAGGACTCAGCTAGAACTGAAGTGGAAAAGTTATGACAGAGTTGGAAGAGTATTTTATGGAGTTGTTATTCAGTTTAACTCAGTTAAGTGAGTTAAACTCAATTGAGCTAGTTGTATCTAGTATAACTGAAAGATACACTAGTGAGAGTTAAGTGAATTAATTATTTAATTAATTCACAACTAATAACTCACTAACAACTAAACAAAAAAAACAGTTAACTATAGTGCATGTTAGTTCCAGTGGAGACCCAGTGGAGAGATAGGTGAAAGGGTGAGATGGAATATCCGTTGTGACTATAATGATGCATTCAATGCACCTGACACACATTGGAGTTGCAAATGAGGATTCCGTAGTCAAGGCAAGGCCAATTCGAATTCATTCAGGGGTCTTCTTCAGCAGGGATTGTGCAGTGGAGGCAGGCTATCAAGAGGCAAGAAATTGGTGCATGGAGATGAAAATTTCTGCATGACAGTGTGTAATGAATCTTCATTGTACTGAGAGCTTGATGTACTAACCTTTGTATGACATTATTACATGATTCCATTGATATACATAATATATTATAGTTGGGGATTTTAGCTTTAAGCTTTCCCATTAAACAATTGTGTTATGTGCGATTGACTTTATTCACATGTGTTTGCAATTGAGTTTTAAATTTCCGCAAGTTTAACAGTGGAAGGATTCTGTATTTTGCAAGAAGATAAGTATTGTGAGATCAGGAGGATCCGATAATACATCAGTATTAATAAATTTCTACATCGGATATATAGAAAATGAACCTATTTCAATCCTTTGTGACAACACTTTCATTATTTCCTTGTCGAAGAACAATGTCTTTCATCAAAAGAGAAAACATATAGACACTCATTTTCACTTCATTCATGAACTTGTCAAAAATGGTGATATTGTTCTCAAATTTTGTGTTTCAAAGGAACAATTAGCGGATATTTTCACCAAACCACTAGGAAAAGTTAATTTTGAATTTCAGTGTCAAAAGTTAGGCATAAAACAATGTAACCCTCAAGATTAAGGGGGAGTGTTAAAGAATTAATCATGAGTTAAGAATCAGTTTCTATAGGTTTAGTTAGTAGTTAGTTGAATTGTTTATTAGTTGTAATTGTCCATCAGTGTGTGTGTGTGTATATATATATATATATATATATATATATATATATATATATATATATATATATATATATAATAAAACAAGCTGTGTGGTGTGTTTCTCATCTATTTGTTGCTTAGCTTCTCTCTACTTTGTAAATTTGTCATAAACAAGCTTTGTTATACTATGGTTTATTAATACCATGTCGAAAAAAGCCATAACTCATTTTATATGATAGTTGTTCATATGCCATTTTTTTTAATTAATCAATTTAATTAAAAGAGAAAAAAGAACATACCCACTTTGAAAATAATTCTCAATATTCTGCAAGAAGATAAATATTGTGAGATAAGGAGGATTTGGTAATACATCAGTATTAATAAATTTCTACATGGTATCGGAGCAGTTTTGATCATTGGAGATTTCAATTGTGAATAAGTGTTGAGTTTTGTGCTGGTGGAAAATTCGAATTTACTACAGAAATCTCTTGGTGCGAAAGTCGAGTATTCATTGAAATGTCTTTCAATGGTTTGCGATTGGAGTATGCCCTTGATGGTTGCTCGAATTACATAGCCTGGAAGGATAGGATGGAGGCGGTGCTTGAAGATAATGGGCTGAAGGAGTTCATCGATAGCGATGTTCCTAAGCCTGCTTCTAGCGATGCTGCAGGACTTGATGCACGGAAAAAGAAGGTAGCAAAGACAAGAAGAATTCTGTTGGAAGCTGTGAAGGAACATATTGTGTTAAGACTTCATGGGAAAGCCACACCATTTGTAATGTGGAAGGCTTTGATAGATCTTTTCCAAATCATCAACGACCAGAGGAAGTTGGCGCTGAAAGATAAGCTCAGAAAAATAAAAATGGAGAAGGGCGACAGTATTCAAAAATATCTCATGAAGTTTTTCCACTGTAGGGATGAACTGGGAAGTGTGGGAATTACTATTGATGATGAAAATTTGGTGAGCTTTGCTCTCCTTGGGCTTTCGAAGAGTTGGCATAGCTACGAAGACTCTGTTAATGGACGGGAGAAACTGTTGGGTTGGGAGCGACTTTGGTCGGATCTTGTGTAGGAGGAGATAAGGCGAAGTACCAAGGATGGCTCTTCATCAAAGAATGATGATGAAGAGAATTTTGCTTTGGCTGCCAAATAAAGGAAAGGAAAGGGGAAGAAATCCCATCAAAAGTCCGAAGCTAAAGGCAAGAAGCTGGATTTGTCCGAAGTGAAGTGTTTTCACTGTCACAAACATGGGCATCTCGCCACTAACTACCCACAGAAAAAGAAGAACAAGAAGGTTGTTGGGGCTGCAGCTGGAGAGGCCTTAGCCTCGAAATTTGAACTTGATTTCTCTTTGATCGCATGATTTGTTTCAAGCTCAATGGGATCGATGTGGTATCTTGATAGTGGTGCGTCTTTCCATATGACAGGAGACAAGGAGTTGTTTAGTGACTTGGAGGAGAAGGATCTCCAAATGCATATAGATATGGGCAATGATGGAAATACAGTGCGACTGACATTGAAACCATCACCTTTGAGAGGGAGTCAGGTAAACCATTTATGTTGAAATATGTTATGCATGTTCCAGGTCTGAAGAAGAACTTGGTCTTGGTCGCAATGTTGGAAGACAAAGGTTATGACATTGTTTTCAGTAAGAGAAAAGATTTCATACGACATAAAACAACGGGTCAAACCAAGAGGATAGAGATTTGAGTTAATAATCTCTACAAGCTGAAGGTAGATGGTTGTGATACAATGATGGGAAAAGTAGAAGAAGTGGTGAGCCGGGATGAGGGCGAATTATGGCACAGGAGATTGGGCCATCTTCACCATGGCGCCTTGAAGATTTTGCAACAGATTTCTACTGGAATTCTCAAGGGTACTCTTGCGCAGTCAGATAAGTGCAAGGGATGTACTATGGGTAAGTTTGTGAATACCACCTTTCATGAGAAGGAGAACCGTGCTTCGGTGATCCTGGAGAGAATTCACATAGACGTGTGTGGAAATTTCTCGGTTGCTTCAACAACAAAACACAGGTATTATGTTATATTTTTTTATGACTATTCTCATAGATGCTGTATCATTTTCATGCAGAAGAAGAGCAAAACATTCTCAAAGTTCTGTGAGTTTAAAGCATTGGTGGAGAAGGAGTTGGGGAAGCAAGTGAAGGCTCTACGGAGCGATAATGGTGGTGAATATATCTCAAACGAATTCAAAGAATTCAGTAGAAAAGAAGGAATTCAAAGAGAACTCATAGCGCCTCATAACCCACAGCAGAATGGAGTCGTGGAGAGGAAGAACATAACGATTTGGGTGTTGCACAAGCTATGCTACATGACTAGGGCCTACCGATGCACTTGTGGGCAGAAGCCTGCAACACTGCAGTTTATGTGAAAAACTGTTGTCCTCATAGAGTACTTGGCATGAGTACACCTGAAGAAGCTTTTACTGGTAGGAAGCCTGATATTTCTCATTTGAAGATTTTTGGCTCATCTGTTTACATTCATGTGAAAAAGGATGCCAGGAAGAAGATGGAGCCGACTGCAGAAGTTGGGATATTTTTGGGGTACACAGAAACACCCCATAATTATCATTTGTATTTGCCAAATATTCGAATGACTGTGGTGCGACGGGACATAAAATTCAGTGAGGTGAAAGCCATGAAGTTGTCGCTTGAGAGGGAGCTACACTTGCATGCAGAGGAGGAACTTCTTGTTCCCAAAGATGAGCCTCTAGATGTGGATCAGCCACTGGAGGAGATTCATGGAGTGGAGGAGTCCACTCATGCAGAACCAAAAATCAGAACAGGCAGAAGGTGTACCACAGAAGCTAAGAGACTGAAGCTTGATGCGACACAAAATGTAGGAGTCCTTACATCACAACGCAGACAGAGACAGTCACCTTACCAATTTACTGGATACATGGCTCTTATGAGCAAGTGTATCTTGACAGAGCCATCTTCTTTTGAAGAAGCAGCGTAGGAGCCCACATGGGTAGATGCCATGGTGGAGGAGTATGACTCCATTATCAGAAACAGTTCTTGGGATATTATTCCAAGGCCGATGGGTAAATCAGTGGTAGATTTGAAATGGATCTACAAGGTAAAGCAAGCTGTTTATGGGAGCGTCGAGAAGTATAAGGAAATATTTGTTGCCAGAGGCTTATCACATATCGAGGGGATTGATTATGAAGAAACCTTTGCACCTGTCGCACGATATTCTTCCATAAGGACCATCCTTGCTCTCTCAGCACAGTTGGGTTGACACATTCATCATATGGATGTGAAGACTACGTTCCTTAATGGGATCATTAAGGAAGAGGTGTACATTGAGAAGCTTGAAGGATTTGAGATCTTTAACAGCGAGTCACCTGTGTGCAGACTCAAAATAACGTTGTATGGGTTGAAGCAAGCACCACGTGCTTGGTACACACGGATCAATAGATATTTCACTGGACTTGGCTTCACCAAGAGTGAGGCGGATGAAAAACTGTACCAAATTGTGGTGGAGGGTAAGCTTTTAATCATTGTTCTTTATGTTGATGATTTAATACTAATGGGTGATGAGCAATTGATACACTAATGCAAGGCAGATCTTGCAAAGGAGTTCAAGATGAAGGATTTGGGCCTCCTTCATTATTTCCTTGGATTGGAAATATGGTAGTGAGAAGGTGAACTGTTTGTGTCTCAGGGAAAGTATGCTCGGGAGATACTTGGTAAGTTTCACATGGAGGACTGCAAGCCCATGGATACTCCTCTTCCAGGAAATTGGAGGAAAGAGGATGCTACATCGGTAGAGGTAGTGGATGCCACTGTTTATCGACAATTGGTGGGTTTGCTCATGTATTTAGCTAATACAAGACCTGAAATATGCTATGCGGTGAACCAGATTTCACAAGCGATGGTTAAGCCCACCAAGCTATTTTGGAAGGCAGACAAGCATGTCGTGAGGTATCTCAAGGGCACATCTGAGTATGGCTTATGGTACAGATAGATGAATGAGGTGAAGTTGCATGGCTTCATGGATGCAGATTGGGCAGGCAACCCAACAGACAAAAAGAGCACATCAGGAGGGGTTTTCAGTATCAGATCTACAAAATTTTCTTGGTACAATAGGAAACAAATATCCATGGCACTCAGTTCAGTGGAAGAAGAATACATGGCAGCAAGTCAAGCTGCATGTGAGGCTATCTGGATGAGGAAGATCTTGGTCGGTTTGTTTGGTTCACATTTAGATCCTATAGTGATACATTGTGATAATTAGAGTTGCATTAAACTCTCGATTAATCCTGTGTTTCATGATAGATATAAACATATTGATATCCGGTATCATCATATCAGAGATTGTGTATAGTGGAAGATCCTGTTGCTTCAGTACATTCCTACAGAAGATCAGGATGCAGACATTCTGACGAAGGCACTTGGCAGGAGCAAATTCGAATACCATAGAGGCAGGATCAGGGTGAAGGATAATCCCTATCTTCTTGAGAGGGAGTTTTGAGATTCAACAAGATGATGAGCTTAGTGAAAAGTAAGCACCTTCACTAAGTGGGGCCCGTAGGCTATTTTTAGGTGTATGTCTATTTTTAGACATGGTGAGCATATTCTATAAGTTGCAGGATGCTATTTGTAGATTGTTGTTCAAATGTGAAAAATAGATGAAATTCTATTTTTAGAATATTGGGTGAAGTCTATTTATAGATCGTCGATCTAAAAATAGATGCATGTCGATTATTATTAGCTCTTAATAACAATCCAACGATAAACATCAACTTATTCTCTCGGAGCACTTTATTTCAGTGAACTGATTTGGAAAATTAGTGGGCTGAAGGAATTATGCAATTCCTAGGGTTTATTGGTGGCTCATGCATGAAGGACTCAGTTAGAACTAAAGTGGAAAAGTTATGACAGAGTTGGATGAGTAGTTTATGGAGTTGTTATTTAGTTTAACTCAGTTAAGTGAGTTAAACTCAGTTGAGCTAGTTGTATCTAGTATAACTGAAAGATACACTAGTGAGAGTTAAGTGAATTAATGAGCTAATTAATTCACAACTAATAACTCATTAACAACTGAACAGAAACAACAGTTAACTACAGTGCATGTTATTTCTAGTTGAGACCTAGTGGAGAGATAGGTGAAAGGGTGAGATGGACTATCCATTGTGACTATAGTGATGTATTCAATGCATCTGACACACATTGCAGTTGCAAATGAGGATTGCGTAGTCAAGGCAAGGCCAATTCAAATTCATTGAGGGTTATTCTTCAGCAGGGATTGTGCAGTGGAGGCAGGCTGTTAGGAGGCAAGAAATCGGTGCATGGAGATGCAAATTTCTGCATGACAGTGTGTAATGAATCTACATTGTACTGAGAGCTTGATGTGCTAAGCTTTGTATGAGATTATTACATGATTCCATTGATATACATAATATATGATAGTTGGGGTTTTTAGCTTTAAGCTTTCTCATTAAACAATTGTGTTATGTGCAATTGAATTTATTCACATGTGTTTGCAATTGAGTTTTAAATTTCCGCAAGTTTAACAGTGGAAGGATTCTGTATTTTGCAAGAAGATAAGTATTGTGAGATCAGGAGGATCCGGTAATACATCAGTATTAATAAATTTCTACATCGGATATACAGAAAATGAACCTATTTCAATCCTTTGTGACAACACTTCCATTATTTCGTTGTCGAATAACAATGTCTTTCATCAAAAGAGCAAACATATAGACACTCATTTTCACTTCATTCATGAACTTGTCAAAAATGGTGATATTGTTCTCAAATTTTGTGTTTCAAAGGAACAATTAGCAGATATTTTCACCAAACCACTAGGAAAAGTTAATTTTGAATTTCAGTGTCAAAAGTTAGGCATAAAACAATGTAACCCTCAAGATTAAGGGGGAGTGTTAAAGAATTAATCATGAGTTAAGAATCAGTTTCTATAGGTTTAGTTAGTAGTTAGTTGAACTGTTTATTAGTTGTAACTGTCCATCAGTGTGTGTATATATATATATATATATATATATATATATATATATCCATAATAAAACAAGCTGTGTGGTGTGTTTCTCATCTATTTGTTGCTTAGCTTCTCTCTGCTTTGTAAATTTGTCATAAACAAGCTTTGTTATACTATGGTTTATTAATACCATGTCGAAAAAAGCCATAACTCATTTTATATGATAGTTGTTCATATGCCATTTTTTTTAATTAATCAATTTAATTAAAAGAGAAAAAAGAACATACCCACTTTGAAAATAATTCTCAATCTTAGATTTGTAAATACTACTAAAACTATTATACAGTATCCTATGAAGGTTAAATCTCTACTATCTATTATTCAGTTAATAATGTTAATAATTAATTTAAAATTCTAAACCTTATTTCAAAATAAAATTACATTATTTATATATTCTTTTCCATTATAATTTATTATGTTTTTATTATTAATTTTTATGTTATCTATTTTTTTAATCATAAATTGTATTGAAAAAAAATTACAAACTAATTTTATAAGTAATCTTGTTAATTTTATAACATATTTCTTTCCACACTTCATTTCAAAAATAATTTCATATTTTAAATTCAAAATTCAGTGCCCTTGTCAACGTGAATTTAATAAGGATATTCTTCCTTGCCACTATATTTGGTAGTCTATTTTCTAATAGCGTTACTTTTTGCCTCTATATTTGTTGGATAAGGAGTCTACGTGGTCAATACAAATTTGGGTGATGAACTCGCATGGGATTTCTTTATTTATCTCTGAATCACCATCACCACCTAATTTTTATATAAATTTGAATATTATTAGTCAATGGAAATTTTATATAAATTTGAATATTAGAAGTTAATGGAAATTTTTGTTGATAACCTCCATGACCTATCTTGTTAATTTTATAAAATATTTTTAACAAGATATTTGGGGGAGGTTATCAACCAAAAAAAATTTTATTATAAAATTGCAGTTGTTTCTCTGAAAAGTATGTGATGGTAGCAAGGAAGGAGGCATGAAGGTGCAGGGGAACAGTAGCACTGTGGTTGTGATTCATATTTTGCCCTTTCCCTTTGGATTCTTTGTTTACTTAGTGGTTGATTTTATTTTTTTTCCACTAATGTTTAGAGAATTAGTTTAGTGATGAGGTGTATGTTTAGAGAATTAGTTTAGTGAATTAGTTTATTTTTTTTCCACTAATTAGTTTAGAGAATTAGTTTATGTTTAGAGAATTAGTTTAGTGAATTAGTTTAGAGAATTAGTTTAGTGAATTAGTTTATTTTTTTTCCACTAATGTTTAGAGAATTAGTTTAGTGATGAGGTGTATGTTTAGAGAATTAGTTTAGTGATGAGGTGTATGTTTCAATATGACTTTTAAGTTTAGTTTAGTTTTGCCGATAGAGATGGGCATTGACTTTGAATTTAAGTTTATATTTAACTAAAACATGCTGTTTATTTTTTTAAATATTTTTTTTATATGATGTATTGGAGTGTTATAAATATTTTGTTTGGATTGTTTTTATTATTATTATTGGGAAAATTGTGTGAGAATATGTTTTTTAAAATGAACATTTATATGATGCAATGAAGTGTTATAAATATTTTGTATATTTTTTATTATTATTATTTGGGAAAATTGTGTGGCAATATTCTAAATCAAATTGTGAATGTATAATAATACCACTGTGAATGTAAAATAAGATAATTTAAGATAATTATTTGATTAAAATTCATGTTGTAATCATTTGAAAAATTGAGAAAATTTATGAATAATTATTAAAGTTTATATTTGGGTGAGAGGCAATGTAAAGTTTAAATGTTTTACCCATATGTAATTATTTAAAACTTCACATAGTTTAATTATTAGATGTTTTTGTTTTCTTGGGGTATTTTATTTGGTCAATTTTGTCTAAATTTTTTTTGGGATTGTAAGTTTTAGCTGTAGAATCTACATAATTCATGTGTCCTACGAGTTTTTTAGGATATTGCCAAAAATTATATAACCAAATTCTAGCGAAAAAAAAGCAAAAACCATCTTATAGTTAGAGTGTTCCTTAAAACATACATTTTATACCGACATGATTATATGTAAGGGTCACTATACACATATAAATATTACACATCCTCATTGATGTGATCATCAATTCATTGTTTAAAATACAAGTAATGTATTCTCATAAGGATAATTTCAACTATAAACTTTTACATTTTAGCATTGATATCAAAGCACAATTGAGTGCCATTAGGAAACTAGGTTCATCCCACCAAGAAAATCATATGATAGTTCATACCACCATCATTTGTACATCACCGTTACACCAACCTCTAATAAGTTTGCCAACCAACCAATATCATTTTTATGTTAATGTACTAGCAACAAATTGTTAGTGGCTAAATTTTGTCTGTCCTTATCAAAACACAATCACATGTAATTTTCAATCGCTTTGTCATGTAATGGTATGAAACTAGTTGTATAATTTGTAATTTGTATGTCAATGTCTAATTTCTACAAATTCCTTTCTATTTTTTGTAACAAATGCTAAATCTGTAAGATTGGGATCTTTTTCCAATAACATTTGTTGAATTAATGGAAGAACCCCATTCAATAACAAATTATAATTAATTTCTTCAAATCGTTCTATCCATACTTTTATGTAATCAAAGATGATTTATAATATAAAAATGTATTGCATCCCATTAGTCACAACCTAAAAAAAATTATATTAAGTTTAAGTACCAGCCATTACTATAATTTATTTATTGAAGTATGAAGATTTATACAAAGTCTTAAGTGCCCACTCAAAATTGTTGGTTTACTTGTCATCCCATATGCAAAGCATATAAATTGAAAAACATGTGACGACAATCATAAATAACATGGATAAGGGGTTGTTTAAAGATATACTTAAGAAACTAAAATGGTTGACAATTATGTCATAATTTTTTAAAACTCCACTATAGTGATGAGGCTATCAGGAAAAATCAAGATAGAACAAAATGCATCAATAAAGTAAAGATGAAATTACTAATTATGATAGGAAGGATGATAGTGGGGCCATCAATTTGGTTAATAAAATTGAAGGAAGATTCACATCAATTTGGTCAACTTGCATGCAAGAAAAGATACTAATAATTTCACATTGTTATAAGGAAATGTTTATATTTGGTTCCTGGTTTAAAAAAATAGTTGTTTCTTGATAAATTAAAAATCGTCATCAATTACTTGTTAAATAGGTTTTAAAATGAAGAAGAAGATAATATCTGCATCGATTTCTCCCGCCTATACCAAATAGGGACAATGTAAAAATAAAGTCATGAGTGGGAAATCCTTGCAACCAGAAATCATGAGGGTATAGATACTTCAACAACTGAAAATGCACATTGTAATGTTGAAACATATATTGAATCCTAAATAAGTGGATGAAACCACAAAGTGCAACAATGTTGATCAAATAAAAAAACCTTGTTTAATGAAATGTAACTTTTGAACCACCAAAAAGACAAATGGCTATAATTAACAAAGCTAATGCAACAATAATAAACTCCACCACTCATAAAGGGAGAAAAAGAAAGAAAATAATTTTCACAATAATGATCATAAATTGGTTGTAGGACACCAATTTCCATAAGTGCCATTACACTATTGCAAAAGATTGAATGGGAAGGGAGTAGAAATCCTAGACATAAAAGATGAAATCACTACTAGGCATGTGAAACAAATTGACAAATGATAGAACTTAGCTCAAAATACCATTAACAACAATCACGTGCATTATGAATCTTGAAATGAAGGAGAATTCCTACTTTGAAAGGTTATAAAACCTAGTGTAAAGTATACTCCATCACACGTAACAATGGTAAATGAGAGTTCTAAAAAAAGAAGAAGCTTAAACTTATAATTTTCATTGCATCCATATCAATAAATTTGGAAATGAAATGAAGACTTTGAAATTGAGAAGAATCATAAATAACAAGGATGTAAAGATACATGTAAATTGTGGCAAAAAACATCCTTACATAAAAATTATTTTCAAAAAAATAAATAAATATTTGTTTATCTTATTAAGAATATCAAAATAAATATCACTAATAGAAAACAAATTAAAAAAATAAAAAGATACCATAACAAATTTTTGTACAAATACAAAACTACAAAACTTAAAAGTAAAAAAAAGGAATTTTAAATTGTACCAATTAATAAAATAGATATGTTATTAGGTATTAAATAGTTAATACACTTGGTTACAAAACTACAAAACTTGAAAATAAAAATATAATTTTAAATTGTGCCAATTAATAAAATAGATATGTTATTAGGTATTAAATGTTTGATACACTTGGTTACTTATACCCTAAAGCTTCATAAACCATATATAAAATTCAAATAAAATATAAAAAAAAATAATTAAATAAATCATAATTTTCTTATTGAAAAACAAATTTGTCATATTCAAGAAAAAAATCTATATTATATTAGTAATCACAGAACACTACATTTAAAAAAAATTCAAAACATTATAATCAAATTATAAACAAACCTAGGCAACCTTTAAATCAAGTTCACCCTCTCCACCCATGACAAAAGGACCAAAGAAGACAATTCAAAAAGGGAAGTCATCCAAAGCCTACTCTTTTCAAGAATGCCTTTTACGATTGAAAGGAGAACAATGCTATGAATTTAAAATAACATACATAAATACATGAACATGTAATTTAGAGTCTGTAACTTAGAGTAAATATATCAAACTCTAGGAGTAATAATTAAAAGGCACAACTTGCAAAGACACGATTTTATGTGAAGGTTCACTATGGGCATATAAATCTCATTCATATTATCATCAATTCATCTTTTAAAATATAAATATTTTATAATTCCTATAATGATAATTATCTATTGTAATTTTTTTTTTAATGTTTAGAACAATACTTCCCATGCCAGGGAATTCCGGGTAAATGTGGCATTGGTATATCTTGTTTATAAAGAAAAATCTTTATTTCTCTTTCATGTATTCATTATTCATTAGGTCTAGGAACTAATAATAAAGTGGGTTTTATGTTTTGTGGTTATTTTTGAAATTGGAACATTCTAAGTAATTGGTGATTTTAAGTTGGAACATTCTAAGTAATTGGTGATTTTAAATTGTTAATAGATTCAAACAAATGATAAGAATCATAATGAAAATTTAATATTAAATTTAATTATAAACTAAATATTAATGGGTGATTTTAAATTGTTAATAGATTCAAATAAATGATAAGAATTATAATGAAAATTTAATATTTGATCTAGTTATGAACTAAATATTTGACAAAAGAAAGACTTTTTTATAGATCTTTTTTTCTCACATTTATACAAAATAGAATTAAATAAGACATACATTATTTAAATATATATATATTATTTTAGAAAAATATTTTTATTGAATAAAAATTTTTGGAAGACTTCTTATTCTTTAAATTTATTATTATTTATTGATACTTTAAGGAAGTCTTATATTTCGTTATATGTTTCTAGTTACATTAAAACTCTATATAGAACATAAAATAGTAGTAATTTGAATCTAAGTATGTTTGTTGAAGGCCTTATATAGGGCCTGAAGTGGTTGTAATTTTCAAGTGTGTTGAAGCACATGCAAAGTAGAAATGACCATGTATGATTGTAATATGTCATTTTTTTATATGTTTATTTCAAGTTCTCTTTATTAAAGGAAGTAGAAGTCATTGGTTCTAATAATGTCAACAACACAAGTGTATGTATATTATAAATGAAATAATGAATATAGAGATTTTTACGGGAACAAAAATAATCTTCATAGAACGATAAATAATAGCTACATATACTGCCATAATTAATTACATTAAAATCATTAGATAACAACTAATTTTTGTTTAAGGACTTCTATTTATCATGATGTTGCACTCCTAACTCCACTTGGGAGTGTGTGCAACTACTACATTCCTATTGGAATATTTTGGCCAAGAGACCATAAGCAAGGTATTTATTTTTCCAAAGATACACCTAACTTGCACTGGCCTGGGCAACTATCACAAGTACTAGTGTACAACTAATATGGGCATAACAGTAACTGTATCATTAGAGAGACCTAACTTGGTGGGGTCACTAATAACACCTTTCTTTCATTGACCCAACTAGCCATTATTGGTAATTCAATTAAAAATTTATGAACTAGATTATGATTAATATACTTGTATACTAAAGCTAGGTGTACTAATAGTGATCTCTTATGGACATATTGAGTGGTAATGTGGCACTTTCCTTGGTTGGAGAAACTAGATGAGTAACCAAGGAGGACAAGAGAGATGATAACATTTTTTCATAGAGTAGCATAATGTTAAACAATAGGTATCCACACCAAATTGATAGTAGACTCGGTGGACTCTAAATTAATAACAAGAAAAATGGGAGGGCCATAATAAAATGGGGCCTAAAGCCATTAATCTCAAATTGAAGAGAAAGCCAACCCCTCAAGGGGATACCCTAAAAATGACAACTTTATTTAAAACTAGGGTGTAACACATTAAAAGAAGAGCAAAATGATGAAAGTAAATTGAGAAATGTGGAGTCCCTACTTGACTAGACAAACAATAATTCTATCAATAAGTCAACATTTCCATATAAATAAGAAAAAATATCATATAAAATACAATAGAATAGAGATAATAATAATCACAACACATCACCATAACCAACTATAAAGACAAATAAAATAAAATAAAAAAATCATAATTTTAGAAGATATAGATATCAAAATAAATAATTTCTATATTTTCAAAACCACATAAAAAATCTCACAAAAATTAAATAGATTTTTTTATAAACAACCAATTATCAAACCAAAAATTTACCTCTCTAATAATACAACTAATATATTTAAAATATTCAATATTTAAAAAATAAATAAATACACACTAAACCTATCATACTACATCAATTTTCAAATTTCCATCTCTCACAACTCAATAAATGTTTATAGATTATACTATTTTTATGTAGATTATATTACTTTTTCTATACGATATATAACTAGCGAAAAATATAAGGTACATAATGGTGCTAAGATGCATATGCAAAAGTTAAAACACTTTTTGCTAAATATTTTGATAATTTTGATATTGATATTAAAATTCCCCTGTAATAGTTCAGTGGAGCATGATACACTTAAATCACTTAATTTATTATAAAAAAAAATCAAACTATTATTTTAAATTTACAAAGTCTATACTTCATTGATTCGGAATTATTTTAGAATATATATATATATATATATATATATATATATATATATATATATCTTTATTAAAAGTTATTTTTAAGAAGTCATGATATTTTAGACTTTAATAAGCATTGGAAAAACGCAAGTATATATATATTTTTGAGAAGACCCACATTGATAAAAACTGAAAATACATTAAAACAACATGTTCAAACACATTATTTTAATGTATCTTCAATTTTTATCAATGCGAACCTTCTCAAAAGTATATATATATATATATATATATATATATATATATATATATATTTTGCGAGATGCCTACAAAGGTTTGAAGTATCATGACTTCTAACAAATTTTTTAATATATATATATATATATATATATATATATATATATATATATATATATATATATATATATATTTTTTTTTTTTTTTAATTTTGGATCTATCAAGTATCGAGAGGGATCAAATTTCTTTTCACTCTAAAAGAGGTTTGTATCTCACGAGATTTAATCCCTTGGTGCTTGGTAGACCAGAGTTAAGATGGATATAGGTTGGTTTAATTTTCCCTTTTAAATAGGCTATAATCCACATGCCATATCATGGGTCAATTTTTTTTATTTTTTTATGTTTATTTTATATTTTATATTTTTATATTTTATATTTTTTTTTAAACCGAGTTAAAATGTTTACATTACATTACAATGTCTCTACCATACTGGGCTAGGGTTATTTTTATTTTGACTGAGATAAAATGTTTACATTACATTACGTTATGTTACACCATCTCTACCATATTGGGCTGGAGAGCGCCTCTTTGCACACTAATGCTAGTGGTTACAATTAATATCCATTGAAATCAATTATAGTTTATAGACCTTAAGAAAGGTAAGGAATTACTTGGTTTGTTTTAGAATTTTATTTCTATGCTCAAATTTTTTGAAAAGAAACATTTCTAAATCACCATAGTTTTAATGAGTTACAAAGTTATGATTGTTGGTATTATAACAAATTGTGGTTTAAGAGATTGCTTTTCATCCCCTCTTAGTATCACAAAGATGACAAATTCTTGCAACCCGTGACACTTTAAAAAATGTCCAATGCTCCATTTCACCATAAAGCTCATGAGGATTTTTTCTTATTTTAGCAATGTTCACTTATGCCAAAATAAATAGATAATTTTGATACTCTTGATTATGGTTGATGATCTCCTTATAATATATTCATTTTATTTTGTCCTTTAATTCTTTATTGCACCTAAATTTCTTCTTAAAATTAAATATACTAATATTTTAATATTATTGTTATTATATTGAGTGACCTCTTCCTTGATTCTTGAATGGTTTAGTCAAGGCTTGGCATCTTTATGCCAACTCTGCTTAAGTCTCAAGTGGTTTTGACTCAAATTTGAAGCAATTTTAGGAAGCCTCATGTCTTCCATGTTGTTGATCTTGTTCTTTTTCATTAGGTACCCAATCATAGTCATGTTCTTGATGCTGGAAAGGCTCACTTCCATGACAGGGTTAGGATAAGGTCTATTGCTTTTAATTTTTAGAATCTAAGTTATAAAAAACTTTTGATTTTCTCTATCTTTCTCCATATTTCTCTAGAGATATTATAGCCCTAAATCTCATAACCATATGAAATAATAGGAGTGACGAGAATCTTAAAGAGGAGTTTCTTATTATCTTATAGCCAAATGTTTTTTTATTTACAACTGTATTCAAGCCCATAATGAACTTTCCACCCTTCATTTACCCTTTTCTCAATACCATAGTTCCAATTAAGCTTGTGATGAAGATAAAATCCAATATATTTGTATGGAGTCACTTACTCCAAATTTTTGTTGTCATACAAGAAATTAGCATAAGTGATATTTTTGGATTTGATTATCATAACCTTGCTGTTAGTGTAAACAATCATACCCATAATAGAGTAGAAATCCTTGAGAATTTTTAGTTGTTTTTCAAAGATCATATGAACTTCTCACCCTAAGAACAATATCATTAGCATAAAGAATATGGATGATGACTATTAGAGGAAATTTTAGCCTAAAAGTGCCCATGAAATTTTCATGTAATTTTAATGTAATTTCCATATCATAATATGTAAACTAATAAAAATTCCTTTAAATTTAAAAATAGGTACATGAAAATATTTTGGAGGGAAAAGAAGAAAAACAAAAAAATTAATTGTATTTTGGCTTATCTGCTTATAGGTTTATTCAAATTTCAAGTGCAGACACTCGTTGGATGCATAATTAAACTCCACATCCAACGAAAACCTATTATGCATAATTTTGAGAAGATCCACAATGAAAAAAACTAAAAATACGTTTAAACAACATGTTCAAGAAAACTATTTTAATGTATCTTCAATTTTTATCAATGTGGGTCTTCTCAAAAGTATGCATAATGGTTACTCGTTGGATGTGGAATTTAATTCCACATCCAATGAGTGTCTACACTTGAAATTTGAGTAAGCCTATAAGGAGATAAGCAAAAAATACAATTGAAAAAAGTATTTTTTTCATTTCCCTCCAAAATTCATAACTCTTATTTTATTATTTTAACTATTATTTTATTATATTTCTTTAGGAGGCCACTTTTAGGCTGGAATTTCCTCAAATATGTTACTAGTTAGAGTTGGAATAACTTAAAATACTTCGTTGAAACAACCATACAACTCATTAAGATAAAAAAGGTAAGGAATGGGAAACAACCATACTTAACTCCAATATTATAATTAATTTCTTTCAAGCAACCTTCAATGTTCCTAAACTTGGAAATAATGTTCTTTTATATCCTTATCATAGTAGATTTCAAATTAGGCGATTCTTGTACAAATTATCATAGTAGCTTTCAAATCAGAAGGAAATTTTAGCTCTAATAATTTATTTCAAAATTTATTTAGGAGCATTGTACACACCCTTCCACCCTCTTGTCCTATCTTAGGTTGTGAGAGGTGTTACCTGTTTGCTTTGACCTAATCTCTAAGGCCTATCATAAGTATGGGGTTACATGACCTCTTTTCCTCAAAGTATTCAAATCTCAAAACGAATGCCACCATCACATTCAACTCATTGAGAGGTTTTTGCCAATATAAATTTCACCTCAATTTGATTCCCAAATTGAAATTTATTCCTACGAGAAGCTTGGCCTATTATAATAGGCCATGTCATATTTATGATACCATGTTGCATTCAGATAATATCTCATTTGGCCCACATGGCACTACCATGTGAACACAATTTTGGTTCCATCAGATCCTCACACCTTGGAATTTTCCCTTGTTTCACCGTCATACTCGGATCGTGCCTATCTAACCTTTCAACCTTGTGCTACCCCTCACCACCAATGGATCCCCAAATCTCCATATTCATTTCCCATGTGAAGTCAATTTGGAGTGTTAGGGTCCTATAAATTATAGGATCTCAAGGTGATTGAGTATTCAAGTTGTAATTCCATATGGTACATGATTTTCAATAGTCAAATGACTTCCAAAAAAAAATATGAAAAAATAAAAATAAAAGAAGGTATATTGAAAAAAGAAAAAAGAAAATAAAAAGAAATAAAATGCCAAAAATAATCATATTGAAAGTGTTGCAAGTCAAAATGGCACTACTGATTATATTAGTTTGTTCAATCATACATTCTAAGCATGATGAAAAATTTTAAATTTTTGTTAGATAGGTTAGAAAATAAGGATTTTCCAAACAGTTCAATATTGGAAAATCAGTAGTTAGGAAGAAATAAAATTGACTCAAAAGTTTAATTTGAGTCAATAAAAGTAATAAGGGAAAGAATAGGTTAGAATTTCATAAAAAAAAGAGATTTGGGTCTGCAAGCCTAAATGCACCCTATATAAGGATAATGAAAAAATTTTAGATTAGTGAAAGGGTAAGTAGAATGAAAGAAAATATATGTGGAGAGACTTGAAATTGATTCCAGAGCATCATTCAAAAGACTTCATGTATTCTCAGGTTGAAGAGAAAAAATAAAAAAACAAAGGAGTTTTATCCTATGTTTCGGGGATTAATTATTTTAACCGTTATTGGACATATTCTATGTCAAATCCTAAGTCCTTATCTTTATACCCCGTCAAAAAATTTCACTTAATCTACCTGACCCCACAACCGCTCATCCATCCCATCAGCGTTAAACTCTTGCCACCTTCTGTATCATCTCCCCCCCCACCATTACATCTGACGGTCCACATTATTTTCGACCCCCCCTCATCCTTCGAAAATTAACGCCATAGGCGGGGGGGGGGGGGTCCGAAATGGGTGGTATCCTAAAGCGGCCCATCTGCTACATGTTGGGTATTGATCTTGTCACACCCTCCCCCCCATGTTTTCCCTCTTACCAGCCAACATCCCCTCCGAAAAGTGGTTTCCACCGTGATAAAACCATGCTCTTGATCATGAATTCCCCTCCATACTCATTGCTCCACATCGCCATTCCTGTCACATCTGCCCAATCACCTCCACTCCTCCCTAAATACTCGTTAATCATTTAATTGTTTAAGCCGTTATCCAATGGGCTCGAGCCATCTTAATAGAAACCCCACCACACTACAAAACTACCTTTCCCAACCTGTTTCAAAGTTTACATTGCTTCAGTGTTTCTTTTGTAACAGGTGATAAAAGTTAAGGTTTTACAGATCTCAAGAGAATGCGCGACACATTTCAATTATCCGCAGATCACACAAAACTCCCCCTTCTTCAGTCCCCTTTTCTCCTAGTTCCCCTTCTGATCAACAAAATTCCCTTCTATTTTCCCCTCTCTGTTCGATTCCATTTCTAATCTGTGCACTATCAAAAACACAGTCAGTTTCATTTTTTAGAAACTATAATGCCTCCAAAGAAGAAAGAGCAAGAACCATTTAATCCAATGGTTCACTCTCGTGTAGACCTTGACCATGTGGCCCTTGCTGACAGGGATTTTAAGATCCATGAGACTCTTTCAAATTTTGATCTTTTTGATATATACTTTTGGTTGGAGGATAAGCTTATTGATGAGGTCTATGATATAGGGCTATGGGACACTAAACTAACAAATTATATATTCCAAAAAACCCACAGTTGCCCTAAATTTATTAGAAGGTGTCATGCATGCTATGATATAAACCAGAGGGCTATTGTTTCTTCCACAAGAGAAGTTCCTTTCACCATTAGTGCCCATTCCATCATGAAAATGATGCAATTTCTAGTTATTTAAGAAACCACGCCTTTTTCCTATGAAACCCTTAGAGAATTATATCAAAAGTTTATTTTTTCCAGTAGAGCCAAAACACTTGAATTATTCATGGCTACAGACACTCCCTTGCCCAAGAAAAATCCTCAATATCCATCTTCTACATTCCCTGATTGGACTCAACATATAGTCACTGTCCTTTCTTACCTGCTAGGATATCATTCAAATCAGTGGATAGATGAAGCCATGATAGGCTTCCTAAACATACTGTCATCATAGTCTAAACCCTCCATTATGTTTAATTTCAGTCAATTCTTGGCAGATGCATTCATGACCAGTTTGTCAATTTTCACATAGAGGAAGTGTTTAAATACACTTCAGTCCTTATTTATATGTTTGTATATTTTTAGGCAAACAGGTTCCAGTTTACAATGAGAAAAGTGAATGAAGATTCCCAACCTTAGTCTGTCATCTTTTGGATAACAATGCTAATGAAAGATAAGAAGGATTACACTTACAAAATATTTGTTGAATTATTTGTGCATCCAGCTATGAGTATCGTCAACAGCATAGTGGAACCAAGGATCAGTGAAGACATTAGAAATATCATGCAGCTGTTGGACCAAGTCAGAACTAGAGATTGGTACTTGTACCAAAACTATACAAAAATTAGAATATATGATAAATGTATGACCCCCTTAAAAGCTGCCAAAATTCCTCCCCATAAGGATCTTTGTTCTAGAGTAGATTAGGAATATGATAAATGTATATGAGGTACATTTTGTATCAGCCAAAAAGAAGTCTTAATTTAGGATCAAATCCCAAATTGGTCCTTTCATTTGCAATAGTAGAGCAGCAAGAGAGGAGGTTGACAGGATGTTGAAAGAGCTGAAATTTACACATAGTTTCACTTGGTCTTATGACCCATTGGGCATTAACTCTAATAAGGGGGTCGAAAAGAAATAAACTCCCTATATTCACACACACAGGCCCGAAATTAAACAATTCATGAATAAAAAAGAGTGGTCAACAAACACCTTGCAGGAGCCAGAAGAGCAGGTGATTTCATCTTAAAGTATATAGAGCCCTACTCAACAAGAAAAAAAGAGTATAGAGGATAAAAACGAGCAAGGAAAATAACAAGAGAAAGACCAAGAGATGATCAGTCACCTTTGGAGACTGATACATCTAGCAGGGATTTTAAGATGAAATATAGAAAGAGAGCAAGAATTCATATGGATATAGAGCAAGGTCAAGAGTCAGGTCAGCAGACAGTGATAACTATCAGAGACTCTCTTGGTTCTCTACCAGCAAGTGGCCAAAATATATTTTCTCCTACAACTTCAACTACAATTCCATTTCAGAAGCAAAGCCTTCAAACACTTACATCTACTACTTCTACAGGAAAAAAGGAGGAAAAAATATATGACACCTTCAGGGAGATTAAGAGGAAAAATGAGATATTGAAGACCAACACCTACAACCAATTTTGGAAGCAGACCACCAGTTCAAAAAGTAGGCTTCTATCAACCTTCGATTCAGAGAAGCAAAAGATGTGTATTGATTTCTTAGAAGCCCAAATTTCACAGCCAAAATCACTTGCTGATTTCAAGCATACAACTTTTGAGTTTAATATCAAGGACATCCACCCAATAGATCAAATGGAAATGCACAAGAAGACTAGAGAGATGATGTCATCTACCTTGATTAGTACTGCAATGAGCCTATCTAAATTGCAAGTATCACTGGCCAATATTCAATCACAACTAAAGATGGAGAATATTTCTTCTCTTGCAAAGGATACCAGAATTAAGTCCTTGGAGGGCTTAGCTATAAAGATTGGGTATGATCTAGAAAATGTAGAGGCAGTAGAAGAGATCCTCAAAAGAAAAACGCAGACATAGTAGCCCTATGAAATCAACTTAAAATGTCAGCTACTGAAGACCCTCTAACCAAGGACATAGAGGAGAATAAATCACAAAAATTAGAGATGATGAAGCTGATAATGGAATAGTTAGCACAACTAAAGAAGATGGAAACAAAAATGGAGAAATTGGTCAATGAAAAGGAAAAAGAAAAAGAGATGGCCATTATTCCTTTGGAGGCTATTCCTATTGCAGTCATCCCTTCTGCTACATAAATAACTACAGGTACATCAGGCGGTACAGAAAAGCTGGCTAAAGCCATGGAGAATATGTCAATCCAAACAGAGTATATTTTTAAGCTGGAAGCACGAATTAATACCTTCAAGGATCAAAAGGTAAGATCTAATAATGCACATGAGATAGAAGTACAAAGAGCCCAAAAACATATCAAAATATTGATAAAGGTAGAGAAGGAAGCTTCCATTGGTCACACCATTGGCCAGGCAAAGGAGATCATATGGACAAGTATAATCGACTCCATGAATGAAATATGGCCTTCTATTCAAATCATATTTGAACATAAAGAAATAATTGAAAAGGTAAATGATGCCATACCTAAAGAAACCAAGGAGCTTGGGGACAAGCCTAAGAAAACAAATAATATCATCGGGCTTCTAAATTCAAATAGCACGTATGAATTGGAGGAACTCGGAGTTGATGACATAACAACAATAATTCTAGAGGTCAAGAAGATGCTCACCAAGAAAATCATGGTTACACAGTTGGAGGAAAAGTGTCACAATTTAGAAATTGGTGTCAGTATATTCTTTAACAGAATCGAGCCACTGACCAAAAGAGGTTTACCCTCACTATTTGTAATAAATGATAAGCTTATCACCAGGCAAGACTATGTGAAGAAGTTGAAAGACATTGCTAAGGATACAACCAAATTTCTAGGTCTTAGAGGAGAAATGACTGGAAGAGATTTCCCTGAGGTCATGAGAAATGATATATTTATTCAACATGACGTTAAACACATTTTTGTGTTGAGGCCCACTTTCGTTAGATTTACAGAGACAGATGAAATCTATCGAAAGGTGATCAGGATCAATATTCCATATGAGAAACAATGGGAAAATCTATGTGAATACCAAGAAGGGCGAAAGGTAGCATTTTAGCATATCAACCAGATCGGAACAACATCAGATCACCCAAATCTGTCAGCAGAACAATAGATCGAATCAAGCAGCAATGGCCTTCTAAAAAATAGGGCCAGATGTCAAATTATTTTATCGTGTCCACTTCGTAGTCACACTAGTCAAAATTTTCTTATGTTGTAATTAATAACAGACTGCCTAGTAGATATGACAATTGTTGTAGAGTTTAATTAAATACTTCATACATTCTGAGTATCAAGGGTTGGACCCTAGATTGTAAGACTTTTCTATTGGAGTATTTTATTTTTTGAAGCTGGAGCATCAATAATGAAATACCTTTTGCAAGATACTTGAGCTATGTTTATCTAGTGATGTTATTTCTTCTCTGTGTTAATGTTTTCCATTGTTTTTCCTATAAGTGCATCATTTAAATCTGATTGTAAAGCAGAAATCTAAAGATTAAGATTTGTTGTTAGAGCACCTTATTTCTGGTTGTATTTACAATATAAATGTTTTTCTTCTAAAGTCTGGTTAAGAAATTCTAAATTTCTTTTTAACCATTACTAAATTCACTATTTCTTTCATCTCATAATTCATTATGTTTTAAGATCCAATAAGCGTAGTTAGCTTGCCTTGTAGATTCTCTTGAAAATTTGATAAAACAACCCAGCCTTTTATGTCTCCATATCCCAATGGAATTAGTTTAAACAGATCTACTAATCCAACCAAACAATCAATCAAAAATTAATCCCTACAATCATTATAATTATCCTAATATCAGATTCATGAAACAAAGCTAAATATAAAAGAGAGATCCCTCTCTGAATCTAGGAGGGCTAGATCCTAGGCTCCAAAGTGGTTTTGATGTTTTCCTATATAGTTATTCTTGCCAATCTTAAAATTATAGAGCGATAACATAGTGGCGACCATACTGGGGAACTTACTGAAAAAATGGACATTTCATTCAAATTCAGAAACCCGGTTTAAAAACATTGTATGATAGAAGTATTTTCTAAGATTGGTTTTCTTTCAGTTTGTGTAAATAATCAATTTGTCTGTGCTTCAGATCTGAATTCTGGCTCCTAAAATAATCTCTACTAGATCCCATCCTGATCCAAATCCTCCTACTATAGTGGACAATCCTAAGAAAACTTTAAGAAAAACTCCTAGAACCGAGAGCCAAATAAGTAACATATTTCTTCATAAAGCAAATTCCCTCCCTGAAATTTTTTTCACCTTACAGGACATTCATTTTTATTTACACTTGGAACAAGGTTTACTTAGGACTAAATATGAGAATTGGATAGACCAAACATTATTTGATCCATCTATTTTGCAACAAATTCCAATGAGGGAAGCTTATTCACAAATTCAATCTGATCTTCAGCTTCTCCAAGATTTTGACACGCTCCAAGATTTGGTAACAGAGTTTACTTCAACCATTGATGATGCTTACCTTCAACAATATGTAGAACTAGCTTCATTGACTATAGTAGCTTCTTCTTTTACTTCTCAGACTGCTCATCTTAAGTCAGCTAGTCCTACTGCTTCCATAATCCCCACCACTTCTTTTATCCTTCCTCATAATAGTACTCAAAACACCACACACACATCTCCTCCTATAATCCATCCTATTTCGTCCAATATCCACCTTCCTCCACCACCTCCACCAATCATGGCAGCTAGGTATGCCCCATTGATGTTGCCAGCACCATTGGCAGCTATGCCAGATGATTACCAATAAAAAATTACACTATATGATGGAACTAGTCTTGTAACTTCCCAACAACATGTTGACAAAATTAATGATTGTTTTGACCTTCAAGAGGTAGATGAAGAAAGTGTTAAGTTAAGGATGTTTGCTCAGAGTCTTAATGGGGAAGTTAGAATATGGTTTAAAGCTTTACCTACAAACAATATCAATGACATCCCTGCATTTCATCAAACATTCCTCAATAGGTGGGAAGTAAAAAAGAACCCTCTTCAAATTTTATCTGAATATGAAAACATTAGAAGGGCCCCAGCTAAAAGTGTTCAGGATTACTGCGCCAAATTCAATAGTTTATATAATGCAATACCTGCTCATATAAAACCACCACAAGGTTTGGTCTTAGTTAAATTCCCAGATGGTTTTAAGCCAGAAATGTCTTATCAACTAAGGGAAAGAAACTCAGTCACATTAGAGGAAATGCATAGGGATGTACTGAGCGTTGAAGCCAACCTGTTAACAAAGAGAGCTAGAATGAGAACTGAGATAAGAGTTACTATAAGAGAAGAACCTTAAAATTCCACATCTGATGCTAAAATTGACGCATTGGTTAGAACTATGGAGAGAATGATGGAGAGGATTAATTTAAATGAGAGAAATCTTCCTAGGGAAAATCAACTAGCTCCTCAAAACATAAATCAAAATCCTAGAAGAAACCCTCCTCAGATAAGACAGCGAGAGAATGAGGTCATGATCAACAAATTAGGCCTCCATTCCAAGAGAATTATGCTGATGAGGATGAAGGAGTAGTTGAAGAAGAAGAAGAAAATCAGATAAATTTAATGGGAATTAATGAATATGAGTCTGTTTTCTCACTCAAGAAGAACAATAATTATTTTCATTAACTCAAGCCGAGTTATAATCTGAAGAAACTAATGATTATAAACAGGGATTTTAGAATGATATCATGGAAGTTCACAAAAAATATAACCTTAGAAGCAAGAAAAACTCTGATAATTTCAATAAAAATAATTACGAACACTCTACCAAAAAGGTCCATGAACCTTGATCTCAACAAAACAGCAGAAAATTCAAAGAAAAGTGTAAACGGTTCAGAAAAGAAGAACACAGAAAGTGTTACTAGGAGGACAATAGATACCTCTTCTAAAAATTCCCAAAATGATATCCCTAGTACAAGTCAACAAACAAAACCTACAAAAAAAGTAATGGCTGAAAGAACTGATTTCTCAAATCTGCTCAAAGTTAAAACACCATTCAACATTGAGAACGAAATTGCTAAACTGAAAATTTCTATTCCTCTCACTGAATTGATAAACAAGAATGTTTATAGGTCTCAGGTCCTAAAGGTAATAAACATAGGGGAAATTATTGATACTGTTAATTTAAATTATGGTCAACCTAAACTCTTGTTTGTGCCAAAAGTTGATGGTAAACCTCAAGAGGGAGGTGTCCCTCCCTGTTATTCTAGTCTTAATGTTCATGAAAAAATTCTCCATAATTCCATGTTGGATTTAGGTGAATCACATAATCTTATGCCAAAGGTTGTTATGGAGAAGCTTGGCCTTGAAATTACTAGAACCTACAAATATTTGTACTCATTTGATTCTAGCAAAGTTAGATGTCTAGGTCTTATCAAATATCTTTGTGTCACTTTAGCTCAAATACCAGCAAAAATTCTAGTGATGGATATAGTAGTAGCTGAAATCCCTCCTCAGTATGGCATGCTTTTGTCATGCTCATGGGGAGTGAGGTTGCAAGGGACCCTTAAAATGGATATGGCTTATGCCACAATACCAGTGTTTGGTCAACAAAGAAGATTTATAGGGAAACTTTAATGAAGTACATGGTGAGTAGTCAAGAAAAACCATATAAATATCCTTTGTACTTTGTCCATACCGACCTTGACTCCTTTATTCTTTATAATGATGGAGACATTGACACACATGTTACCCATGCAGAAAATTATCTTAATGAAAAACATGACAACAAAATACAAATTGTACAACAAGAACCTGAAAATGAACCTCTTTGGAATATGAGTTTTGATGGCTTATGTGGCAAAGCAGGCTCAGGAGCAGGTATTTGGGTATATAATTCAAGAAACAATCATGCAGAAGGTCACTCCTACAAACTCAATTTTTAGTGCACCAAAAAGTTAGCAAAATATGAAGCCCTACTCTTAGGATTACAATTGCTGAAAAGATTAGGAGCTAAGAGCATTTCTATCCATGGTGATTCTGAACTAATCATAAAACAAATTAAAGGACAATATTTTTCAAAACATCCTAGACTGAGAGCATACATAAATGTTGTGCTTGATTTCTTAAGAACATTTGAAGAATATGATATGGTTTTTATTCCAAGAAATCAAAATGTCGTAGAAAATGGTTTAGCCTTTTCAGCAAGCACATTTCAATTGCCTCACCCAAACATACAATACACAGTAAAGGTTAAACATCGTCCATATGTGTCTGATAACATGAGATAGTGGCAAGTATTCAGTAATGACAAAAAAATTGAGAGTTTCTTACAATCAAAGGATGAATTTGAGGATAGCAATATAGACTTAGATTTTGAAGAATACAGCCACACTGATGTACAAATTAGTGTAGATAAACAATTTGTTGTTTCTGATGTAAATATTTCAGCAAATAAAACTTTACATGAAACATAAATACATAAAGTCCCACAAAAAGAGGAATTTGAACTACTTCAACTCAAGAATAATATCCTACCTAGAGGGCTTGTCCCTTTAGAAGAACCATTTGACTTTAATGACGTGGCTAAAAACCAAAAATAGAACCAACATGGGCAAACATTGAAGAGTGTAACATAGGCAGTGAACAAAACCCCAAAATGATAAAACTGTCAAAATCACTACCTATAGTTACAAAACAAAGGTATATATATTTGTTTAAGGAATTCATAGATGTATTTACGTGGACCTATGAGGACCTAAAAGCTTATGATACTAGCATTATTCAGCAAAAAATTCCAATTAAGGAGGATCAAAAACCTTTTAAACAGAAATTGCGTAGGATAAATCATGTCTTAATGCCCTTGGTTGAGAAAGAAATCAAGAAAATTTATGAATCCAAAATAATAGTTCCACTTATATATTCTAAATGGGTATCCAAAATTGTGCCTACAAGAAAGAAAACAGGTGAAATCATACTTTTCATTGACTTTAGAAATCTAAACAAAGTATCCCTTAAGAACAACTACACCTTACCAAAAATGGACCATATATTGCAGAGGGTAGTAGGCTCCAGTAGGATTTCTTTGTTAGATGGTTTTTTTGGATATAATCAAGTTTTAGTGCATCCTGATGATTCGGATAAAACAATCTTTACTACTCCTTGGGGGACTTTCATGTATGTGAAAATGCCCTTTGGATTAATGAATGTTGGTGCCGCTTTTTAGAGAGCCATGGACATTTCTTTTGCAGATGAAATTGGCCTTTTCATTGTGATCTATCTTGATGACATTACTGTATATTCAAAAAACGATGAAGAACACTCGGCACATCTAAGAAGAGTTTTTTAAAAATGTATAAGGTTTGGAATTTCCCTAAATCCTAAGAAAACATTTTTTGGCCTTGAAGAAGGAAATTTGCTTGGTCACATTATTTCTAAAGATGGAATTAGAATTGAAATTGAAGGTATACTCAAAATCACTCATCCCAGGAACCTCAATTAACTTCAATCTTTCATTGGTAAAATCATTTTTTTAAGGAGATTTATACCCAATCTTGCTAAAATTTTAAGAAATATGACCAACATGCTTAAAAAAGATTCAGAAATTAAGTGGAACATTGAAGCTTAACAATATTTTGATCTAGTCAAGCAAGCATTGACAAAATATCCAGTCCTAATCAGCCCCAATTTTACCAAAGACTTCATAAGTTTTTCTTTTTCATCTGAACATATTATTGTTGTTGTATTGTTGCAGAAAAACAGTGAAGGACATGAACAACCAATAGCATTCTTTAGCAAAGCCTTGAGATATGCCTCTTTAAATTATAACATCATGTAAAAACATGTATTTTCTCTGGTTAAAGCACTAAAGGATTTCAGTGTTTACATTTTATATTCACATATTATTGCTTATGTGCCTAATGCAGTAGTCAAAGACATTTTAATGCAGAATGGTCCTGATGGAAAGAGAGGCAAATGTATTGTTTTTATTCTGGAATATGATGTAAAAATAAAACCTACCAAATTGATCAAAGGACAAGGATTAGCCAAATTGATGGTTGAATCAAATTTTCATGCATTGGATATCAAAATGATTCATTCATTGGATGATCAAGGGGAACTGGTGACTCCACTAATTGATGAAGAATTCCTAAATTCTCCCTGGTATGCATATATCTTATATGTTTTGTTTAATTTGAATGCTCCTCTTGGTTTTTCCAAAACTAAAGCAAGATTTATAAAGTTGAAAGCTGTCATATTATGCATTTTAGAAAATGTCTTATGTTGGAAAGATGCTGGAGGTGTTTTACTCAAATGTTTGCTAAAAGATGATGTAGATAAATTTATGTAGGAATTCCATGAATGTGACTATGGTGGCCATATTTATTGGAAAACCACTACCAATAAGATCCTTAGAGCTGGTTTCTACTGGCCTACCCTTTTTCCTGACATCCACAAGATTGTAACTGCCTATCACAAATGCCAAATTTTTGAAGGAAATATAAAATTGTTTCCCTTGCCCTTAAAGCCCATTTATATTGAGAGCCCTTTCCAGCAATGGGGATTAGATTTCATTGGTGAAATTCATCCTCCCTCCTCTGCCCAGCACAAGTGGATTCTTGCTGCCACAAACTACTTTACCAAATGGATAGAATCCACTCCTTCTAGAAATGCCACTGATTCTGTCATTATTAAATTCCTTGAAACCAATATCCTTTATAGATTTGGTTGTCCTAGAAAACTCATCGCTGATAATGATGAAGCCTTCAAGTCCAAGAAAATGGTTGATTTATGTTATAAATACCACATAACTTTGGGACATTCAAGAGCCCGTTACTCTTAGTGTAATGGATTGCCTGAATCTTCAAATAAAATTTTGGTTAATATCATCAAAAGGATCTTGGAAGATAACAAGAAATCGTGGCATAACGAGTTGGTAAATGCACTTTGGGCTGATAAACTTACTACCAAAAAATCAATTGGCATGTCTCCATACCAATTGGTCTATGGCATGGATGCAGTTTTTCCTTCTTCTTTAGGAGTTCCAGTCATGAAGATTATTCAGGAAATTCAAGCTGAACCAAATGATCTACAAATAAATATCAATCAAACTATTCAGTTACAGTAGTCCAGAGAGGAAGTTTATAACAGAACTCAAGTGATTCAAGAAAATATCAAGAAGATTTTTGATAAAAGAACAAAGGTTGATTATTTTAATCTAGGAGACAAAGTTTTGAAATGAGATTCCATAAGAGAATATGAAGGTAAACATGGAAAATTTGACAAACTTTGGCAAGGGCCATACATTTTTTAGGCTTTTAGAGGAATCAATGCATATTTCCTTAAGGAACTAGATGGAACAAAGATACCTGGAGGTCCTGTCAATGGTAGGATGCTGAAGCACTACTTTTCTTAAGAATATAGTTTGATATTTCATCATTTTAAATACCACAGTTTTACAGTTTGTGATTTGAATAATTCATTA
This sequence comes from Pinus albicaulis, assembly GCA_034641835.2. Lineage (NCBI taxonomy): Eukaryota > Viridiplantae > Streptophyta > Pinopsida > Pinales > Pinaceae > Pinus > Pinus albicaulis. The sequence goes on from CM076584.1 coordinate 441,072,714, forward strand.
ACAAAGGTTGAAGCCCATGGAGAAGGCCCTAAACCTGGTTTGATGAGCTGTCATAAAATAGAAAAATAAATCAGATGAAGACTTTGCAGAAATGAAGTACTCAAGGTTATTGATCTTATGTTCTTGACACTTCACTTGGAGAAGTGCCATCCCCAGCTGGAGCCACTGTCAGGGTCATATAACTTATAGGATCTCAAGGTGATTGAGTATTTCAAGTTGCAATTCCATATGGTACATGATTTTCAATATTCAAATGATTTCCAAAAAAAATATGAAAAAAGAAAATAAAAAAGAAAAAGAAAGAAAACCCCAAAAAGAATCATATTGAAAGTGATGCAATTCAAAATGCCACTACTGATTAGGTTATTTTATTCAATCATACAGTCTAATCATGATTGAACACTTTTAAGTTTTTGTTGGATAGATTAGAAAATAAGGATTTTCCAAACTATTCAATCTTGGCAAATCAGTAGTTAGGAAGAAATAAAATTGACTCAACAGTTTAATCTGAGTCAATAAAAGGAATAAGGGAAAGAATAGGTTAAAATTTCATAAAAAAAGAGATTTGGGCCTGCAAGCCTAAATGCACCTTGTAAAAGAATAATGAAAAAATGTTAGATTAGTGAAAGGGTAGGTAGAATGAAATAAAATAGATATCGAGAGACTTGAAATTGATTTCAGAGCATCATTCAAAATACTTCATGTATTCTCAGGTTGAAGAGAAATTTTTTTAAAAAAGGAGTAATTTAGTCCTAATTTTCGGGGATTAATTTATTTTAAATGTTATTGGACATATTATATGTCATATCCTAAGTCCTTATCTTTATACCCCGGCAAAACATTTCACTTAATCTACCCGACCCCACTGTCTACTCATCCATCCCATAGGCGTTAAATTCCCTCCACTTTCTATATCATCTTTGCCCCACCATTACATCTTACGGTCCACATTCTTTTCCGGCCCCCCCTCATCCTCCAAAAATTATTGGGGGGGGGGGGGTGGGGGGGGGGGAAAGGGAGCAGTGGGTCAGAAGTGGGCAATTTCCCAAACCATCCCATCTGCTACATGTCAGGTGCTGATATTTTCACACACTGCTCCCCCCCCCCCACATGCTTTCCCACTTACCAACCAACACCCCCTCTGAAAAGTGGTTTCGGCTATGATAAAACCATACTCTTGACCGTTAATCCCCCTCCATACCCATTTCTCCACGTAGCCATTCCTGTCATGTCTTCCCAATCACCTTTGCTCCCGCCTAAAGACCCATTAAGCATTTAATTGTTTAATTCATTACCCAACAGGCCCGCACCATGTCAATGGAAACCCCGCCACCCTATGAAACTACCTTTCCCCACCTGTTTCAAAGTTTACATTGATTCAATGTTTCTTTTGTAATAGGTGATCAAAGTTAAGGTTTTTCAGATCTCAAGAGAATGCGCGAAACATTTCAATTGTCTGCAGATCAAGCATGACGCCCCCTTATTCAGTCCCCTTTTCTCCTAGTTCCCCTTCTGATCAACATAATTTCCTTCTATTTTCCCCTCTCTGTTCGATTCCCTTTCTAATCTGTGCACTGTAAAAAACATACCCAATTTCATTTTTTAGACACTATAATGCCTCCAAAGAATAAAGAGCAGGAACCATTTAATCCAATGGTTCACCCTCATGTGGACCTTGACCATGTGGCCCTTACTGATAGGGATTTTGAGATCCATGAGACTCTTTCAAAGTTTGGTATTTTTGATATACACTGTTGGTTGGAGGATAAGATCATTGACAAGATCGATGATATAGGGTTGTAGGACACTAAACTACCATATTAAATATTTCCAAAAAACCCACAGTTTCCCTCAATTTATTAGAAGGTGTTATACATGCTATGATATAAACCAGAGGGTTGTTGTTTTTTTTTTTTGTGAATTTGGTAGTGCCTCTCTTTTTCTATTTATACTTGTAAAGCAGGTTACAAAAATTATAAACTGTATTCTATAGCCTCAACTTGCCCGCAGGACCAGGTCTGTTGGCCATCTCAATGCATGTTGTTTCCCCCACAAGAGAAGTTATTTTCACCATTAGTGCCCTGTCCATCATGCAAATGATGCAAGCTCCAGTTATTGAAGAAACCACACCTTTTTCATATGAAACCCTTAGAGGATTGTACTAGAAGTTGGATTTTTCCAGCAAAGCCAAAACACTTGAATTATTCATTGCTAAAAACACTCCCGTGGCCAAGAAAAATCCTCCATATCCATATTTTACATTCCATAATAGGTGTTGAGATTGCAACAAGATGATGAGCTTAGTGAAAAGAGTCGCCTTCACTAAGTGGGCCCGCAGGCTATTTTTGGCGCAAGTCTATTTTTAGACTATGTCTATTTTTAGACATGTCAACCATATTCTATGAGTTGTAGGATGATATTTGTGGATGGTTGGTCAAGTTGGAAAAATAGATGGATTTCTATTTTTAGACATATTGGGCGAAATCTATTTTTAGATTTCCAGTCTAAAAATAGATATGTCGAATATTATTAGCTCTTAATAATATTTGGACTCTAAACATTATCTTATTCTCTTGGAGCACTTCAGTTAAGTGCACAGATGTGGCACAGGAGCTGACAGAAGGAATTACGCTATTCCTGAGTGTTAAGTGGAGCTATTGCATGGAGACTTAAGTTAGAACTCATGTGACAGAGTTTGGTGGAGTTAGTAGAAGTAGTTAATGGAGTTGTGTTCAGTTTAACTCAGTTAGACACAGTTGAGCTAGTTGTATCTAGTCTAACTGATTGATACACTAGTGAGAGTGGTGTGAATTAATTATTAATTAATTCACTAAATATTAACTCATTAATCAACTGAAGAATACATCAATTAACTACAGTTCATGGACAGTTTCAGTGGATACCAGTGGAGAGGTAGGTGAAAGAGCAGGTTGACTATCAGTTGTGACCACAGTGTTGCATGATTTTGCACCACACATTGATGGAGATGCCAATGAGGATTGCGTGAGCAAGGCTGGACCAATTTGAGTTCGTTCAGAGCCATTCTTCAGCAGGGATTGCGCAGTAGAGGCAGGCTAGCAGGTGGCAGAGATCGGTGCATGGATTTTCTAGATCGGACCTGATTAGTGTGTAGCGATTGTATTGTACTGAGAGCTTGTGAGAAGCTTTGTATGAGGATTGTTACATGATCTCTATGACATATATTATATACAGATAGTTGGGGTTTTTAGCTTCAGGCTTTCCCGTAAATCACTGTGTTAATGTGTGTGAATTTTTATGGTTTTAATGTGTGCATGCAATTGATTTAATTTCTGCATATGATGATCAATGGTGGAATAGATTCTGTATTGTGCATGAAGTCAAATAGTGTATGATCAGGAGAATCTTAGACATATAACATATCAGTTATATAATTTCTACAATAGGACTTAACATATAATCACTGTCCTTTCTTACCTGCTAGGATATCATTTAGATCAATGGATAGATGAGGCCATGATAGGCTTCTTGTCCATACTGTCATTAGAGTTTAAACTCTCCATTATGTTAATTTTAGTCAATTCCTGGCATATGCCATTCATGACTATTTTTTCAAGTTTTACACAGAGGAAGTGTTTAAATACACTTCAGTCTTTATTTATATGTTTGTATATTTTCAGGAAAACAAGTTCCAGTTTACAATGAGAAAAGTGAATGAAGATTCCCAACCTCAGTTTGTTATCTTCTGGACAAAAATGTTGATGAAAGATCAGAAGGATTGCAATTACAAAAGATTTTTTGAATTAGCCTCGCAGTGGAATCCTTAGCCTCGCTAAGGGAATCCAAATTTCAAATAGTGGGGAATCCTAGCCCCGCGCTGAGCCGGATTTTTCGCCGATCGCATGTCAGGTCTCAAGTGTGATGGGTTCGCGTGGTTTCTCGGGGATGCTGGTGCATCTTTTCACATGACAGGAGATCGAGATTTGTTTACCGATCTGGATGAGAAAGATCTTGGAGTGCACATCGAGATGGGCGATGATGGTAGATACAGTGCGACCGGTATCGATACCATTTCCTTTGAGAGGGAGTCTGGTAAACCCTTCGTATTGAAGGAAGTGATGCATGTTCCAAGATTGAAGAAGAATCTTATCTCTGTGGCGATGTTAGAAGACAAGGGATATGATGTTGTCTTTAGCGAGGGAAATGCTTTCTTGCACAGTAAGGAAACTAGTGAGACCCGAAGGATAGGGGTTCGAGTTAAGAACCTTTATCAATTGTAGGTAGATGGCTGTGCAGCAATGGTAGGGAAGGCAGAAGGAGTGGTGACCTGGGATGATGGCGAGTTGTGGCACCGGATATTGGGCCACCTTCACCATGGAGCTTTGAAGATACTGCAGCAGATTTCTATTGGGCTTCCTAAGGGTACTCTTGCGCAGTCAGATCAGTGCAAGGGATGTACTTTGGGAAAATTTGTGAAAGCCACTTTTCACGAGAAGGATAGTCGTGCCATGACGATCCTTGAGAGAATTCACACAAACGTGTGTGGACCTTTCTCAGTAGCTTCGACAGCAAATCACAGGTACTATGTGATATTTGTTGATGATTTTTCTCAGAAGTGTTGGATCTTCTTCATGCAGAAGAAGAGCGAGACATATACATTCTCAAATTTCGTGAGTTTAAGGCACCGGTTAAGAAAGAGCTCGTGAAGCCAGTGAAGGCTCTTAGGATCGATAATGGTGGTGAATTCATCTCTCATGAAGTTTAAATACTTTTTTGCAGTGTATGAATCCAAAGAGAGCTCATAGCACCTCATAACCCACAGCAGAATGGGGTGGCGGAGCGAAAGAACAGAATGATTGTGGGTGCTACACAGGCAATGTTGCATGATCAGGGCCTTCCCATACACTTGTGGGCTGAGGCATGCAATACTGCGGTTTATGTGCAAAACCGTTGTCCTCACAGGATACTTGGCATGAGTACACCCAAGGAGGCGTTTTCTGGTAAGAAGCCTGATATTTCCCATTTGAGGATTTTTGGTTCACCTGTTTACATTCATGTGACGAAGGATGCCAGGAAGAAGCTGGAGCCGACTGCAGAGGTTGGGATATTTTTGGGGTACACTGATACGCCCCACAACTATCGTGTGTATTTTCCAGACAGTCACAAGACTGTTGTGCAACGGGATATCAAATTTCATGAAGAGAAAGCCATGAAGTGTTCACTTGAGAGGGAGCCACACTTGCATGCAGATGAGGAGCTATTAGTTCCTAAGGATAAGCCTCAGGATGTGGATCAGCCACAAGAGGAGGTTCATGGAGTGGAAGAAACCACTCATGCAGCGCCAAACATTAGAGGGCAGAAGCACACTACCGAAGCTAAGCGACTGAATCTTGATGCAGAGAATATTGTAGGAGCACCTACATCACAACGTAGAAAGAGACAGTCACCTGACCGATATACTGGATACATGGCTCTGATGAGCAAGTGTATCGTGACAGAGACCCTACATGGGTAGATTCCATGGTGCAAGAGTATGATTCGATTGTCAGAAACAGTGCATGGGAGATTGTCCCAAGGCCGGAAGGGAAATCAGTGGTAGGTTCAAGATGGATCTACAAAGTGAAGAAAGCTGCTGATGGGAGCATCGAGAAGTACAAGGAAAGATTTGTTACCCGAGGCTTCTCACAGATTGAGGGGATCGACTATGAAGAAACCTTTGCACCTGTCGCAAGGTATTCTTCCATACGGAGCATCCTTGATCTCTCTGCGCAGATGGGTTGGCACATTCATCAGATGGATGTGAAGAATGTGTTCCTCAATGGATTCATTGAGGAGGAGGTGTACATAGAGTAGCCCGAAGGTTTCGAGATCTTCAGCAGCGAGTCGCATGTGTGCAGGATCAAAAGAGCGCTGTATGGGCTGAAACAAGCACCTCGTGCTTGGTACACACTGATAGACAGTTATTTCACCGGTCTTGGATTCACCAAGAGTGAGGTGGATCCGAACCTATACCAGATTGTGGTGGAGGGTAAGTTGTTGATCATTGTACTTTATGTAGATGATTTTATTTTTACGGGTGATGAACAGTTGATACTGTTGGAAATTGGATAAACCAACACTCCCCGTGTGCTTCGTGACATGGACTAACCACCTCTCATGGATCCTTATCTCTGGCGATGCGATCGTTGACTAACACCTACGAGTTTTGGTCTAACGGAAATCATGATTCCCAACAAGTGGCATCAGAGCGTAGGTCACGAGTTCGATACACACTCGGCTCGTGTTGGGGGGGAGATTGTTGGACATTGGATAAACTAACACTCCCCATGTGTTTCGTGACATGGACTAACCGCCTCTCATGGATCCTTATCTCTGGCGATGCGATCATTGACTAACACCTGCAGGTTTTGGTCTAACAAAAATCATGATTCCCAACAGATACTCTCATGCAAGGTTGATCTTGCAAAAGAGTTTGAGATGAAGGACTTGGGCCTCTTTCATTGTTTCCTGGGATTGGAAATTTGGCAGCACATTTATGGATTTTTTGTGTCTCAAGGCAAGTATGCCCGGGAGATACTAGAGAAGTTCAACATGCAAGGTTGCAAGCCTATAGACACTCCTCTTCCAGGTGGTTGGAGGAAAGAGGATGCTACATTGGTAGAGGTAGTGGATGCCACTGTTTATCGACAGTTGGTTGGTTCGCTCATGTATCTAGTCAATACACGACCGAACATATGCTATGCTGTTAACCAGCTTTCACAAGATATGGTTAAGCCTGTCAAGCTCTTTTGGAATGCGGGGAAGCACGTATTGAGATATCTCAGAGGAACATCAGGATATGGACTTTGGTACAGACAGTCGGATGAGGTGAAGCTTCATGGCTTCATGGATGCAGATTGGGCAGGGAGCCCAACGGACAGAAAGAGCACATCTGGAGGGATTTTCAGTATCGGGTCTACAACATTTTCTTAGTACAACAGGAAATAGAGATCTGTGGCACTCAGTTTAGCAGAGGCCGAGTACATGGCAGCAAGTTTTGCTGTATGCGAGGCTATATGGATGAGGAAGATCCTAGTCGGGTTTTTCGGTTCACACTTAGATCCTACTGTGATATATTGTGATAATCAGAGTTGCATTAAACTCTCGGTTAATCCAGTATATCATTATAGATCTAAACACATTGACATCTGGTATCATCATATCAGAGATTGTGTGCAGCGGAATATCATGTTACTTTTTTACATTCCTACGAAGGATCAAGATGATGATATCTTGACGAAGGCGCTCACCAGGAGCAAATTAGAATACCATAGAGGCAGGATCGGGGTGGTAGATAATCCCTATCTTGTTGAGAGGGAGTGTTGATATTGCAACAAGATGATGAGCTTAGTGAAAAGAGTCACCTTCACTAAGTGGGCCGTGACTATTTTTATGGCCTCAAGTCTATTTTTAGACATGTCGATCCTATTCTATGAGTTGAAGGATGCTATTTGTGGATGGTTGGTCAAGTTGGAAAAATATATGGACTTCTATTTTTAGACATATTGAGTGGAATCTATTTTTAGATTTCCAGTCTAAAAATAGATATGTCGAATATTATTAGCTCTTAATAATATTTGGACTCTAAACATTATCTTATTCTCTTGGAGCACTTCAGTTAAGTGCATAGATGTGGCAGAAGAGCTGATAGAAGGAATTATGCTATTCCTAAGGGTTAAGTGGAGCTATTTCATGGAGACTTCAGTTAGAACTCATGTGACAGAGTTTGGTGGAGTTTGTAGGAGTAGTTAATGGAGTTGTGTTCAGTTTAACTCAGTTAGACACAGTTGAGCTAGTTGTATCGAGTCTAACTGATTGATACACTAGTGAGAGTGGTGTGAATTAATTAATAATTAATTCACTAAATATTAAATCATTAATCAACTGAAGAATACATCAGTTAACTACAGTGCATGGACAGTTTCAGTGGAGACCAGTGGAGAGGTAGGTGAAAGAGCGAGTGTGACTATCAGTTGTGACTATATTGTTGCATGATTTTGCACCACACATTGATGGAGATGCCAATGAGTATTGCATGAGAAAGGCTGGACCAATTCGAGTTCATTCAGAGCCATTCTTCAGCAGGGATTGTGCAGTAGAGGCAAGCTAGCAGGTGGCAGAGATCGGTGCATGGATTTGCAAGATCTAACCTGATTAGTGTGTAGCGATTGGATTGTACTAAGAGCTTGTGAGAAGCTTTGTATGAGGATTGTTACATGATCTCTATGACATATATTATATACATATAGTTTGGGTTTTTAGCTTCAGTCTTTCCCGTAAATCACTGTGTTAATGCGTGTGAATTTTTATGGTTTTAATGTGTGCATGCAATTGATTTAATTTCCGCATATGATGATAAATGGTGGAATAGATTCTGTATTGTGCATGAAGTCAAATAGTGTATGATCAGGAGAATCTTAGACATATAACATATCAGTTATATAATTTCTACAATAGGACTCAACATATAATCACTGTCCTTTCTTACCTGCCAGGATATCATTCAGATTAGGGGATAGATGAAGCCATGATAGGCTTCCTGTCCATACTTTCATTAGAGTTTAAACTCTCCATTATGTTAATTTCATTAAATTCCTAGCTAATGCCATTCATGACCAGTGTTTCAAGTTTTACACAGAGGAAGTGTTTAAATACACTTTAGTCCTTATTTATATGTTTGTATATTTTCAGGAAAACAGGTTCCAGTTTACAATGAGAAAAGTGAATGAAGATTCCCAACCTCAGTTTGTTATCTTCTAGACAAAAATGTTGATGAAAGATCAGAAGGATTACAATTACAAAAGATTTGTTGAATTATTTTTGCATCCAGCTATGAGTATCCTCAAGAGCACAGTGGAATCAAGGATCAATGAAGAAATTATAAAGATCATGCAGTATTCAGACCAAGTCAGAACTGGAGATTGGTACTTGTACCAAAACTATGCATAACTTAGAATATATGGGTGTGAGTTTCCCCCTTACAAGATGCAAAAGTTCCTCCCCATGAGGATATTTTCTCTAGAGTACATTAGGCAGATGATAAATGTAGATGAGGTACATTTTGTATCAGCCAAAAATAAGTCTCAACTCAGGATTGAATCCCAAATTGGTCCTTTCATCTGCAACAATAGAGCAGCATGAGAGGAGGATGACAGGATGTTGAAAGAGATGAAATGTACACACAATTTCACTTGGTCTTATGACCCATTGGGAATTTTCTCTAAGAAGGGGGTATAAAACAAATCAAATCCCTACATTCACACACACATGCCCAAAATTGAACAATTCATGAATCATACAGAGTGAAAAACAAACACCTTGCGGGAGGTTGAAGAGCAAGTGATTTCATCTTCAAGTATACAAAGCCCTACTACACAAGAAAAGCAGAGTAAAAAGGATAAACAAGACCAAGGAAAATAACAAGAGAAATAGGCCACAGGAAAAATACCAAGAGATGACCAGTCACCTTTGGAGACTGATACATCTAGCATGAAGTTTAAAATGAAATACATAAAGATAGCAAGAATTCATATGGATATATACCAAGGCTAGGAGTCAGGTCAACAAATAGTGATAACTATCAGAGACTCTCCTGGTTCTTCACTAGAAGGAGGCCAAAATATATTTTCTCCTACAACTTCAACTACAATTCCATTTCAGCATCCAAGCCTTTAAACACCTACATCTACTACTGCTACAGGGCAAAAGGAGGAAACAATATATGGCACCTTAGGGAGATTAAGAGGAAAAATGAGATATTGAAGGCCACTAGCTAGAACCATTTTTGGAAGCAAACCACCACTTCACAAAGTAGGCTTCTATCAGCCTTCAATTCAGAGAAGGGAAATATGTGTATGGATTTCTTAAAAGCCCAGCTTTCTCAGCCAAAATCACCTGATGATTTCAAGCATACATCTTTTGATTAATGTCAAGGACATCCACCCAATAGATCAGATGGAAATGAACAAGAATACTGGAGAGATGATCTCATATACCTTGAATAGTAATGCAATGAGCCTGTCTAAATTGCAAGTATCACTGGCCAATATTCAGTCCCAACTCAAGAAGGAGAAGATTTCTTCTCTTGCAAAGGATACCAGAATTAAGTCCTTGGAGGATTTAGTAATAAAGTTTGGGTATCATCCAGAAAATGTAGAGGCAATAGAAGAGATCTTGAAAAAGAAAAACGTAGACATAGCAGCCCTAATAAATCAGCTTAAAATGTTAGCTACTGAAGAGCCTCTAACCAAGGACATAGAGGAGAATGAATCACACAAATTAGAGATGATGAAGCTGATAATGGAATAGTCAGCACAGCTAAAGAAGATGGAAACAAAAATGGAGAAATTGGTTAAGGAAAAGGAAAAAAAACAGATATGGCCATTATTCCTTTGGAGGTTGTTCCTATTGCAATCATCCCTTCAGCTACATCAACAAATATAGGTACATCAGGTGGTATAGAACAGCTGGCTAAAGCCATGGAGAATATGTCAATCCAAACAGAGGATATTAAAAAGTTGGAAGCACAAATTAATACCTTGAAGGATCAAAAGGTAAGATATGATAATGCACATGAGATATAAGTATAAAGAGCCCAAAAACATATTGAAATATTGATAAAGAAAAATAAGGAAGCTTCCATTGGTCACACCATTGGCCAAGAAAAGGAGATCATATGGACAAGTATAATCGACTTCATGAATGAATGGCCTTCTATTCAAATCATATTTGAACAGAAAGAACTAATTGTAAATGTAAATGATACCATAGCTAAAGCAACCAAGGAGCTTGGAGACATGCCTGAGACAAAAAATAATGTCATCAAGTTTCTAAATTTAAAGAGAAGGTATGAATTGGAGGAACTTGGAGTTGAGGACAGAAAAACAACAATTCTAGAGGTCAAGAAGGTGTTCACCAAGAAAATCTTGGTTACACAGTTGGAGGAAAAGTGTCACAATTTAGAAATTGGTGTAAGTGGATTCTTTAACAGAATCAAGCCACTGACCAAAAGAGGGTTACCCTCACTATTTGTAATCAATGATAAACTTATTTCCAAGCAAGACTATGTGAAGAAGCTAACATACATTGCTAAGGATACAACCAAATTTACAGGTCTTAGAGGAGCAAGGACTAGAAGAGATTTCCTTGAGGCCATGAGAAATGATATATTTATTCAACATGAAGTTAAAAGAAAAATTCTGTTGAGGCCCACTTTCGTTAGATTTTTACAGAGACAAATGAAATATATCAAAAGGTGATTAGGATAAAGATTCCATATGAGAAACAGTGGGAAAAGCTATTTGAATTCCAATAAGTGTGAAACACAACATATCAATGTATCAGCCAGATCAACACAACATCAGATCACCCAAATCTGCTAGCACAACAACAAATCGAATCAAGCAACAATGGCCTTGTGAAGAATAGGGCCAGATGTCAAATTATTTTATCGTGTCCACTTCATGGTCACACTAGTCAAAATTTTCTTATGTTGTAATTAATAACAGATTGCCTAGTAGATACAACAATGCCTGCTGAGATTTTAGTTAAATACTTCATACATTCTGAGTATTAGGGGTTGGACCCTGGATTATAAGTATTTTCTATTGAAGCATTGTATTTTTTGAAGCTAGAGCATCAATAATAAAATACCTTTTGCAAGATACGTGAGCTATGTTTATCTGGTGATGTTATTTCTTCTATGTGTTAATGTTTTCCATTGTTTTTCCTATAAGTGCATAATTTAAATCTGATTGTAAAACAAAAATATGAAGATTAAGATTTGTTGTTAGAGCACCTTATTTCTGGCTGTATTTACAATATAAATGTTTTTCATCTGAATTCTGGTTAAGAAATTCTTAATTTCTTTTTAACCATTACTAAATTCACTATTTATTTCATCTCATAATTCATTATTTTTAAGACCTAGTAAGCGTAGTTATCTTGCCTTGTAGATGCTCTTGAAAATTTGATGCAACAACCCAGCCTTTTATGACTCCATAGCCCAATGGAATTAGTTTAAACAGATCTACTAATCCAACCAAAAAATCAATCAAAAAGGAATCCCTACAATAATTATAGCTTGCCTAATATCAGATTCATAAAACAAAGCTAAATCTAAAAGCCCTCTCTCAGTCTAGGAGGGCTAGATCCTCGGCTCCAAAGTGGTTTTAATGTTGTTATATATAGTTATTCTTTCCAATCTTAATATTATAGAACGATAACATGGCACAGGGTCCACCATGTTATTCCAGGCTCCTATCTGCCAATAGATCCCTGAATCCTGGATGCAATTCTTGTTTGAAGGTAATCCAACCCACTACTCATCTATGCCTTCACTTATGTTGTTAACCTCGACAATCTCCAAATCCCAGATGCACAAGTTGCTTGAAAGGATCGATTCGACTCAATTCTCATTCGAGCCCTGGCTTATGGTTTTAAACTCACCAACCTTTGAATCCCCAGATCTCATTTTGAAATATGCTTCAAAAGATAAATCCAGAGCAAGGCTCATCCGGGACTTCACTCATGATGTTGACCTTTCTGACCTTCGGATCCTTGTATCTCAGATGTGAAAGGCACTTGAAAAGAGGAATCTAACCCTAAATGAAATATGGGCCACTACAAGGATCTACTCCCATCCAGTCCTAGACCCCATATCACCAGATTCCTATATACACATGATAAGGCAATAAGAAGGAAATAAGGGAAATTCCTTAAGACAAAGGGCAAATACGCAAACACCAATAATGGCCAAGGTTTGAACTCAAACTCTCAACAATATTGTACCATGTAAAAAATACTAAAAAGAGGCACCAACAAGGGCCTGAACTACATAAAATCAAGAATAAGAGAAAGGGGATGGTTGCAAAGGCAAATTCACCCAAATTCAACATTGTATAAAGTGAACTATGCAAAGCAACTCAGCTCTCTTATCTATTGCAAGTTCGTTAAATTATTCAATGAAATAAGATTCCATCATTCATCTTCAAGGAGACATACATGTTTGTGTGATCACTCAAGAGGGCTACATACCATGTTGTAGACAATATGAAGCTCAAGATATTAAGTTGGTTGCAATTGTCGATTACAAAAATAATATGAGTGTGCAAAAACCTACAAATTTATCACATCATTCATGAACTAAATAATCATTAGTGCAAACCAAATATTCATTTAAATCACAACATATAAAATAGGTTGTGAGCTCTGAGTATGGCCACAAAATTAACATGTAAAAATTCCTTATAACAATAGACATATAAGATAGTTGTCAACCATGAATATAATAGTTATTTTAGGCATTGTTTCATGAATAATACATGACCATACATTACTTAATAACATAACAAGAATTGTTATCATTCATAATCCAAATATGCATAAATCATTATACTTATCTGAGTGTGTTAGAATAACTAGAAACTAAAGGAGGGTTTTCCACTCTCCACCCAATCATAGGTTAGCAATACTACAATATCTATTTTTGTTGAGCACCCTCAAGCTAGATCCAAAGTCTAAGGAAATACTTGCACAAGGGAATTCACACCAATGGCTTGGTCAAACAGTCAGGAGACGAAGTCCATTGTCAAAGCGGTTTATCAACTAGATTTTCATAGCAAGCACCACAAGGGTCTATAGTCCATTGTCTAGGTGGTTAACAACTTTCTAGCAAGAACCATAGTGACTCATATTTTCCTATCCAAGTGGTTAACAATTATACAATAAGAACCATAGTGAACCACTTACTTCTTTGAGTTTAATCACAAGTTTTTTCCCTAGGGTATGAATGGGGATATTTCTTATTCCATGAGGTTCAATCCTCCAGGTGGTATCTCAACTATATTCTCATAGAAAGCATCATAGGGGTTTGCAGACCACTGTCCAGGTGGTTAAAATATCTCCAACAAGCACCACAACTACTCATATTGCCTTGTTCAATTGGTTAACATCTATACAACAACACCACAATGATTTGGTCAACCAATGAGCCTCCCACTGGCCATGTAGGCTTATAAAACACAATCCAGTGGCCTAGAACACAAAATCATAGGGAAAAACAACCAAGATCATAGAGCACAATATTAATAATCAACTCCAACCCTTCTTGGTCCTTTGTATCATGCTCCACAACTCCACACCGTCAAGAATAAACATTTAACACCTTCTGTCCACTTAGAGAATGAGAGTGCCCACACATAAGAACCAACGAGAGAGAGTGAACCAATTTCCATATTTTTTTAGTGATAAATATCAAGAGTAGATATCAAAATAGAGAGCATGGGAAAACCAACTGAAAACATGAAAGTCTTAGAGAACCAACACCTATCTTAGAACCAACCACCAAGATTAAAACAATGAATTACTAATTCAATAAATTCCAGCCAACCCAAAACAAATATGAAACCCCAAGTGATCCAACATCCTTATCTTCCTTTATTTTGCATACATGTATCATTCTATGCATCTCTTCATGTTCTCTCGAGAGTGAAATCTTGGCCCTCCTTTGTTTTATAAAGGGTTGTTCCAAGTTGTCTTGTTGACCCACAAAGGAAAAGGGGAATGGGCATAACTTATTCTCCCACCACCCCAATCCAATATCTTAATGATTATTATCCAATCCCATCAAAATAAAATCTATCATGACGTGATTTCCTTAGTTTGCAAGTGACTTCAACATTTAAGTTTGGGATAGGTCATGGATATTCAAGGAATGCAAGAAAGAAACTTTTGTTAGACTAAGGATCCATCAGTTTTCCAATTCTTAGCCAACCAAATTGTTCTCCAAGTTGGTATTACAGTCATCATTTAAAATTACAAGGAGCAGGAGGAAAAACGAGGGATGTTACAAGGATTATATTAAAATATTTTCAAATTTCAATTAAACAAAACAAGATATTGGTTTTATTATTATGACACTCCATAATGATCCTATTTGTAAGAAAGTGGCACATATTTTAAAGATAGATCCTAAATTTGGCCTAGCATTTAGCTCTTTTTTTTGTGGCTTTCTAGCCATACATTGCTTTTTTTTTTCCAAAATAATTCCACATAAATTTTTTAAAGGTGGGCTAATCATAGTGATCTTATAATTAGATATATTTTTTCCATCCACCCTTTTAAAAATAGGTATAATAAATATTTGATTCCAAGGTTGAGGGAAGCCTTACTTGATTGTTAAATTGAAGAGCATATGGATATGATGGATGAGGACAGGTCCTATCCATTTTAAGATTTATTCTTGGTATCCTTTGATGTTCTAAGTTTTCCCTTTTATGAACTATTTAACCTCAAACTATATGTATTATATAGAAAAACTTCTTCCTCTAGAAAGGGTTTGAATGTTGGCTAGAAAATTAGATGATTGCAAATATTTTTAAGGTAGGAATTCCATTTCCTCAATGGAATCATATTATTTCCATTAGTTTTATGACCCATAATTTGCATCTAGAATTTCTTAGGTTCTAACTTAGAGGGGTGTAAAATCTTGATACCAAACTAATTCTCAACCAATTATTCAAAGTTTCTTTTATATAGGTTAGCTAAAACATGGTCCTCATTTAGTCATAGAGGATTAATGTTGGAATCATTGCTTAAAATAACATCTTAATTCATTGTTGTCCTAGCATTAAATTCTCATAGCAAGAAGTTTCTGCTTTCATTTCTTAGAATGTAAATATTGTGTTCTAGGTTATTGTAAGGAAAATTTGTATCTAAGTTGTTTTTCTTATCAAATATAAAATTAATAGGCATGAAATAACATATTTTTATACAAATTTCTTAGCATTAATGTTTGAAGTCTCCATCCACATGTATTGATTGAAAGAGTTTTCTTGTGAAGCATGATGTGAGGATTTTGTGTGTGACAAGTTTGCCTCCAATTAATTTGTGATAAGATCTCTTCTTCCACACCAAAAAAAGAAAAAGCCTTTTATATTAAGGACCTTATATTTTTTATGTTCACAAGTTTCAAAAAAGAATATAATATCAATATTAGTTGGGATTCAACCTAACATGGGTCCTATGATCCATGGAAAACCATGATAGTTACAAGAGAGGGTATAGAGTGCCCAAAATTCCTATTTATTATTATCTTCTTGGTATTTATCCCCTAGATTCCTAATTATTTCCATTTTACCTTCCTTCATGGCTTCTTTTTCCTTTTGAAGTTGATTTCTTAATTCAACTTGGACTTCTGGATTGAGATATTAATTTATAAATATTCTTGGTATTTTAAAATATAATTTTTATTAAGTGTATCATATTTATGGTCATTAAATCTCACCTTACCACAAATTAATGTGTCATTATGTTAAAGTATGTTGTCTATCCTCTTTCCTTATATGACATAAAGTGCTTGAATTTGTAATTTGTTTTGTAATTCTTCTTTAAATAATGCTAGCATGTCCTCATCTTTATTCTTTTTCGAAAAAAAAATTATGAGTTTCAAGGATCTTTTATTCAACTTATAATCTAACTCTATAAGCTTATCCAATTTTTTCTTTGATGGGTTGGATATCCAATTTATCATGAAAAGTACTCAAGGCAAAATATTTATTTTTCCTTTATTCTAGCTCTTTAATCTTGTTCCTCAAATTAAGATTTTCTAGATTGTAGACATTTTCTTCTTGGGTCGATTGCTTCTTTTCTTGGATTTAGTTTCCATTTCTAGTATTCTAATCTCCATTTTTTACAAATTATTCTCCAACCTTATTATTTTATGACCTATTTGTTTATGAATATTGTCTTGAAAGGGTCTATAAAACTATTTGAAGTTTGGTTTCTCATTCTTCTTTACATTCTAACCTATGTATTTGTAAATATTATCTATGGTGTCTTTGTTATGTCTCATTTTGAGAATTTATATAATTTTCATATTATTTATATCATCCATTTCTAAATAAGTATAATCTTTCTAACTTGAAATTCTAAAAATAAAGTATATCATATTGCTTAATTGAGCAAATCCTTAAATATATTATATACTTTTTTATGATCATTTGAACATTTCAAGTATAAAATGTTAAGGATTGAGTGCCATTTCATTGGTGAGATGATTTGTACTTGGACTCTACATAATTATCTGGGACAAATTCTATTGTTTTAATTTTTTTTTCATGTTGGATACATTTTCATAATTCAATAGAGCTTACATCTAAATGCTATCTTTTCTTCCTCTATATTATCTTAGTTAAGAACTTTCTATATGTAATGTTCATTTTTAAATTATGTTATGTTATTTTATGAACGAAAAATTAATACACACACACACATACACATGGTTAATGTAACATAACCAAGCTCTCAAATAATGTTAGGGGGATGCGGTAAAACATATTTGATTTTTTTTCTTCCAATGAAATTTATATATATATATATATATATATATATATCAACCTCTAGTTTTTGGGCTCTTATGACAAGTTGGGAAACCTAAATAAATTTCATTGGAAGAAAAAAAATCAAATATGTTTTACCGCATCCCCCTAACATTATTTGAGAGCTTGGTTATGTTACATTAACCATGTGTATGTGTGTGTGTATATATCGAACCCTTCCGAATGAAACAATCCTCGCTCTTTGCATCAACTCTATGCCTTTAAGCATTGCACCCTTATGCCTCTTAGGTATGTCCCACTAGACATGCCACCCTGCTTACCTTCTCTCGGTGATTCGTAAGCATGTTCCCTATTATGCATCGGGTTCTCCCTTCCGGGATTACGAGGATGGTGGGACCACACCACCTTCTTTCCATTGGCCCACACCAATCCTACTGCCAATTGTCACTATATCCTCCCACGTCACCCTGACCTTGGTTTCCCATTCTTGCTCTCTTGATACATGTAGGGTTGGTCAGTCAACATGACCTATCATGTGGGGTGAATACCCCACCAATAGGCTTCCAACCATATTGCAGGCCTATCACACACACATATTAAATCGACCCACTTCTATCATCCGAGGATTTCTGACGAGCGACCCTTTGTTGACCATCGAGCTTCACTATCGGGTTAACATGTATGGTGGGACTGCTCCCAACTAATGGGGATGTTGGAATAGGGTCTCCTAAAAAGCTGCGAAACTAGTCCATTTTGGATATTTTTGATTAGATTTAATCTAGCGGAGGGGTTTTGGGTTGGGTCAAAGTGCCGAAAGCATTGTATTGGGTAAAACGGTAAAACAGGAGTCCGAAAACCATGGTTTGCAGACCATGGGAGAGTTTAGACTAGATTGTTATAAATAGAAGACCATTTTTGTATTGTAAGGTAGGAAATGATGAGATATTGATGTGAATTGTGGTTTAAGCTATCTGTTTGGGTTTTGGGGAACAGACTCTTGCTGGCTGTGTGCGCGGAGATCCAAGTCCAGCTGTGTGTAGACCCTGCTTCTGAGTGCACAGGTTGGGAAGGGAATTGTAAGGAAGAATTGATGAATGAATGAATAAGAAGGATTGATAGAGAACTAAATATGTGAGTAATCTGGTGCGAATTGTTGGTAATTGTTGTATTGTGTATTTTCTGTCTTTAAGATGCGAATATCTGTGTAAGTGTGTTTCTAGATCTAGATCTATTCCGTTCTATTTATATATTGTTGTGTCATGGTCATAAAAGCATATAAATATAGATTTAGCACACGTGGATGTGAACAGAGACCTAATTAACCCTACGTAGAACAAGGTAATCGAGTATTACAGACCTAGCACAACTCTGCTTTCTTTACCCATCCTTTCTCAGGGTGTGTAAACCTGGTTCCAGCACCCACCCATACTACTTTGGGTGAGACTTTGACCTGCGCAAGAAGGTCACTGCTGAAAGGGCCAATAGTATAGGGGTTTGTTGGCAAACCTTGCACACTGAACCTGGGTCAGGACCCCTCGAGCCAACAAATGGTTCTGTTTCCGAGACCAGAAGAATTCTGAGGAAGTGATATGATATTGACAATAAAATAATGAAGATCTGACGCATAATTGAATGAGAACTAATCTGGAGGAGAGTACAACGCGGAGCGGTAGGTATTATCAAACCGATCCAGAAAACAATCACTCTGTCCGTAGCCCGCCGAAGAGAGAAACGACGCAAGGTTTGTCAGGCTCACGGAAGAGCAAGCCTTCAACCGGAGCCTTGCTAGAAGGAGACATGGAAGTAAACTTGAAATTGCCTACCTTTAAAGGCTCGGCCAATGAAGACATGGATCATTTTTGGTTCATGGCCAACTCGGTATGGACGACACAGGGGGTGGCGGGCGATACTGTGAAGAGAGCACAATTGTCCTTAGCCTTTGAAGATAGAGCGTTGGATTGGTATATGCGATACATATCTCAAAACATAAATGCATCCATTTAAAATATTAAGAACGCCCTAAACCGATAGTTTCAGAAGCCAAAGTCATACTCTTAGTTGGTAGCAGAAGTAAAAGACTTCAAGCAAGGTACGTTTGAGTCGGTGTGGGAGGCCGATCAGCGATTGAAGAAAGCAATCAAGGAAGGATGGTTCAAGTATGACGACAGAAAACACATGGAATGGTTCATCACCATGTTGCTACTTAACTTACGTATACCAATGGGCTAATAGACCTTCGAGTCGCAGGAAAAAGCCTTGGAAGCTGCCATGAAGCTCGAAGTCACGCCCAAGGACGAGGCGTTAGGGGGAGTATAGAAGTTTCAAGAGCAGCTTGGAGCCATGCATACGATGTCGAGTGTCTGGCCATACCAAGGACTAGTGTCCCCTATTGGCGAATTACCTATAGGCAGGGGGACCTAGTTCGTTACACCCTGGATTCGGTGGATCTGCGCTCTAGTGTGATGACTGTAGGGTAGTGGAACTACATGATATGGCCCAGTGACCCCGGCTAAGTATGGGTGATCTGAAGCAACAATGGTGTAGGTTCTGCCGATCGGTAGGGCACGATGAGCAGAATTTTCGCACATATGAGTTATTGGTAGGTCAGGGAAACCTCTATAGGGTACAATCAGATCCCGCGTCGTCAAGATCCCTCGCGAATTTTGGTGGCTCCCCAATAAGGGGCAAGGGAGGTCGGGGAGGAAGCGCAGGATGGGGTCGGGGGTAGCTGATTTGTTATAACTACGGAGAGATAGGGCACTTCGCAAGGGACTTCCCAAATCCCACCAGGAAATCCTGCAAATATTACCGGTAGCTGGACCATGAGATTGAAGACTTCCCGATACTGATAGCCAAAATGCAGGAAAAACAACCCACCCCTACGCAGAATGTGCAAAGGGTTAAAAATTAACCATGAAGCAAGATGGTCACCCAGGGAGCAAGGGGAGAAGTGCACCTCACATAATAAGCACCGCGGGCAGGCCCTACGTAGCTTCTGGTGCACCTCAAGAGTGAGGAAGAGGTTGAGCCCCTTCTAAAGGCGTGCTTGAAACTGCTACGTAACCAATCAGCTAGGGAAAATTTTAGGGGCTAATATTTGCATGTGGGCTAATTTTCCATGTTTTTTCCAAAAAAAAGATTCGCTAATTTCCATTTTTCCCAAGAAAATATTTGCCCAAATTTTATAGTATACAACTATTTCACCTTAAAAATCGCCAAAATTTTATATAGAGAAATATGAATTCATTATAGACAAAAATATTTTATATAAATATTGCCAAACATTTTATATTTTTCATATTAGAAGCTAGTAAGGTCGCCAAGGTTTCTAAAATATAAGATAAATTTCCATCCTTAAAATTTTCCCTGATGAAATGGTGCATTTTTGGACCTTGAAAGACAAAACCCTAATGAACTAATGAGACTTTGAATAACTTGACTTACATGGTTGACTTTAACTGAGACAATACATGGTGAAATGAGCTTTTCATAGGTGTTATTATGCTCAAGAAGACATGAAGGTGAGTCAGAAAATGTGATTTTATGAGGGAGAGTGAAATTTTATTGAGGAAGGCTACCATCAGTGAAACATTTTTTAGCATGACCTAATGGAATGATATAAAAATTTCGGAGTGAGACACTTAAAATGATAATGAAATGAGTGATTTTGATCACTGATGGCAGTATGCATATTCTGACACTAACATTGGCCTTATTAGGGACCAAGAAAACATTGGCTATGAGAAAACCTGAACCTCCCTTATGCCTCCTCTGCTCATATGTCTCTTTTCCATAGCAAACCCTAGCTCCATGGGAGAGGAAATTAGGGTTTAGTGCTTGTGAACAATGATGACTTGGGCACCTTTGGGAAAAAACAACTCCCTTTGACATTTGATCAATTGATGAACTAAAAACTCTTTCAATTTGACATTTTATGTGTTGGCATGTGGAACTCTGAGTTGGCAACCTTTGGGAGACTGAATAATTATTTCATTTGAATTGACATAAAATTACATGAATAAATAAAAATTACATCTTGGAATGAAACTCACACTTGAAATCAAATTACAACTTTGGAAACCGTTTTGGAGGTCATATTTACATGGTAAAGAGACATTATTGGGATCACTCTCATATTTTTCTAACCTTATGCAAATGAAATGCAGGGAAAATTTTAGAGGCTAATATTTGCACGTGGACTAATTTTCCATGTTTTTTCCAAAAAAAATATTTGCTAATTTCCATTTTTCCCAAGAAAATATTTGCCCAAATTTTATAGTATACAACTATTTCACCTTAAAAATCACCAAAATTTTATACGGAGCAATATGAATTCATTATAAAAAAAAATATTTTATATAAATATCGCCAAACATTTTATACTTTTCATATTAGAAGCTAGTAAGATTCACCAAGGTTTCTAAACTTTAAGATAAATTTCCATCCTTAAAATTTTCCCTGCAGTCAGCTGTAGAAACTCTTCAAGTATTACTGCATAGCTGCGCAGCCCGGTGCAACACAATTCCTGAGACAAGAGGTGTCCACCGGATATATGGCTACAAGAAACGCACCGGAAGAAATGCGGTTGACTACACAGATTGGCGACTACGAGATGGACCGAGTTATTCTCGATTTAGGGTAGGATGCAAACGTACTACCAAAGAAGACATGGAAACAAATGGGCAAACCTAATTTGGAATGGTCCACTATCTAGCTGCGCATGGCGAATCAATAGAAGATCATCCCGCTAGGACGGTTGCCAAGAGTCATGGTAGATATCGCGGGAGTAAAAGTCCAAGCTGATTTTGAGGTCATCGAAATCATGGAAGATGTGGATCTGTACCCTTCACTACTCGGGCTGGATTGGGCTATAGACATGGGGGGTGTCATCAATCTTAAAAATCAAAGCATGGTGTTTGAAAACAATGGTACACGCGTAATAGTACAACTAGATCCAGTAGAAGATGCATGGTATATAGAACCAACCTACGAACGGGAGGAACTAGACCACATTTACAGATTAACTACGTAGGATGAAGATAGGATTAAATCCACAACAAACAGGATATTACGGAGAGATAGTGAATGCTGTTCTAACACTGATGAGGAACTGGAAAATTGGCAAAACTAGTTACACGAGGTTTCGGCGCTGTGCTGCCCCCGGGTCGCAAGAACCCTCTACTGCATTTATTCCGAGGTAAGAGATCTACCCCACTTTGATGAGGCTGGTAGTGTCCAGGAATTCCTAAGAACACTAGAAGCTAGGGTGCCAAGAGAACGACGGCTCTGGGCCCTTAATCTATCTATGCGCGGGACATCTGCGCATTGGTGTGACACCAACAAGAAAGCATTCCCGGATTGGGAAACGTGTCGCGAAAGGATGCTTCTACGGTTCACCCCTCCAGTTGACATACGCACTCGGATGTTCCTCAGACTCGGGGACCCCCATGCACATCTGTGTGTCTGGATGACCAAATGGTCTCTCCAAACTATGGAAGAATGGGTCCATCTATTTGTTCATGCCTTGAGTCCTATCCCAGTCACTTGGTACTTAGATGCAGAATTGCACCAGCGCACCCGCCACTAGGAAGTGCTAAAGGAGGACTTTGTCGGAACATTCCAATTGATTGGGGGGATAGAGATGCTCGACGAAGCTCTGCAGGACATTAATGCGTCTGTATTTAAGAATTATTCCCACCATGCCACCCCAACGGTCCTAACTTGGGAAGCGCAGATGCAAGACATAGCCAATTGCCGAAGCTTGGCGATTGATGAGGAAGAAGATAATCCTCGAAACATTTCCGTCCCGGAATCTAAAGTCGAACGCACTGTCATGGGGCCATCGCTACAGAATATTGACGTAATGCAGCCTCTTAAGTTGCGTGACATTAATATTGGGATGGAGGAACACCCTAAGCTGGCTAATATTGGGGACTATGGGATGAAGGGACTGTAGGCAAAATCGCAAAATTACTCACAGAGTATCAGGACCTATTCCTGACAAAGTTCTCTGAGCTCAAGGGCATCACCGGGGACCTCGGTATTATGTACATCACTCTGAAACCTGAGGCACGCCCCGTCAAGCAGCGGCCTTACCGACTAAATCCTAAATATAAGCAAAAGGTCAAGGAAGAGATGGATAAAATGCTTGCCGCGGGTATCATTGAACCAGTTGAGCAGTCAGATTGGGTAATTCCAATGGTCATCCAGGAAAAGAAGACCAAGGGGAAAATACGCATCTGCGTGGATCTGCGTAAGTTAAATGATGCCTGCGTCCATGACCCCTTTCCTACACCCTTCTCCGACGAAATCCTTGATAGCGTGGGCAGACAGGAGGCCTATTACTTCAATGATGGGTTCTCAGGGTACCATCAAATCCGAATTGCACCTGAAGATCACAGTAAGACTACTTTCGCGACTAAATGGGGGTCCTTCCAGTATACGGTCATGCCCTTTGGTCTAAAAAACGCACCTGTTATTTTTTCACAGGTCATAGTCGTTGTATTCAAGGAGTTTATTCATAAGTTCCTGGAGGTTTATTTCGATGACTGGATGGTTTTTGGATTAGTAAAGGGACATGTCTCTAACCTGCGACTAATGTTGGATGCATGCCAGAAGCACTAGATTTCCTTGAATATTAAGAAGTGCATCTTCTATGTGCCATTTGGAATCCTGCTGGGACACATAGTCTGTCGGCAGGTATTAATGGTTGATCCTGCAAAGGTAGCCGTAATTATAAACCTGGCAGCCCCCACAACGGAGAAACAATTGTGTACTATTCTTGGACACATTGGCTATTACAGGAAATTCATTCAGGGGTATGCCCTGATTACAACACCTATGGAAAAGCTACTAAAAAAATATGTTTCTTTCTTTTGGGATGATGAATGTCATAAGAGCTTTGAACTGATCAAAGAAAAGATGATCTTTGCCCCCATACTAATATTTCCTGATTGGTCAAAGGATTTTCATGTACATATGGATGCGTCGGCATTTCCTTGGGAGTTGTTCTCACTCAGCCTGGAGAAGGAGATATCGATCACCCAGTTGTATTTGTGAGTCGGAAACTCTCGGGCGCAGAACAAAACTACTCCACCATTGAGCATGAAGGATTGGCTATGGTCTACGCGCTACAGAAATATTGCCACTATCTGCTTGGTGGACACTTTAAAATGTTCACTAATCATTTGGCATTGAAATACCTAGTCAACAAGCCTGTGTTGGGGGGGAAGATTTGCTGCTGGCTGTTGCTATTTCAGGAATATGATTTTGATATCATCGTCAAGCCCAGAATATTGAATGCAGGCCCAGATCATCTGTCTCGCATTGAAACAGGCGAAGAACCTATTAGTTTGGAAGAAGGCTTGCCAGATGCACAGCTATTTACCATTAAGGTGGTTGACACACAATTTGTTGATATCATTAAGTTCCTCACTACAGGCATGGCCCCGGCTGGGTATTCGGTGCAGTAGAAGAAGGAATTGGTTACTCAGGTAGCGGACTTTACTATCATCTTCGGTCAGTTATACAAGCTAGGCGTAGATGAAATACTACACAGATATGTCCTAGAACATGAACGGCCTGTCGTGTTAGTAGAAGCACACGAAGGTGTCGCAGGAGGCCACTATGCAGGACGTGCAATGGCACAAAATATTTTGCGGGCTGGGTTATGGTGGCCTACTTTCCATCAATATTCTTACACCTATTGTAGGTCTTGCGATACCTACCAGCACACAGGACGACCTTCACGCCGAGATGAGATGCCTTTACAGCCTCAAGTGGCTTTACAGGCTTTTGAAAATTGGCCATTGATTTTATAGGACCCATCAATCCACCAGGAAAGAAAACAGGTGCGCGCTACATTATCACCGCCACTAACTACGTCACTCGATGGGCTGAGGCACAAGCGGTGAAGGATTGTACTATGGATACTACTGCGCACTTCATATTTGAGCAGATTCTGACCAGGTTTGGCTGCCCAAAGATCCTAATGAGTGACAGAGGTACACACTTTGTCAACCAAATGATCCAAGCCTTGAATGAGGAATTTCGGATCCTCCATGTGAAGAGTACCCCATACCACCCTCAGGAAAACAGGGTGGTTGAATCTTTTAACAAAATTCGGAACAAGCATTAACTAAGGTTTGCAATGCCGATCATAGTGACTGGGACGTTCGCATTCCCTCTATTCTGTGGGCCTACCGAACAACCTGCAAGAAGCTAAAAGGCAGAACCCCCTTCCAGATGGTCTATGGTAAAGAGGCCATTGAATACGTTGTTCCTAGCCTATGCATCGTAGCATTTACCAATATGGCGGACCTCGATGTCATAGAGGAGCATCTTGCGCAACTGGTGGCTCTGGAGGAAGATCGGTTTATTGCTAATTTTCATCAACAGGTTCAAAAGGCTCATGACAAAGCATGGCATGATCAACATATTCGCCAAAAGACATTTGTCGCAGGTGACCTTGTCCTTTTATACGATATCTAGTTTGCGAAACATCTAGGAAAATTCCAAAAGCACTGGCTTGGTCCCTACACAGTTAAAGAAATCACAGATGGCGAAGCAGTCCAGCTAGCTACCCTGCACGGAGACATCGTTCCAGGCTTTTTCAATGGTAGTTGACTCAAGCCTTACCGGGTTTAATGACTATATGGCAGCTACAGTGAGTCGGGACGAGTCACAAGATTGTGTTGGGGGACTTTTGGAATAGGGTCTCCTAACAAGCTGTGAAACTAGTCCATTTTGGATATTTTTTATTAGATTTAATCTAGTGGAGGGTTTTTGGGGTGGGTCAATGCCCTGAAAGCGTTGTATTGGGTAAAAGGGTAAACCAGGGGTCCGAAAACCATGGTTTGCGAACCATAGGAGATTTTAGACTAGATTGTTATAAATAGAGGACCATTTTTATATTTTAAGGTAGGAAATGATGAGCTATTGATGCGAATTATGGTTTAAGTTATTTGTTTGGGTTTTGGGGAACAAACTCCTATTGGCTGTGTGCGCGGAGATCCAAGTCCATTTGTGTGCGGACCCTGCTGCTGTGTGCACAGGTTGGGAAGGGAATTGTAAGGAAGAATCGATGAATGGATGAATAAGAAGGATTGATAGAGAAATAAATCTGTGAGTAATCTGGTGCGAATTGTTGGTAATTGTTGTATTGTGTATTTTTTGTATTTAAGCTGCGAAGATTTGCGTAAGTGTGTTTCTGGATCTAGATATATTTTTTTCTATTTATATATTGTTGTGTCATGGTCATAAAAGCATATAACTATAGATCTAGCACACGTGGATGCAAACAAAGACCTAATTAACCCTGCGCAGAACAAGGTAATCCGGGATTACAGACCTAGCACAACTTTTCTTGCTTTACCCATCCTTTCTCAGGGTGTGGAAACCTGGTTCAAGCACCCACCCATACTACTTCGGGTGAGACTTTTACCTATGCAAGGAGGTCACTGCCGAAAGGGCCAGTAGTATAGGGGTTTGTTGGAAAACCTTGCACACCGAACCTGGGTCAGGACCCCTCAAGCCAACAAGGGAGGTAGTCGGACCAAAAAAACTCTCCACAAGGTCGTACCTACATCATCTTGCTAATCACCTCCCAACCCCTTCATTCGTCGCTCCTCTTGCAGCTCCAAGTGAGAACTACCGGGCTTACCTAGAAGGTGGGCCTTTCTACACCGATCTCATTGTGCCTAGTGTACATGGATGCCCTCTTGGCCTGACACCACTAATTTAACTTTGTTAACGACATACCAACCTAGCACATGTTGTCTCGCTTGGCTGTCCCGATGCCTTCTCACTCGCATCCTCCTTAAATCCTCCAGGTTTGTAGGAGTAGGTTGACATGTCTTGGGTCCACCTATGACCAATCCCAAGACCGCTAGATCACTTGTCACATGGCCCACATTTAAAAAATAGAAACCTCCTTCTATGCAGGCACTTCCACACACCTACCTTACATCATACCACGAAGTCTTACCCAACGCTTTCATTAGCCGCACCCTCTTATACTTCTAGGATGAACCTTCCATGCTCACTAGTTAAGTGGGCTAGTCCTTGACCAATAGTGTCACCATGATAGTGCAGTCCCTACCACACTCTCACCTTACATCATTCTGTAAGGTCTTTCTCGACACTTCCTCATGCACCCCTTTCCTTCCTTCCAGGCCAATTCTTTTAGGCTTATGTGGATAGTGTCCCACCCTTCCCACCAATGGATTTTCTTATAGGCACACCTCATCTTGCCACATCACCATTGATGCTTCGTCCCAACACATTTTGATGCTCCACATTATTTTTGAGATGAACCCTTCGAGTTATACCTCTTTCCCATGTTTACACATCTCCAACTAATCCATACTTATGAAATAACGCAATAAAATACAGAAATAAACATAAATTAAGAGATGCAACAGGAATAACGCTTCATTTAATTAATATCCAATGCTAAAAAATTCTTATAGATAGAATGGAAAATAAACTAGCTCGGATGATGGTAGCTTATCTCTGAGAAGATATGTGGCGTCTACATGCCTCTGAAATTTGATACAATGAGGCTCAAGGGCCTTTTTATTATTGAAAAATAAGAGAAAATCCTAAACAACCAAAACCCTAACCCGAGGAGATGTAACACAAAGAGTTTATGGGCCCTGTTGGGGTTAGATGGGCAACCAAATTATTGGGGTCGTAAATTGGTCATATTTTCTCTGTTTGGTGCATATGATACCTCTTTGGAAATATCTATCCAAGGAATATAAATTTTGACACGATTTATATGAAATCGTAGGAGGAATCATGCCCAAAAAACATCGATTGGGGCCTCAAAACGGGTCTGGAAGTTCAAGACCCGTAAAACTGTTAAAAATAGTAAATAATAAAAATGATGAGACTAACTAGCTGGAATAGGAGGGTGGCCACAAATATCCACCTGGATCATTCCTCCTCCCTTAGGAAGCAATGGTCCCCATTGCATGCAGAGCCTCCATGAGGCGGGGAAGTTTTTGTTGAACCTGGTCCTTGGTGAACCACTTTCCCTAGTAAAGGAGTTGGTCTGCTTTGAAAACTTGGTATAGATGGATCCTCCGCTGGCAGGTGTTCTTCATCTATGTGTCCATGATTCGATTAGTTGTGGCTTGTTCCATGCAGTCTGGGTTATACTCTGTTGGTGTGAGTTGTTTTGTCGTGTCTAGTAGAGGTGCAAAGTAAGGCTGAAGGCGGTCCAGATTGAACACTGGGTATAGACCAAGGAATGGTGGAATAATGAGCTCGAAGGCATTGTCCCCTACAACCTTGGTGATGGTGTATGTCTCATATCGAAGTGGGTGAAGCTTGCGGTGGAGTCCAGCGAGGCTCTCCTTCTGCAAATGTAGCCACACTTTGTCGCCCACCTAGAAGTTGTGTGGCACCCAATGTTGATCATGCCGCTTCTTATACTTGATGTTCAAATGAAACTGTTGCAGGTATGTGGACCAATTTTGATGTCGATCGTTCTGCAACTTCCCCTATGTCTGTATGAACTACATGGGTCAGTGGTCTATGTGGATGACTGCTTCCTTCCCCAAAATGTAATGCTTCCATTGTCGACAAGCCTGCACAATGGACTACATCTCTTTGTCATAAGTGGGATACTTCTAGACAATTTCTGAAAGTGTCTCATTGTGATATGCCACTAGATGCCCCTGTTGAGTAAGAATTTCCCCAATAGCATAGTCAGAGGCATTTGTCTCGATCCCAAATGGTTGTTGCAAGTCTGGTAATGTGACCATTGGTATAGAGCAAAGGTGATGTTTCAACTCTACAGACACCTTCTATTGAGATTCAGACCAGAATAATTTTTCTTTCACTCCTCCATTGGTGACTTCACTCAAGGACCAAATGATATGAGAGAATCCCAACACGAACCTGTGGTATAAATTGGCAAGACCCAGAAATTTGTGAAGCTCCGTTAGAGTGGTTTGGGCTGGCCAATCCCGAATGATTTGGATCTTGGCTGGATCCACATGCACCCCCCGCTCATAAATAATGTATCCTAGATATTGAACCTAGGTCATGCGAAAAGTGCACTTCTCCAAATTGGCACACAACATGTGTTGCCGCGGTGTTTGGAGGACTTGTCGGATGTGGTGGAGGTTCTCTTTCCAAGTCTGGCTGAAGATCAGGATGTCATCCAAGTACACCATCACAAATGAGTTGGTGAATGGCCGAAAGATGTCGTCCATTAGCCACATGAAGGTAGCGGGAGCATTCGTCAACCCAAAAGGCATGACCAATCATTCGAATAGGCCCTCCTTGGATTTGAAGGAAATATTCCACACATAGGAGGGTTCGATTGGTACCTGGTGATACCTGGACTTCAAGTCGATCTTGATGAAATATTTGGCCCCCTTGAGCTAGTCTAGGAGGTCATCGATTCATGGGATTGGATACCTATTCCGGACTGTGATATTTTTCAACACCTGATATTCAGTTTGTCCTTCTTCTATACCAACACGATCGGGCTGCCACAGGGCGAGGTTTTTTGCCTGATGTGCCCTTTCAACAAAAACTCTTGGATCTGCCTCTTGATTCCATCATTCTCTACAACAGACAATCGATAGATCATCCGATTAGGCAGCGATGTGCCTGGGGTCAAATCAATGGAGTGTTTGACCTAAAAGTGTAGAGGAACCCCTGTGGGTGAGGATAAAATTTCCAAGTATTCCTCCACGACTTTGTCTGTCTGATGCTGCCATGCAGGGGCACCCTGTTTTGTAGTATCCCAAAATGGGGATGCAGCAATAAAAACACAATACTGGAATAGAAGTGAGAAATTAACTCATAAATGTGTTGAGAAACACATGGCCATCAAATGAATGTAACAACAGTAAAAAGGAGCTCGTTTACATTATCCCAAGTGGGGAAAATGCAAAATTTAGACCATAAAAACATTATTCCCAGATATTTTCATTTTAATAGAGAGAAATAATTCTTGGTTCCCTTATAATATGTATTATTTCCTTCACATATAAAAGGGGATCAGAAACAAATCTCTTTTACTAAGTTAAACAGATCTCCCAGCCTCAAATCAGCTTAAAATTGCCCAAACCCCATGACTTAAGCTATGTAGAATTTCTGAAGCACATGACAACGTTATTTTGTGAGGGTTTCTACAAAATTATGATATAAATTCATGGATATAGATTTTTATTGAACAATATGCTAAGAAAGGAGAGATTTGACCTCCTTAATACATTATAAAGATAACCCGACAAGGGTTTCTCGAGAGCTTGAGTACAAAAGAGCAGATATGAATATTTAGCTTAGAAATAACACAGTATTACTGAAAAATTACACACATGTGGCTGAATAATACAATATAGGGATGATAATACCTTCTTCTAGCTTTTCGGGAGAAGGGTTGGCCCTTTCCCTAGGAAACTAGCTCAAAAACAAGGGCTTAAACCCTGCTGCTGCAACTATATGAAAAATGACACAGTTCCTGCAAGGGAATGCACTGTAGGAGATGAGGAATACTTTGAAAAATTTCCAAGATGTGAAATGAGCCTAGAAATCCTCCTAGCTGATCTCTTAAGAGAAGGAAAGCTCCCCCTACTGAGAAACAGACCCGGAAGTGGTGTTATCAATCCTCCACTGCAACACCCTGCAACACAACACTGTTCTCTGCAGAAATAACATTCTAGCTGAAGACTGATGCTTGGCCTCAAGCCTAGATGTGAAGAAATACATTGCAATACTCTCCCAAGAGGCCTCTCAAGGAAAGAGGTGGGTTTCTCGCTCGAGAAGACCCGGTGCTAAACAACACATCAACCCTGCTAAACAGTAAGAGGAAGCAATAGTCTAAGCAGACCAATACCAAAATAATAATCTAAAAAAAAACCTAAAATGGCCACCATCCTCTTCCTTAAGTAGAATTTGATTTTTCATGTCCTTGGCCCCACTTAATTAGGTCATTTCCTTCATGAGGTTCACATCCCTCCAAAACTGGTTATTCTCTAATTAATCTCCACTCCTCCTTAATAGCGTTGTTGACTTGGTCAAAGTTGACTGAATCAACATGATCCCTTGCTCACACATGGAGGAGCTTTATTTAGTTGCTACAAAGTTCTCCTTTCACACTTAAAGTGTTTTTATTTTTTCTCAAGAGACTTATGGGCCTCCTCACCCACTTATTCCCCTACCTAGTGATAAAACAACTATAATATTCCATGTAGCTTGAAGGCTAAATTTTTGGAATATTACAATCCTCCCCTCCAAAATGTTTCTTTTCCTCAAGAAAATGTACAAGGAGAGAAAAATTCCTCTCCTCCTCCTCTTGTGGCCTCCTCATCAATAGTCCCCACCACTGCTCAAAATAATCTGCAACAAATCTGCCCTCCAATATTTCCTCCCAAGTATGCAAGACCACATGGCTCACATCATAGAAAGGTGGAAGGTGTAAGTGGAAACCTTCTTGCTGTCCAATGGCCTACTCAAGGTAGGAGTGATGAAAAACATGGGGAATTTCATTCCCAATGAGTGACTCCCACACCCATGCTATCATCCAAATGAAATGAGCCATTCTAGGTAGCTCATCAAAGAGATCCTCAACCCCCGGTTCATACAATGTGTTGGGGCTACATGGAGAGATTGGATCCTCCCACTCAAGTGGTTTCTCTCTCAATTTATGGTAAGTATGGGGATGTTTCTGATATTGGGCTGAAATGGCTTCCAAGAATGGCCCAAGCTACCCCACCAAACAAATAAGCCATGAAGTGCCTCCTCCAAAAAATCAAACCCTCCAGATGGCTCTTCCCACATGGAGAAAAGAGATGTAGTTTGGTGATCATGGGTTGCCCAATGCTTCTCTTGAAACATGCATCATGTAAAGTAGGGAGAATCATACTCCCAATGGGCATATCCAACTCATCTAGCACTCTCCAAACAATGCTCCCCATGAACATAAAAATATTAGCAATACATGGAAGCAAATGCCAATGAAAACAAGTTTCCATATGACAACCGGAGAGTGGATCATAGGTCCACACATGGAACTAGCATAGTGCATCCCTTGCCTACATCAAAATAAGTAATAACAAGTGCTCACCTAGCCACTTTTTTGCTGCCACAATCATTCTATAAGATAGAAGTGTTGTGTCTCAATCTAGTCTCCTAAACTGAGCTCATTTAATTGTCAACCAGGATTTGTAAACTGCTGAAGTGAAGTGTACCATATGTACCTAGGTGCTTGTTTCCTAGTGCGTTGTGTGTAGTGTGTTGTGATGTTTTTGGTCTTTTATGTTGATTTATGGTGTTTTTGGTCTTTTGGTGTTTTATGTTCACAATGAAACTGCCTAGAAAACTAATAAAAAGAAGTTGGTGGTCAAAACAGAGTTAAGCCTAATGTATGGAATGGTAAATGCAATTGGAAATAATGAAGCAGAATCTGAACTATGACTAAATGAAAGCAAAAGCTTGATAATGAATTCTTAGGCAAATGACACAAACTAAACTTGAGAAATGATCACTAAATATGCAAGTTCTCTAACTAGACAGTTAAACACTAATCTTATCATGATGTAACATTTTGTTCTAAGCTCATCTATTCCATGACTAATTCCTAGTTCTATTCTGCAATTTAATTGAATGTCTCAGAACCTATACTCAAAGAGTTATTGGTTTCTTTTCAAAGTAGTTCTTTTGAGGAAGAGCTCTGTTTATAAAATGATGAGGAATTTGCAGAGATACTTCAGACCTTATAGTGATGTTATCTTCTGTTCCTATGGTTATGGATCACTTTGTAGTTTTCAGAACAAAAAGATGTTTGTGAATAATGAAGGTTGTCTTGTGAATCCTAACAACTAAAGTAATCTATTGTGCAAAGAATGACAGTGTGACTATGAGATGAAAATACAATGAGTTAAATTAAGCATGAACCTAAGATGCTTCTAAATTAGAACAATGTTAAACTATAAGTCATCATCAAACTTGAAACAAAGTAACTGAACATGAATTAAATGCAAATGAAACTCCGGAGCATTCTAACTAGCATGCATTATTCTATGAGGTTACACAATCTGTTTGTTCATCATTAGTGATATTTTGGAAGAGTTCCTTCTTTTGGAAGGGATAGAACAATTCTAACTGTGTAATTGTATGCAATTGAAAGCAAATGAACAGAAAGCAAATGAAAAACTAAGTTACCACATCCATATCCTACTCGTCATTATGATGTCTTGGGCAAGCGTTTAAGAGTAAGAACAGAGATGATACTTAGTACAAACAAACAACTAAATCTTTCATTATCACGGTCATGTCTTGAACTTCTTAAGGATGCATTGGAAGAGTTTCTTCTTGTGGAAGAGTGATTAGAACAAGTGTAACTGTGATAGTGAATAGCAAAAACTACAACTAATTCCTACAGCACTATAGTTATTCATCA
The DNA here is from genome assembly GCA_034641835.2 of Pinus albicaulis. NCBI lineage: Eukaryota > Viridiplantae > Streptophyta > Pinopsida > Pinales > Pinaceae > Pinus > Pinus albicaulis. The sequence goes on from CM076584.1 coordinate 441,106,494, forward strand.
TTCATTGTTATGATCTGTTGGAAGAATGTCTTCTTGTAGAAGAACTGGAATGAATATAACTACAGTATCTAGTTAAAAACAAATTCAAATTCAACTCCTATCCTACAATACCATAGTCATTAATCATTCATCATTTTGGTCTGTTGGAAGAGTGTCTTCTTGTGGAAGAGCTGGAACGAATATGACTACAGTAGCTAGTTAAAAAAAATACAAATTTAACTCCTATCCTACAATACCATAGTCATTAAACATTCATCATTTTAGTCTGTTGGAAGAGTGTCTTCTGGTGGAAGAGCTAGAATGAATACGACTACAGTAGATAAAACAAAACAACTATCAATTCAAATGCAAAACGTAAAGGCAGCTAGGAAAAACTTATCTAGTTTACGCAAAAGAAATCCGTGCAAGAGGCAGGGGCCCTCTACCACTTGACGACATTCAACTCCAAATTAAATCACGCCTTCAAAATAACTTTGTCTGCTCCATTAACGATGCAAAAGTTTGAACATGACACTCTGCGTTTTTAGGAATGTATCACAGAGTTTGAACAAAATCTAGCAGCAAATCTAACATAAAATCTCTAACTAAGCTCTCGGTCTACTCAAGAGTTTATAAAGTAAAATGCAAGTAACAATAATTACAACAATTTAGGAATAATGTCTTTCCTTATCCGAATCATCTTAGGAGTCTTTGAGGTGGCTACGTGAAGAAGAAAAGACACCTGGACTGAGACAGTCCTAGTAGGAGTCTTCCTTCACAAATGTGTTCCCACATGCATAACCGTACCCAGAATTCATTTCCTCTTCCATGATGAGCAACAAACCATGTAGGCACGACGTGGATCATGCCCATATGCGTTTTTCCTCAAGAGGCCACCTGGAACATACTCAAACATAAAGGTAGCTGCAGAATCGCCGGTTAGCTACGGAATGCCTGCATTCTGCAGCTAGTTCCGGTCAAAATGCTTAACAATAGCAACAATCACAAAATTCAACAAGTCAGTCATGTAAACCATTCTAGAAGTAATTTTAACTATTTTTATTGATCAATTGGGTTTAAAATGGAAATGGACAAGGGAAAATGAGGTAAAATGAGGTGAAGGAAAGCACAAATTTGAGGCTCAACATACCCCCACTGCTGTCTCTTTGCATGTCCTCATGCAAATCATCCTATGAATTCAGAGGCTTCTGCAAGGACATCTAATCCCCTTCTTCTCCTTTGTCTGAAAGCTAGAGGCCTTCTGGGTTTCCTGATCACAAGTTTGAACCAGAGATTGGTGAGTGCTCTGATTAGCTTTTTGTTCCTTGTCTTCAACTTCTCATTAGTCCTCTCCACTTTGTCTATATGCAGGGATAAGGTTGAATTCATATTAGTTTTGAGCTTGATTTGATCTTTGAGAATTTCATTCTCATTTTTGATGTGTCTGTTCAGCAATTCCAACTCATACCTATCCCTTTTTAATATATCTACTTCAGACAGTGGAGGACTGGGGGTTCTTTCTCTGCTTTCTGAAGCTGTCCTCTCCAAGGTTTCCACATAGTCATAAATTTCCTGTTGAGCAGGATCAATTTCAGGGGTTCCTTCATAAAAATCTTCTTCATCATCCTCTTCAATGGGTGTTTCTTCATCTTCTATATTGATTACCCTTGTTTGTTTGATTGGTGTTTTCTTCAGTTTTCCCTTTAATCTGTGGCTTCTCCTAGGCTGAGAGGATCCCTCTCCTTTCTCTGTGGCAGATTCCTTGATTATCTTCTCTTCCTTAAGTTGCCTCTTGATTCGAGTCAACTTCTCTAAAATGATTTCTTCACTGCTCTCTTGGACTGGTTTGTCAATTTCAACTTTTGAAGCCCTCCATTTCCTACTTCTCTTTGTAGGCTGTGGTTCAGGTGATGGTTCTTTTGCTTCTTCAAAATGATTTCTTATTAAGAAATCATCCCATGTATCATTTGTTTTAGATAGATGATGCTCAATCAAAATTTTGACCAACCCATGATGATACAGGGTTGTCTCTAAAAACTGAACTCTTCTCTGAACACAGGAAGCCATTTTCTTCGGACTTTGATGCAAGAAATATGGTAGATTTAAATCTTCTCCCAGAAAATGCATCATTAGTCTGATGTGGTAGACATAAAATGTCCCATATCTACCCTCACATGTAACAAATTTTTGTAAAAGAAGTAGTATGTTTCTCCATTTGCTTTTCAATGCAGTACTGGGAATTCCTTTCTTGAACACACTAACATCCATATTTGGTGATTTTTAAAATTTGTTTCCAGGAGTCATTATGGAATTCTCTATTTTTAAACCATCTTTCTCCAGTTCTGGACAATCCTGTAGCCTCTGCAATAAAAACTTCAGTGACAGTAAACTTGACATCCCCTATTTCAACTTCGGTTCCTTGGAATGATCTGGAAAATGTTTTAGTGACTTCCTTATGGAAGCCATTAAACTTTTCCAAAAATTGAAGCCATCCTATTTTTTGTAACATTTCCTTGCATTGTGGGTAACCTTCTAAATATTTTGATCCCACAGGCTCAGTCCTTACGATGAAACCCATGATTTTTTCAATATCAAATTAACACTCTTCTCTACCCACAAAACAATGGCTTTTTACTTTCGGATTAAAATGGCTTCAAGCTCTAAATGAAAATGGCTTCAATTCTTAGAATGACATACCTCTGTTTTATAGTGGCAACAGCTTCAAAACCTTTGGCTGATATGCTTCTGTTTGATCATGAAAGCAATCTCAAATTTCGAACTGATATGTATCTGATAGGCAGTGAGAGATGGCTTCAGATTTCTTTTTGTGCAATACCTCTGGCTCTTAGTAGCAAACGGTTTCAGTTTTAATACTGCAATACCTCTGTCTTTGGCAACAAAAAGACTTCAAACTCAATGACTGAAAAACACCTCTGTCTCTAGTAGCAAATGGTATGCTTCAAATTCATCACTACAACATCTCTGTCTCTGGTAACAACAGACTTCAAACTCAACCTTTGTCTCTGGTAACAAATGGTTTTCAAACTCAATCACTACCACACCTCTGTCTTTGGTAGCAAAAGACTTCAATTTCTACACGGCCACAATTCTGAGTTGACAGTGAAAATGCTTCGAACTTCGTCCACAATGATATGCTATCTGTCCACGGGATCAAGTGGCTTTGAGTCCTCACACTGTTATACTTCCAAATTTACCTCTTCTGCTCTGCGTTTACAATGCTCAATGCTGTTCAAACTGATATCCTTTAGCTCTGCTCCTGATGATAATAATATCTCTGTCTTCGGAATGGAATATCGGCTACGGAATGAAGTTATGACAGTGGTCACGGAATGGAGTGGTGAAGTGAGGTGGCAGGATTGTGTTAATGATTGAGGAGATGGGGGAGGATTTTACGACGGCAGAGGAAATCATCATCATTAAATGTATTGGTTAAGAGACGTGGAAAATTCAAATGCTTTGGCCGTTTCACCGCTTAAATGCTATCGGTTGTGAAATTTGAAATGGAAGATTTTAATACAAAGTCTGTAGAGGGTTTGTTTGGTGTTTGATCAATAAAAACAATTAAAACAACTTTTCGAATAATCCACAACTAAACCATGCTAAACTTTTATGAAATGCCATCGTAATTTAAATTTGTTACCTCTGTCCTTCATTTGATTTTTTTTTTTAGCCTTTGTCTTCTCTGCTCATTTCTGGAGGAGTCTTCATGATTTTCTTGATGCTTTTGATTCATGAATACACTGGGTCACTTTTTTGTAATTCTGATGTATGCTAGTTGATGCCTTCAGGATTTGTAGCTGCGGAAAGACTATCGGGCTGCAGAAAGGCTGATCAGCTGCAGAATGTCCACTGAGCTGCAAAATGTTCCTGTAGAACACTTTAATCATGAAAATGGAATGTTTTTGGAGTATGGGAGAAATGTTATGTGGTATGTATGAAAATGGATGATGGATTATGATATGTATGAAGTGGATAATGGAATGAAATGGATTCAGTTCATGAAATGGAATGAAGGAACATAAGGGCTGTACTGCAATTCATGACATATTTTATTCACTTACGGCAAGATATCAAATTTTGTGTTTTGACATGAAAATGAAATGAATGGAAGATGGAGTAAAATGAATGAGATGTGGAATGGAGTGAAATATGAATGATGGATGAGATGGAGTATGGATGAATAAATGAATGGAGTGAGATGAAGTGAATCATAAGTACTATGGAACTGTACTTATGATTTTTATAACAGCTGCTTATAAAAACAAAAATGGGAAAAGTTAGAGTGTCAGAGAGACTCTGATTTTCACCCTATCTTTTCTGTATAAACATGCCAATCAATGATTGGTTTTCATGTTTATACCTTTATTTTATATATATATATATATATATATTTTTTATTTTTTTTAGAATAGAAATGCTTCATAAAATTTAATCAAGTTGATGAAGAAGAGAGACTCTTCTTCATTAACTTCACATCATTGTCTTCTTGGAACTTCTTGACAAACTCTTCTCTTGAGAGTGGCTTGTGGTATAGCTTCAGTCTATGACCATTCACAAGAAGAGTGACCTCTTCTTCATCTATAGTTCTGATTTTTACTGCCCCATTATCAAAAATTCGAACAATTTCATATAGCCCAAGCCAATGTGTCTGAAATTTCCCTTGAAAATCCTTGAATTTTGAATCAAACAAGAGAGCCCAGTCACCCTCTTTGAATTTCTTCTCCTTGATGTACTTGTCATGCCATATAGCCCTTTGCTGTTGGACTAGACTTGTTTTCTGAACTGCATCTTTTCTGATCTCATCCAATTCATTAATTTGCTCCAGTCTATGCTTTTGTGCCTCCGTTAGATCAAGTCCTAGCTGAACTGCCATCTTGAATGTTTGAATTTGGAACTCTATAGGAAACAAAACTTGCTTCCCATAAACAAGCTCATAAGGAGTATGGCCTGTTGTGTTTCTCCATGTAGTTCTATAGGCCCACAAGGCTTCAGGAAGCCTATCTACCCAATCTCTTCTATGTAGATGAGCAGTCTTTGTTAGGATTCCTTCAATGACTTTATTAGTGGATTCCACTTGACCATTTGCTTGTGGATGATAAGGAGTAGATGTTCTATGTCTGATTTTGTAATTTTCCATCATTTGCTCCACTAGCCTTGATGTAAATTGAGCTCCTTGATCTGTAACAATTTCCCTTGGGACACCAAAACGAGTGAAAATATCCTCAAAAAGAAAAGTAACTACAGATGATTCATTAGCAAAAAGTAATGGTTTAGCTTCTACCCACTTAGTAACATAATTAGTGAAAACTAATATATATTTCTTTTGTCTTGATGGAGGACTAATGGGTCCTACAAAATCCAAAGCCCATTTTTCAAAAGGTTCAATGTGTACCTGAGGTTGTAATGGCATCTCACCTGAAGGAGAAGGTTTCCCTACCCTTTGGCAATTGTCACACCTTTTTACATACTCCCTTGCATCTTTAAACAAAGATGGCCAATAATATCCTAAATTAAGGATCTTATAGGCTGTCCTCTTATCTGCAAAGTGTCCGCCACAAGGTTCATCATGACATGCCTTGAGAATCTCAGGCATCTCATCTTCACGAACACACCTTCTAATAATCAAATCTGGACCTGTCTTGTACAACTCATTAGCGACCCATGAATATTTTGCACTATCATTAATGATTTTTCTTTTATCCCTTGCATTCATAATTGAAGGAAATTTTTCTGAAACTAAATAATTAGCAATATCGGCAAACCATGGAGTTTGAGTAGAGATTGCAAAAAGATATTCATCAGGAAATTGATCTTCAACCGGAGTGTCATCTTTGATATTTTGAATTCTAGACAGGAAATCAGCCACAGTGTTTTGTTTTCTAGGCCTATCTAGAATAGTAATGTTGAATTCTTGCAATAATAACAACCATCTTATAACTCTGCCATTAGTGATTGATTTATTCATTAAATATCTAATTGCAGAATGATCAGTGTGAACAAAAGTTTCATAGCCTGTTATATAGTGTCTAAATTTGTTAATGGCATGAACAACAACTAAAAACTCTTTTTCAGTTACAATATAGTTTAACTCTGCGGAAGTCAAATTTTTACTGATATAATAGATGGCATAGGGAATTAAATCTTTCTGTCCCAATACTGCTCCTAAAGCTGTATCGGAAGCATCTGTCGAGATATGAAAAGGTAACTTCCAGTTAGGTCCCCTTAATATAGGTGCTTGAGAAATTTTGGTTTTCAGGGTTTCAAAAGCTAACTGGCAATCAGAAGTCCACTTAAATTCACAATCTTTGGTGAGTAATTTGAAGAGAGGAGATGCTATTTTGGTGAAGTTTTCTATAAATCTCCGATAATACCCTATAAATCCTAGAAAACTTCTAACATCTCTTTGACAACTTGGAATGGATAGGTTAGAAATGACTTCAACTTTCACCTCATCAACTCTAATCCCATCCCCTGAAATGTGGTGCCCTAAAACAATACCTTCAGTGAACATCATAAAACATTTTTCATGACTAAGAGAAAGGTTTGCTTCTTGACATCTTTTTAAGACTTTTTTCAAGTTTTCTAAAGCCTCTTCAAATGTATCCCCATAAACTGTAAAATCATCCATGTATACCTCTACACAGTCATGTATCAGATCAGAAAAAATTCCTAATACTGCCCTTTGGAATGTTGCAGGTGCATTGCACAATCCAAATGGCAATACTCGGTAGGCATAGGTACCCTAAGGACAAGTAAATGTGGTTTTATCTTGGTCTTCAAGTGCTACTTGGATTTGATTGTAACCACTAAACCCATCTAGGAATGAAAAGTACTTTTTACCTGCTAATGTATCTAATACTTGATCTATGAAAGGTAAAGGAAAATGGTCTTTAAGAGTAGCTTTATTCAATTCTCGGTAGTCAACACACACCCTCCATTTTCCATTTTTCTTAGGCACAATCACCAAAGGAGAAACCCACTGACTATCTGAAATAGGATAGATGAAATTAACATTTAATAATTTTTGTAATTCTTCCTTGACAATTTCCCTAAGATTTGGATTCATCTGTCTTTGAGGCTGTCTGATTGGTTTGCAATTTGCCTCTATATAGATGTGATGAGTACAAGTCTTAGGACTTATTCCTTTCATGTCATTGTATTCCCATGCATATGCAGAAGAATGTCTCTGTAATACTTTGACTAACTCTTCTTGTTGAGATTTTTCTAGGTTTTTGTTTATGTTCAAGGTTTTGCCTGGAAAAATTTCACTTGTAGAGCTGCCAAATTTGTCCATAGAATGAAGAGACATCTGCCTAGATGACAAGAGTTCAATATTGGATCCCTCTTGAAATGATTCATGTTTATGCTCTGGAGAGGATTCAAAATTTTCTAGAGTATTCAGAATTTGATTATCTTCACTAATTTCTGAAATTGTGAAGAGTGGTTGTAAGTATTCTTCATCCTCTATCCATTGGGTGTCATCTAGTTCTGTAATTGTCCTAGCTGGAGGATATAAGGTGAATTTCTTTGTTGAACTACCATCAGAAATATACATATCACCGGACCTACAACTAATAAAAGCATCAGCTGTAGCCAACCAAGGTCTTCCTAGTATAACAGGATGGCCTCCTAGATTATTCTTGGGTGTCAGGATCATGAAATCCACAGGGTACTCCCAAGAGTCTAGGGACACTGGAATGTCTTCTATTGCCCCATCTGGTCTGATCACAGATCTATCTGCTAATTGTAATAGTGTGGGTGTAAAGAGAAGATTAGGAAGTTTCAGTTTGTCCATGATTTGTCTACTCATGATATTTATTGCTGCTCCTAAGTCAATGAGTGTGTATTGAATTTCAATTCCATTGATGTGAATTTTGACAACTGGATTTCCTGGGTCAAGATACTTTGGAATAGTAATCTTACCCATCATAATGTCTGCTATTTTTCCTACCAGTTGAATTTTCTTGGTTTCTCTTATTCTTTTTCTTGTTGTTTTCATACTCAACTCCTTTATTGTTTTGGCTAAAATTGGGATTTCTTTGATGGCCTGCAATAATGGAATTTTAATGCAAACATTTCTCAATTCATCCAAAAAATCATAATTAGGCACCATTATTTGTTTTTCTACACCTTTATCAATTTGTAGTCTTTCCGGAAAGGGAGGTATAGAAGTAGATGTGGATGGTTTCTCTAATACTGGAGTTGGATTTATTGGATCTTTTTGTTTCAGTTTTTCAATGTTTTGGTCTTGAAGGGATGTATCTTCCCCAAGACTTTTATTAACCCGTAGGGAGTCTTCCTCAGAATTATCTTGTTCTTGTATGATCACAGAAGGTTTCCTCTTCTCAATTATCCTTCCAGACCTAAGTTGAACATCACTAAGGTCTAGAGGAGTAATTAAATAAGTTGGAAATTGTTGTCCTTCTATCATGTATGTATTATGGGGGTTCTTATTATTGGGGTTTGGTATGGGCTGAGCTGGTAATTGATTGGATTTTTGAGGGAATGGTAATGGAAGTGGTTGATTTTGATGAGGTTGGTTCAGATGATGTTGTTGAGAATTTTGTTGAAAATTTTGTTGAATATTTTGAGGAAAATTTTGTTGAGGATTTTGAGGATAAAAATGTGGATATGGTGGATAGGATGGTGGATACTGATAATATGGAGAGTATCTTCCATAGGGACCTTGTGATCCTTGTGCCCAAGCTTTAGATTGATTTTGAAATTGGGGCCAAGGTTGCTGCCAAGAATTCCAAGGTGGAGGTTGATTATACATTTGATCATGGAATCCCTGTGTCTGAGATCCCTGCCAAGGTCTTCTAGATACAAAGTTAAGAGATTCTGTGGAATCTGTAGGAGTTTCTTCCTGAAAAACAGCCTTGAGACCAGGAAGAGAAGGACAATTCTTGGTCTCATGTTTCTCAGAACAAATAACAGAGGTTTCTACAACTTTTACATCTAGAGGACACTCTCTCAAGGCATGTTTCTTCCTACATTTGGGACAAAAGATTGCCAAGGCATCAGATTCAACCTTTTGCTTGTTTTGTATCTTGAGGGTGTCTATTTGTTCACTAAGACTCCCTAAGATGTCAGATTTAAAATCATCAAGCATGTGTCCTATTTCTGATCTACTTACTGTCCCAGAAGCAGATTTACTTGCTCTTGCAAGAGCGGGATCTCTTGGACCTTTGACAGTTTTGGATTTCCCTCTGGAAAGGTTGATACATAACTCAGATATTTCAGGTAATGTGAGTTGTGATATATCCCCTTTTCCAATCATGTTAAGGATATCCAACCATTCATCCCTAATGGTTTTCAACAAAAGAGCTTTTAAAGTGTCTTGATCTAGGTTTTCCATTTGTGCCCTTTTTATGTTGTATTTAAATCTTTCCAACAAATCTTCTAAGTTTTAATCTTCTTTTTGTAACATCTTGAACACTTCTTCCTTATGATTAACCGGCATACAATAATCCAAGTATCTCTCTAGAAATGCTTGTTTCATGTCTTCCCATGTTCTAATAGAGCTACTGATTAGACTCATAAACCACTTCAATGCTGCTCCCTTCAGAGTTGAAGGAAATAATTTCAATTTTTGAGCATCTTGTAGATAGTCATAAGTTCTACACAGCACTTCAAATTCGAATAAGAAAGTTTCAGGATCCTCAGTTTTAAGTCCATAGAAGTTCGGAAGGACAGAAGGTGAAATTTTTTTCATGGTTGTATTGGTTTCTTCATCAAGTATAGGGAACCCAAAAGAGCTTCCTATTCTACCTCTTCCTCCATCTGCACCTCTACCTCCTCTTCCTCCTTCTCCTCTTCCTCTACCTCTACCTCCTCCAAATAATGTGTGTTCTCCATTAACAACTCCTCCTCCTCCTTCTTCTGCCATGGTTGACTGTCCTGTGGAAGTAGAAAGGTTTGTGTCCCTGACAGGAGTTTTTAGATCTTCTTCTATGGAAGGTTCAGTGGATGAAGTGGAAGGTTTCTCTAATGGAATAGGTGACCTTAGATCTTCTAGAAGTCCAGGATCGGTAAAGGATGGAAGATGGGTTTGAGTTGAAGGTGTACTAGCTCTAGGTCTAGATGAAACAAGTGATGTTCTAGAAATCAAACTTCTGCCTCTGCTGCTTATAAATCTTCCCCTTGAATCTCTCTCCCTACGCATAAAATTGTTTTTGGATGCTAAGAAACAAAGGTTACCTAGTTTTCACTTCCCCGACAACGGCGCCAAAATGTTGTGTCTCAATCTAGTCTCCTAAACTGAGCTCATTTAATTGTCAACCAGGATTTGTAAACTGCTGAAGTGAAGTGTACCATATGTACCTAGGTGCTTGTTTCCTAGTGCGTTGTGTGTAGTGTGTTGTGATGTTTTTGGTCTTTTATGTTGATTTATGATGTTTTTGGTCTTTTGGTGTTTTATGTTCACACTGAAACTGCCTAGAAAACTAATAGAAAGAAGTTGGTGGTCAAAACAGAGTTAAGCCTAATGTATGGAATGGTAAATGCAATTGGAAACAATGAAGCAAAATCTGAACTATGACTAAATGAAAGCAAAAGCTTGATAATGACTTCTTAGGCAAATGACACAAACTAAACTTGAGAAATGATCACTAAATATGCAAGTTCTCTAACTAGACAGTTAAACACTAATCTTATCATGATGCAACATTTTGTTCTAAGCTCATCTATTCCATGACTAATTCCTAGTTCTATTCTGCAATTTAATTGAATGTCACAGAACCTATACTCAAAGAGTTATTGGTTTCTTTTCAAAGTAGTTCTTTTGAGGAAGAGCTCTGTTTTTAAAATGATGAGAAATTTGCAGAGATACTTCAGACCTTGTAGTGATGTTATCTTCTGTTCCTATGGTTATGGATCATTTGTAGTTTTCAGAACAAAAAGATGTTTGTGAATAATGAAGGCTGTCTTGTGAATCCTAACAACTAAAATAATCTACTGTGCAAAGGATGACAGTGTGACTATGAGATGTAAGTGCAATGAGTTAACTTAAGAATGGATCTAAGATGCTTCTAAACTAGAACAATGTTGAACTATAAGTCATCATCAAACTTGAAACAAAGTAATTGAACATGAATTAAATGCAAATGAAACTCCGGAGCATTCTAACTAACATGCATTATTCTATGAGGTTACACAATCTGTTTGTTCATCATTAGTGATATTTTGGAAGAGTTCCTTCTTTTGGAAGGGATAGAACAATTCTAACTGTGTAATTATATGCAATTGAAAGCAAATGAACAGAAAGCAAATGAAAAACTAAGTTACCACATCCATATCCCACTCGTCATTATGATGTCTTGGGCAAGTGTTTAAGAGTAAGAACAGAGATGATACTTAGTACAAACAAACAACTAAATCTTTCATTATCACGGTCATGTCTTGAACTTCTTAAGGATGTATTGGAAGAATTTCTTCTTGTGAAAGAGTGATTAGAACAAGTGTAACTGTGATAGTGAATAGCAAAAACTACAACTAATTCCTACAGTACTATAGTTATTCATCACTCATTGTTATGATCTGTTGGAAGAATGTCTTCTTGTGGAAGAACTGGAATGAATATAACTACAATATCTAGTTAAAAACAAATACAAATTCAACTCCTATCCTACAATACCATAGTCATTAATAATTCATCATTTTGGTCTGTTGGAAGAGTGTCTCCTTGTGGAAGAGCTGGAACGAATATGACTACAGTAGCTAGTTAAACAAATACAAATTTAACTCCTATCCTACAATACCATAGTCATTAAACATTCATCATTTTAGTCTGTTGGAAGAGTGTCTTCTGGTGGAAGAGCTAGAATGAATACGACTACAGTAGATAAAACAAAACAACTACCAATTCAAATGCAAAACGTAAAGTCAGCTAGGAAAACTTATCTAGTTTACGCAAAAGAAATCCGTGCAAGAGGCAGGGGCCCTCTACCACTTGACGACATTCAACTCCAAATTAAATCACGCCTTCAAAATAACTTTGTCTGCTCCATTAACGATGCAATAGTTTGAACATAACACTCTGTATCCTCAAGGACGTAACACAGAGTTTACACAAAATCTAGCAGCAAATCTAACACAAAATCTCTAACTAAGCTCTCGGCCTACTCAAGAGTTTATAAAGTAAATGCAAGTAACAATAATTACAACAATTTAGGAATAATGTCTTTCCTTATCCGAATCATCTTAGGAGTCTTTGAGGTGGCTACGTGAAGGAGAAAAGACACCTGGACTAAGACAGTCCTAGTAGGAGTCTTCCTTCACAAATGTGTTCCCACGTGCATAACCGTACCCAGAATTCATTTCCTCTTCCATGATGAGCAACAAACCATGTAGGCACAACGTGGATCATGCCCATATGCGTTTTTCCTCAAGAGGCCACCTGGAACATACTCAAACATGAAGGTAGCTACAGAATCGCCGGTTAGCTACGGAATGTCTGCATTCTGCAGCTAGTTCCGGTCAAAATGCTTAACAATGGCAACAATCACAAAATTCAACAAGTCAGTCATGTAAACCATTCTAGAAGTAATTTTAACTATTTTTATCGATCAATTGGGTTTTAAAATAGAAATGGACAAGGGAGAGTGAGGTAAAATGAGGTGAAGGAAAGCACAAATTTGAGGCTCAACAAGAAGCATGAAAATACAATGTGGTGTCAATGGTGCACACCAAAAATCACGTGGCTTCCCCCACAAACCACCAATAAAATAGCCAATCTCAATGTTGTAAGGGGCTTCAAGTACATCATCATAAAATATGCAAGAAGGGATGATCCTCCTTGGGACAACATGCTACTCATATAAAGTAAAGAAGTACAAAACATAATATGAAATTATACCTTCTCCGCCATGTACTTGGGACCTTGAGCTGAAATGGCTCAACCCAAAATTCTCCCTCACCTCCAAAGAGTAGGGAAGTGGTTGTGACATCCTCTCTATCATAATTTGGGCTATGCATCTCTCCATATGCTAAAATATATCATGCTGGATGCCCTCCAAATGAACTCCTCTTCCAAAGAAATATATGCATCAAAGTGCATGGAAAGGAGGTTCTCATGTGCTGCATGTAGCAGCTTCTCCTTGAGCTCAGAAGCTCTAGTCAAGAAGACTCTGCCATAAGAATAGATGACCACATCATCCACTCTATATCTATCATCTCCATCTGGGTCATCAAGAATCATGCAAGCACCAAGATCCTTGGATTACTCTACCAAGATTTGAGACCTCCAATATAGATCAATCCTCCCAAGAGACAGTGCTGAAGATCTGAAATGTGAAGCTCCCCACATGCTGCTGTCTATCCATTTGAAATCCCTCATGCAAAATTCTTCCTCCAAAGTGCTGCCATGTCCATCATGCAACTTCTCATGCTCAAATAGAATTGGTGATATTTGGAAGTTGGCCTCCCATGAGAAGCTCCCATCCAAAAAGAATCTCCCAATCTTGGCCAATGTAAGCATGAGTGGCCTCCAACTACTCCAATGTATGGAGGATTCCTTCCTCAAAGGAAGTACCCTTTGTTTCTCCAAATCCATGGAGCAGCTCCCTTGCACCATGAAGGTGCCTTCCTCCATCACTACAAAAACTTCTGTCAGTGCAATATATGTAGTGAGAGTGGGTAATGCTGAAAATGGGAGAATGTCTCTCTCCTCCTTGGGACTATCCCAAAATCTCTGCACTGTACTAGAATCCTCCAAAGTCTTCACCTCTCTAGAATCTAAGAGGGGTGAACCAAATGGAAAGATGTCTCTTACCAACTCCAGATCTGGTGGCCTCCTGGGTGGAATGCCTCCATGTAGTGAGACATCAATGTCAAGAGTAGACTATACATATGGTTGGACAACCTTGCCCTTGCCCTCACAACGCAAATCATTCTGGATCTTCCTTACACCAGTTCTCTAAAATAGATAGGGGTGTGTGCTCCTCATCAAATGATGCTGGCCTTCCTCCCTACCTTCTCCTTTCATCAGTAATATCTCATAATCATGTTGATCATTGATTGTGCTTTGTCTTCCATATGTGAGATCCTGGGGAATATCTTGCAATGACACAAGAATTCCTCCTGTTGGAGCATGTGCTCCTCCTTTCTCTACATGAGGGACTAGATATGCTCTAGATGTGACAACAATGTTGCCCCCATCCTTCTCTTCCCCTTCAATATGAGTTGGAGTCACTTGCTCAATAAGAGGATCCTCTTTTGAAAAAGGAACCTGCATGCCCTCTTGTCCAAAGATATGAGACATAGATCTTGCCTCTAGCAAGGTGTTATGCAAGATGTGAGCTTTTCCAACAGTTTTCTGAAGTGGAATTGAGTTTTTAGGTTCTTCCAACCCATGCACAAGTTTTGATTATTTTGGTTTGTTTGGCTCTACCAAGAGTGTTTTAGAATGTCTTCCACCAAACCTTTCCACTAATCTCTTAGTGAACTTTGCATAAGAAGAAATATTGGCATTTTTTAATGAAAATGAATCAAATATCGACCAAGCATAGGCCTTAGCTTCAAAGTGCAGTGCTGCAACTCGGATGACTTCATCTTTAGAAACTTGGTGCTGCTGCAAGTAGGTGTGTAACTCCCCCACCCAAGCTTTGGCTGAACATGTTGGTGATCCATAAAAATTAGATTGAGAAAATTTATCCATATCATGCTGCCTGATCCTCTCCACCTTGATCTTGCAAAACTCCTGGAAAGTGATATTATCTCTAAACTTCTCAGCTTGAGATTCATACTCCTGCAGAAAATCACTAAGAGTTTCCCTCTTAGGCATTCCTCCTTCTTTCATCTCTCTCATGATAGATATGGAAATTTGACTAGATTGTGCATAATAGGGTGTAGCTGCATGCTCACACCTATCATGTGAAAATCTAGATTTGGCTCTAGATCCAAACTCTTCTGGAGATTCCATATCCCTTCTCATTTTATTGAGATCTTATTTAATGCTCTACATAGATTTAGGAAGAAGCTTTGAGAGCCTCTCCTCCTTCCTTCCTCCACATAATGGAGTCTTCTTTATTCTATACATCTTCTCTTCTCCTTCTTCTCTTGATAGCATAATGGCTGAGATCCACAAGCTGAGCCAAGATTATGCTCTGATACCACTGTAGTATCCCAAAATGGGGATGCAGCAATACAAAACACAATATTGGAATAGAAGTGAGAAATTAACTCATAAAATGTGCTGAGAAACACATGGCCATCAAATTAATGTAACAACAGTAAAAAGGAGCTCCTTTACATTATCCCAAGTGGGGAAAATTCAACATTTAGACCATCAAAACGTTATTCCCAGAGATTTACATTTTAACAGAGAGAAATAATGCTTGTTTCCCTTATAATATGTATTAGGGCCTTCAAATATAAAAGGGGATAAAAAACAAATCTCTTTTACTAAGTTAAACAAATCTCCCCGCCTCAAATCAGCTTAAAATTGCCCAAACCACGTGACTTAAGCTATGTAGAATTTATGAAGCACATGATAGCATTATTTTGTGAGGGTTTATGCAAAATTATGATATAAATTCATGGATTTGGATTTCTATTGAACAAAATGCTAAGAAAACAAAGATCTGACCTCCTTAATACATTATAAAGGTAACTCACCAAGGGTTTCTTGACAGCTTGAGTACAAAAGAGCAGATATGAATATTCAACTCAGAAATAACGAAGTATTACTGAAAAATTACACACATGTGGCTGAAAATACAATAGAGGGATGAGAATCCCTTCTTCTATCTTTCTGGGAGAAGGGTTGTCCCTTTTCCTAGGAAACTAGCTCAAAAACAAGGGCTTAAACCCTGCTGCTGCAACTCTATGAAAAATGACACAGTTCCTACAAGGGAATACATTGTAGGAGATGAGGAATAATTTGACCAATTTCCAAGATGTTAAATGAACCCAGAAATCCTCCTAGCTTATCTCTCAAGAGAAGGAAAGCTCCCCCTACTGAGAAACAGACCCGGAAGTGGTGTTATCAATCCTCCATTGCAATACCCTGCAACATAGCACTATTCTCTGCAGAAATAAAGTTGTAGCTGAAGGCTGATGCTTGGCCTCAAACCTGGATGTGGAGAAATACAGTGCAGCTCTCCCAGGAGGCCTCTCAAGGGAAGAGGTGGGATTCCTGCTCGAGAACACCCGATGCTAAATAGCACAACAACCCTGCTAAACAGCAAGAGGAAGCAATAGTCTAAGCAGACCAATACCAAAATAATAATCTCAAAACATAACCTGAAATGGCTGCCATCCTCTTCCTTAAGTATAATGTGAGCTTGCATGTCCTTGGCCCCACTTAATTAGGTCATTTCCTTCATGAGGTTCACCTCCCTCCAAAACTGTGTTATTCTCTAATTAATCTCCACTCCTCCTTAATAGCATTGTTGACTTGGTCAAAGTTGACTAAATCAACATGATCCAGACCTTGTTCACACATGGAGGAGCTTTATTTAGCTACTACAAAGGTCTCCTTTCACACTTAAAGTGTTTTTATTGCTACTCAATAGACTTATGGGCCTCCTCACCCACTTATTCACCTACTTAGTGATAAAACTACTATAATATTCCATTTAGCTTAAAGGCTAAATTTTTGGAATATTACATGTTTGGAGTTTGCCACCACAATATTATTCTTCCCCTGTGGGTGATAATAATGAAAAAAAATTCTTGGTTTGGGAAATAATCTTACTGCATTTCTTGGTAGTAATCAAATAGATGGTGAAAGGTGGTACTACCTCTGGTATCTTGTACATCTTATTTCCCAAAGTAATAATAACAAAACAAGGCCCAAACTCATACATATCATGTAGCTTCCACATTTATGGTTGGCCTAATAATACATCAAAAACTTTGACAGGAGCAATATCACACAATACCTCATCCGTGAAGGGCTCGATGTTGTAGGGAAGGTGGAACTGCTGGTTGACGCATAGATATTTTCCTTCGCGAAGCCACCCGATGGTATATGACTATGGGTGTGTTGAGGTCAGTAGACCGAGCCACTTCATGACCTCTGCTGAAATGAGGTTCTTTTGGCTTTCGCTATCGATAATTAATTGTAGTGGAGAAGCATTCACTCACATGTGGGAATGGAAGAGGTGCTCCCCCTCCTCTATATCTTCGGGTTCCTCCTTTTTTATCTTGGTGGTGGAAATAACGACACTGGGTTCTGAATCAATTATCTACTTCCATTTTTCATTCCCCTTGTCAAGTTTTGACTTAGAATCAGAACATGCATATGATTCAGATGCCTTCAGTTTGGCCACCAACAACTATTTGTCCCGACACTCACTTGTGTTGTGAGTGGAGATTTTATGAAATTCACACCACTTCCCCATATCTTTCTTTGGCTTTGTGGTGTTGTTCTTCGCTTGTTGCATTGGTGGGCTATCCTGAGTCACCCTGCTTTGGCTTTTCCCCTTATGTTGTGGTTTGGGGGCGCATTTACTTCTCTTCGGATTCGCAGAACCAAAGTCTCGCTTCTTCTGCTTAAATTTCTGCTCGATCTTGGCAGCATATCGATATGCCGTGCCAAGCGAGGTAATGTTGTTTAACTCCATTTCCCCTTTAATGTATCTGTGCAAACAAATATGGAACTTGAGCACCATGTGTTTCTCCGAATATTTAATATCCAACTTTGTGCATAGGGTATGGAACAAATTCGTCAGTTCGTGCACATCCTTCTCCCTTTGCTACTGTAGCGTGGTCCATTGGATGTACTTGTCCTTGTAGGTCCCCATGAGGTAATATTTTTCCTTGATGCCATATTGGAATAAACTTCAAGTGGGTGTGGCTAAAAAAATAGAGGGTTATTCCTCATCCCTCTATTCACAATAGGTTTCCCACCAATCTTTGACATGGGGGGCAGCTTTGAAGAGTGAAAAGGTAGTATTTTATCAACCAGAGAAATCATGGACAAAAAAATACCCTTCCAGAAAATTCAACCATCTATCTATGACATTTGCATCTATTTGGCCCTCAAATATGGGAACATTAAAGTTTACTTGTACATTAAAAGGAGAAGGGACTCCAGAGTGGTTGTTGGATGAAGATGTGCCGCCGGTGGGAAGATATTGAAGGATCTGGGAAAATTTATCCATCATCGCATTCCTTTGTTTCTTGAGGGCCTCCTTAAGCAATATTTTGATAGGATCTCCTCCTCCCTCGTGTTTATTTTCTTCCGCCATGGGAGGCCATTGAGGTTTGCAAGGCTAATCTTGCAAAGGTTCAACTAGATCGATCCCTAACTCCTTATACCCCGACCTCATTGGGGACATGCAACGAAAGATCAAGAAAGAGAAGACTGCTATGATACCACTGATTCTAAACTTATGAAGGAACACAATAAAATACAAAAATAAACATAAGCATAGAGATGCAACAGGAATAACACTTCATTTCATTAATATCCAATATTGAAAAATTCTTACAGAATGAATGGAATATAAAATAGCTCAGGTGATGGTAGCTTATCTCTAAGAAGAGATGTGGTCACTACATGCCTATGAAATATGTTACAATGAGGCTCAAGGGCCTTTTCATTATTTAAAAATAAGAGAAAACCATAAACAACCAAAAACCTAACCCGAGGAGATGTAACACCAAGAGTTTATGGGCCCCATTGGGGTTATTTGGGGAGCCAACTTCCCAGGATCGTAACTTTGTCATATTATCTCTGTTTGGCATGTATGATACCTCCTTGGAAATATCTATCTAAGGACTACAACTACTGACATGATTTCTATGAAATCATTGGATTTCATACCTAAAAAACATTGTTTGGGACCCAAAAAATGGCTCCGAAAGTTTAGGGTCTGAAAAAGTGCTAAAAATAGTAAATAAGAAAACTGATGAAATTTACTAGGTGGAATAGGAGGGTTTGAACCAATATCCACTTGGATAATTCCTCCCCCCTTAGGAAGCAATGGTCCCCATTGCGCACAAAGCCTCCATGAGGTAGGGAAAATTCTATTGAACCTCAGCAATGGTGAACCACTTTCCCTGCTGAAGGAGTTGGCCTCCTTTGACAACTCGGTATAGTTGGATCATTTGTTGGAGGGTGTTCTTGATCTATGTGTCCATGATCCGATTAGTTGTGTATTTTTCCATGTAGTCTGGGTTTAAATCTATTGGTATGAGTTATTTTTCCATGTTGGAAGTGTCCAATAGATGTGGAAAGTAGGGCTGAAGGCTGTCCCAATTGAACACTTGGTGCAGACCAAGGAATGGTGGAATACTAAGCTCAAAGGAATTGTTCCCTACAACCTTGGTGATGGTGTATGACCCATATCAAAGCAGGAAATGTTTGCGGTGGGGTCTAGTGAGGGGCTCCTTCTGAAAATGTAGCCACACTTTGTCACCCACTTGGAGGTTGTGGGGCACCTGATGTTGATCATGTACCTGCTTGTACTTGATGTTCAACTAAAACTATTGCAGGGACCACTTCTGATGGCGATCATTATGAAACTTCCCTTGTGTCTATATGAACTGTAGGGGTTGGTGGTATGTGTGGATGGCCGTTTCCTTCCCCAAAATGTAATGCGTCCATTGTCAGCAAGCATGCACAATGGAATACATCTATTTGTCATAAGTGGGATACTTCTGGACTGCGTCGAAAAGTGTCTCACTGTGATGTGCCACTTGATGCCGCTATTGAGTAAGGATTTCCCCAATAGCATAGTCAAAGGCATCTGTCTCGATCTCAAATGATTGTTGCAAGTATGGTAATTATAGCACTGGTGCAGAGTAGCGGTTACCTTTCAAATCTACGAATGCCTTTTGTTGAGATTCATAGGAAAATAATTTTTCTTTCTCTCCTCCCTTGGTGACTTCATTCAAGGGTCAAGTGATATGAAAGAATCCCAACATGATCCTGTGGTATAAATTAGCAAGACCTAGAAATATGTGAAGCTCTGTTAGAGTGGTTAGGGCTGGCCAATACTGAATGACTTGGACCTTCGTTGGATCCACATGCACCCCCTGCTCATCAATAATGTATCCCAGATACTAAACCTAGGTCATGCCAAAAGTATACTTCTCCAAATTTTCACACAACTTGTGTCGCCACAGTTTTTGGAGAACAAGTCGGATGTGCTCTTCCTAAGTCTGGATGAAGATCAGGATTTCATCCAAGTATACCACCACAAATGGTTTGGTGAATGGCCACAATATTTCTTCCATCAGTTGTATGAAGGTTGCAAGAGCATTCGTCAACCCGAAAGGTACGACCAGCCTTTCAAACAGGCCCTTTTTGGCCTTGAAGGTAGTCTTCCACACATCGAAGAGTTCAATTGGTACTGGTGATACGTAGACTTCAAGTCAATCTTACTGAAATATTTTGCACCCCTAAGCTAGTCCAGGAGGTCATTGACCCGTGGGATTGGATACCTATTTTGTATTGTGATCTTGTTCAGCGCCCGATAGTCAATTCAAAGTCTTTAGGTGTCGTCCTTCTTCTATACCAACACATCGGGTTCCCATAGGGTGAGAAGCTTGGCCTAATGTGCCCTTTCTACAACAATTCTTGGATATACCTCTTGATTTCATCATTCTCCATAACAGAGCGTCTATAGATCATCCCATTAGGCAGTGACGTGCCTCGGGTCAGATCAATGGAGTGCTTGACCTAATAGTGTAGAGGAACCCCTGTAGATGAGGAGAAAATGTCCTCATATTCGTACATGACTTTTTCCATCTGTTGTTGCTGCGTAGGTGCACCCTGATTGGAAGCTACGACCACAATATTCTTCTTGTCTTGTGGGTGAATCATAATGAAAAAAAATTTCCTGGTTTGGGAAATAATCTTACTGAATTTCTTGGCAGTAATCAAAAAGATGACGGAAGAAGGTACTACCTATGATATCCTGTACAAATTATTTCCCAAAGTAATAATAATAGAACAAGGTCGAGAATCATACACAACATGTCACTTCCACAAGTATGGTTGGCCTAATAATACATCAAAAACTTCAACAGGAGAAATATCACACAGTCCCTCATCCATGAAGGCCTTGATGATATACGGAAGGTGACACTACTAGCTGACGTGGAGATATTATCCTTGTTGAAGCCACCTAATGGTATACGGCTACGGGTGTGCTCTAGTTGGTAGGCCGAGCCACTTCATGACCTCTGTTGAAATGAGTTTCTTTTGGCTTCTGCTATCGAAATTAATTGCAGTGGAGAAAGCTTCATCCACATCTGGGAATGGAAGAGGCGCTCCCCCTCCTCTAGATCTTTGGGTTCCTCCTTTTGGATCTTGGTAGTGGAAACAGTGGCACTGGGTTCTGCATCAATGATTTCCTTCCCTTTTTCATTCCCCTTGTCTGGTTCTGACTCAAAATTAGAACATGCATCTGTTTCAGATGCATTCATTTCGGCCACCAATCACTGTTTGGTCCGACACTCACTTGTATTGTGAGTGGAGATTTTATGAAATTCACACCACCTCCCCATGTCCTTATTTGGATTTGTGGTGTTTTTCTTCACTTGTTTCTTCGGTGGGTTGTCCTAAGTCACCTTAATTTTTCTTTCCCCCTTGTTCTGCGGTTTGGGGGCGCCTTTCGGAGGCTTTGGATTCGCGAATCCAAAGTCTCGCTTCTTCTGCTTAATTTTATACAGAATCTTGGCGGCATATCGATATGTCTTGCCAAGCGAGATAATATCTAGTAACTCCATTTCCTCCTGAATTTATCTATGAAAACAGCTGTGGTACTTAAGCACCAAATCTCTCTCTGAATCTTTAATACCCAACATTGTGCACAGGGTATGGAACAAATTCGTTAGCTCGTGCACATCTTGCTCCCTTTGGTGCCATAGAAATGGTTGATGGATTCCATATTTCATCTTTACTTAAGTACATGACATTATTCAATTACATGGTCAAAAAATTTATAGTACTTACATGTCATAGTGGGGTTTTGACAATATATTGCAAAATGACCTGGTTAGCCGCACTTATAGCAAATGATCTGACCACGTCCTCGACCACCTCCACCTCCTCGACTTATTCCTTGGTAACCTCCTTGAACATTGATCTGTCCATTATCCTCATGCCCATGATCTTATGCTTGCATTCTATAAGTGTCAACATTGTGCTCCATCATTAGGTCATAACTTCAACAATTATTTTCATCATGTCGTACTGATTTACATAATTTGCAAAATAGATTATTTGGAGTTAGTACATATTTCTGAAACAACTAACATTCCTCTGAGTGATTTTGGCCTCTAATCTTGCATATTTTTTATAATAGTTTGGACCCTGTGTTCAAGGGATTTGGTGCCCCTCTAGCCATGTAATTTCGGAAGATAGGGCACTTCTCTTTAGAATGGCCCTCCGATCTACACTTTGTACACCATACTTCTTCTCTAAAATTTTTACCTTTATTGATATCTTGTATCTGTATGATCAGGTTCACCAGTTGATTTTGGATCTACTGCATACCTGCATTAGTATCTCCTATAGGTGAAGCTTCCAACTTCATCACAATCTCCAGAGCTTCGGCTTGACTTTCTATCTTCTGTTGCATTAATGGAAATATGATATGGAGTAGTAGCGCAACTATAAACCATTTGATGTTGTTGCGGAGCTATATCAAAGCTAAAATGATCAAATAATAGCTTAAATATCTTATTTTACTCCCAAACAAACTCAGTAGGCTTCTTTTTTATTTCTTTCAGCTCGATGATGGACTGGGAATAAGACTTCTGCTTTCTAAACTCTCCTACCAATGTTGTTTTAATGTATGCAAACCTTCTATTCTGATTAGTTTAATACTTCATATACCATGCTAATGTTCTATCACTCAGTGTCATAATGAGCTATGCCTTATTTATATTTTCATCATTGACCTACTTTGTTGCCTAGACAGTTTCACATAAAAACCAAAATTGTTCTGGATCCTCCGATCCAGTTCCTCCGAAAACATGTAGCTTAATATTATCAGCCATACCTCTTCGTGGGGTGAAAGGGGGAGGGGGAGGGGGAGCGGGAGGAGGATGGGGGTTAGGAGGGGTAGGGGGAGCAGGGAAACCACCGACACCCTCACTATTACCAGATTCTGGCTTCAACGAACTCTCAGGATGGAAGGGGGGATACTAGGAAGTTACTTGTGGTTTATATTCTCTTTCACTTTCATATTCACTCAAAAGAGGACTACAATCAATTTCTAAAAATGTCTTCGAGTCTTTTCCACAATATCTCTTCCTGGTGTCTAATCTACATCTCTTTCCACTTTGCATTGCACCGGCATCTAGCTCATATTTAATTTTCTTTTTCCAAACATAAGTAAACTAGCAATCTGATTGGATTCATAAAACACCCTTTTCACACAGAAGCATCTTAATCCCCAGTTTCAAATATTTAAGATACTTACCTCGTCGTCCTTTGAAGAATCTTCATTCTAATTTTTTGTAGGACATAATCAAGTCTACTATGAACTCAGTAATGAATCCTCCCAAAATACTATCAATCCAGAAATTGAAAACCCTTGAAATCCTGGTTTCAATGATCTTGAGTTGTTGTATTAGTTCAAGAGTCCACGCCGTAGGTTCGTCATTCTTAAAGTAGTCATTTCTTTCAATCAACCTTGATATCCACTCATACAACTCAATAGGAAAGGAACCAAAGAAAATTTCATATTTCTCTATGAAAATATACTTCTATATCCAAGCTTCAGATGTCAAACAAGGGTTTCTATTTTCTTAATCTACAAACTCTTGCTCTTTCAAGATATCCAATCTTGAATTTCCTTCTTCGACGGGTGCCACATCCACATATCCCTCAAATAGATCTTGGTCCTGGAAACATAACCATCTGTTGGCTTGATTTGGGCCGACCGATGTTCAAACTGTACTGTGCACCAAAAAAACCCTCAATCACTGGCCCTTTCGTCAATGACCTGCAAGCAGATCACAGTCTCACCCAAAGTGACTATGGGAGGATGCAGAAGTAGGTTTCTGCAGCCTTGAGGGACGTGGGGATATGGTATTATTATGTTGTCCTATCATTAAAATTCATAAACTACTTTGTTGCATTTATATTAATCACTTAACATGCCTTATGAGTCCATGAACCATCAACTTAACCATGTCATGCAAAATCATAAACCATTACTGCGACGAAGTAAATATAACTAAAACAACTACCATTTAACAACGGATAATAAGAAAATACACACATCGACACATAAAAACACCAAAATTACCACGGTTCATCCCAATGTGAGACTACGTCCACAAGAAATGTTTCTTATAATAATGTTTCTTCATATAATAATTTGTTCTTGGCCTGCACACTAAGCTGTGGGTTGTTTGCGCACTAAGCTGCAGACTCAGGCCTTTGCACACTCAGTTGCAGAGCTTCTTCTTCACCCCAAATTACATATCAAAATGATACAACCATAACACATATCCAGATCCAAAAATCAAGATATGATATCTCTCTTCTTATTATTTCACCCTATTTATACTATTACATCATAGGGCTACATCATTACAATACCATGGACTCCTCAAAAGAAGAAAATATGTCCCAATTCCCATTACAAAATAGTGCGCTTTACAACAAGGAGGGACATCAACCCGCCCTGAAGTCCCTTTAACACCGCGCGATATATTTACTTCATGCTCCTCTCCACAAAATGAGGAGTCTTAATCAAAATCTAGGCCAAATTGGGTTGTGCCCAACAACATATCCTCCAATAACAAAGTATTTGGAGAAGCCTTACAGAGTTCATGTACACGGTTAGAGTGGGTCATTTGAATGACAACAAACTAATTCTCAGAGAAACGATATATATAGTTAGAATATATATTTTTTATTATGTGATACTTGATTCAACATATATTGTCAATATTTTATTTCCATGTGTTGTCAAAGAAGCCCACCTACATTCATTATTCCCCCATAACTACTGAAAAATCAGTAATACTAATATACCATTTGTATTGTGGTATTGATGTCTTAAACTTACTTGTGAATGAATTTGTTATATGACGATGGTGCGCATTTCCTAAAGATGATTTACAAGATAAGGTGTGACCTACATACATTTATCAATACTAAATTTTATGAATGAACTTGTCTTTTTTTTAGGGAGATCCATGAAATTTGTGTAATGTAACTTGCATAGATTAATGGGCATAAATCTATTTGAACTAACACCATTAGAGCTGCAAAATTACATGCAGATAGACCTAGTGTAAATTGACAATGTTGGATGCTAGAATCAAGAGTGAGAAAGAGATTACATGAAAATTGACAATGTTCATACTCCTAGATCAAAGGAGAAGTGTTTGGGTCCATAACTAAGAAAATAAATAAATATTCATAAGCCTTCCCTAGTGAATGATTTGTTCAAGTGACACAAATGTGAATGTGTTTTCTTTGAAGGCATGTTCTTGGGTATTGCGCAATGAGACAATTCATGTTGCAAGCACCTGTTAGGTAGTGATATGAAATGACTGTATTAGTTTTGACGTGCTAAGTGTCTTTCAGTTTATAAAACATGTGAATAATTGGATCATAAGTTTGCATAAGGATTAAGGAATTTATCCATCCCTTTTATTTGTTTTTTAGTGAATTAGAAGCATTAAATAAGAATAAATAACAGTGAACAACAATGTAAAATAGAGAAATAAGTCACCACATGATTTATACACAGCAGGCATGATGAAGCAATTCACCCCTCCTGGGCTACATCTGCTGGTCTAGCTCCCAATGGCTTGTCCATCCTTCATTATGCTAAAATTTTTGTTATTGCATGTAGTTACATTTCTCTAATGGCTCTTTTCTCTGCACCAATGGCTCCAAAATGCTCTAGTTAGTCAAAAAAGACTCTTCATCCACCCTGAATGGGCGAAAATTGAGTCTCCTACTCTTTTTCCTAGTATCTCCTAGGAAAGCTCCACTAAAGGTGGAGAACTCCATTTAACTGGAGATAATATTGGATAGGCCACCAAAAATGGTGTGCCCGCTAAATTTTTCGTCGAATCTGACTGCGTATTAAATTTTTGCGGTTTGGGGGGGGGGGGAGTTGGCCACATGCGCACCCCCAAACCACTGCATTACCATCAGAGGTTAGATGGAACCCATGTTATAAATTGCAGTTGAAAGTTTTCAACTGCACTTGAAGCTGGCAGGTTAGGTATTGACCGCGCAGGGTTAATCGTTTGACTTTTGCATGTGATACAACTGTTGGGGACCACTAGTGGGTTGGGACCACCGACGGTTCCCAACCCCCAACTCGGTTTGCAATACAACTTAAGTAAAACTTGTTGAATAATATGGTTAAGTAACAACCATAGTGCAGACGGTAGAGTGTATGCATGCCCGATGGGAGGTCTGGGGGTCGAGCCCTGCAGACCCTCATAAAATTTTACACAGTGGTTTCAGGGCCATGTGGCGGCCTTAGGGTTGGCCACGTGGTGCCCTCTCATTGGACCCTCCAAACCCGTACATCAAATAAAATTGTGACACTTGTCAACCAGCAAGTGGTCCAGTAGAAGGAATATTCTAAGGAATATTCCCTTTTTTTTACTATACATCCACCTTGATGTCCGTGCATCCCATTCAAACTTAGTCAAACTGTTGCAAATTTTACCTGTTTAGCATTTTGATTAGAACGTGATATCTTCCTCATACGACATCGGTTTTTCCAACCATTCACAGCGCGAGAATCGGGAAGATGAGATCTATGCAACCATCCTAGTTTCAACCCAATCCTGTAACTTTGAATTTCGAGAAAAATTTATGAACTCCTCGTCAACTCTTGTTATGAAACCAACTCCAAAAATATAAGAAAAGAGAGATCAACGCCTTACAAATTAGCCACTTCGAGGGGGAAACCTCCAACACATTACATAAATGAACAATTCCTGGATGATACAAATGACCAAAACCTCTTTCTATATATAGGAGTCCATGGGCCCACAATATAATCCTAGCTGACCTAACAATAACAATGTAAGGGCACAATAATAACAATATTGGGGTTACAGGGGTACAACAATAACAATAAGGGGGCTACACTAATAACAATAAGGGACTAAACTAGTAATATAGGGACCTAGCATGCCCCTCTCCTTCAAAAAAGTGTTGTCCTCAACGCTTGAGTAACTCTAGGTGATTCTGTATAAAATACTCATCCTCCCATGTAGAATCTTTAGTGGGTAAGTTCTTCCACTTGATGAGATACTCTGAAATTGATCAATTTCGTAGCTGTTGAGTTCTTGTTTCTGTGACCGCTTCAGGTTCCAATATGATTTTTCCTTCCTCATCAAGTTCTAGAAATATTGTTTGAACTGGAATATTTTCAACTATAACCTTCTTTAAGCATGAAACATGGAAAAATGGATGCACTCACGAAGAAGCAGGAAGCTCCAATTTGTATGCCATAGTATCAATCTTTTGCAACACCTTGTAAGGACCATAGTAGTTTGACGATGATTTATTATCCTTCTTAGCTTGCTTGAGGGACATTTGTTTGTATGGTTGTAGCCGTAAAAATACCTAGTTTCCTACATAAAAAATTCTCTTGCTGCGATGTTGATCTGCCTATTGTTTCATTCAATTTTCTGCCAAATTTAGGTTATCCTTTAAGAGTTGGAGAACTTCTTGTTGACGCTCGATGTGATCTCCCATTGCTTGAACCTTATAATTTTCTCTTAAAGATAATGTGATGGATGGTTGATGATATCCATAAAGTGCCATAAATGGGGTCATTTTTGCTGCAGTATGGAAGGAAGTGTTATACCACCATTCAACGAGAGGTAACCACTTGACCCATTGTGTTTATTTATCAGATACAAAACAACGAAGATATCCTTCCAAACATTTATTCACTATCTTAGTTTGACCATTGGATTTAGGATGATAAGATGAGCTATGAGATAATTGAGTACCCAAATAAGAAAATAACTCCATCCAAAAATTTCCAGTAAAAATGGGATCTCTGTTGCTCACAATAACCTTTTGGTTTCCATGTAGTTTTTGAATTGTGTCCATAAATGTAGTAGCAACTGTACTTACTTTAAATGGATGAGATAATGCACAAAAGTGTGCATACTTGGTAAGTCTATCAACTACCACCATGATGACACTCTTTCCTTCGGACTTAGGTAAAACTATGATAAAATCCATTGAAATCTCCTCCCAACGTTGACTTGGAATGGATAAAGGTTGTAGAAGACCCGAGGTCTTAATTGTGTCAAATTTATTTTGCTGGCAAACCAAACATTCCGCCACAAAATTTTGAATATCAGATGTAAGGCCATCCCAAAAAAATTATTTCTTCACCCTGTGGTAAGTTTTTAAAAATCTCGAGTGTCCTCCTAAAGGAGAAGTGTGCAATTCCAAAATAATATTTTGTTTTAGTTGAAAATTCTTACAAATATATAAGTGAACTTTGTACCATAAGGAATCATTTTTCCAAATAAATGTATCATATGTACTAGGATCTTGCTGCAAATTTTGAATGAGTGTCCACACTTCTTCATCCCTCTTCCATTCATCCCTTGCTTCGGTTATCCAATCTGGTTGGATAATAGAAATGGCACAAAGCAATGCTTCCACCTCTTCATTCTTTCTTGAGAGTGCATCTGCAACAACATTTAGCTTCCCTTTGTAGAGTATTTCAAAGTCATAACCCAACATCTTTGTGACCCATTTTTGTTGTGCTTTTGAATATAGTCTTTGTTCCAGAAAGTGTTTAAGACTATCATGATTAGCTTTTACTTTGAAGTGTCTTCCCATTAGGTAAGGTTGTGATTTATTTAGTGCATGTAGTATCGCTAACATTTCCTTTTCATAAATAGCTTTCTATAAATACTTTCCTTTGATTGGATGAATTTCAAAAGCAATGGATCTTCCTTCTTGCATTAAAACAACACCAATTCCATTTCCCGAGGCATCACATTCCACAATAAAGGTTTTTGTGAAGTCTAGTATAGATAAGACCAGTGCTAGGCACATTACCTCTTTAATATGTTCAAAAGCCTTAGTTGCTTCAAGAGTCCATGAAAATGCATCTTTCTTCAATAATGTTGTTAGAGGTGCTGCTATTCTCCCATAATTCTTAACAAACTTGCGATAATACCCTATTAAACTAAGAAATCCTCGCAACTGCTTTATGGTTGTGGGGACTTTCCATTCCTTAATGGCTTTAATTTTGTTAGGGTCTACCTTAACACCCTCGTGAGATACAATATGACCCAGATATTCCACCTCTTGTACTCCAAAGAAACATTTGGATGATTTTGCATATAATTGTTTCTCTTGCAATAGTTTGAGCACCCTGTCAACATGTTGAACATGATCCTTCCAAGACCTGCTGTAGATTAGTATATCATCAAAATACTAGCACAAATTTTCTAAGGAAGGGTTTGAAAATGGAATTCATCAACCCTTGAAATGTAGAAGGTGCATTGGTAAGGCCAAAAGGCATGACCAAAAATTCATAATGACCCTCATGAGTTCGAAATGCTGTTTTCGGAATATCTTCAGTCTTCATTCTAATTTGATGATATCCTGAACGAAGATCCAACTTGGTAAAACAAATTTCTCCATGTAATTCATCCAATAATTCATCAATCATAGGAATGGGAAATTTATCTTTAATTCTGAGCTTATTGAGCTCCCTATAATCCAAACACATGCGCCATGATCCATCCTTCTTGTGCACCAACACTACTGGAGTAGAGAAAGAACTTTGACTAGGTTGAATTATACCAGCCTCTAACATTTCTGCAATTATACGTTCGATTTCTCTCTTTTGGACATAAGTATATCTATAAGGACTGATATTTGGAGGAACACTTCCTGGAATCAAATTAATGGCATGATCATGATCACGAATAGGTGGGAGTCCTTTGGGATTTTCAAATGCCTTGGAATGATTGTCCAAGACTTTTTGGAGATCTGCAGAAACAAATGATTTTGATGTTGGAACTTCTAGTGAGCATAATTATGAAATTACGCCCCGTTGTTCTTTATTAAAAATATTTTTCATGACATTAGAGATTATTATCTTTCCTAGCCTCCCTGTGATTTAATGTAATTCAACTTCCTTTCCTTCTGAAAAACATTTAAAGAAAAATTCTTGAAAATTAAAAGCTATCGTCCCTAAAGATTGTAACCATTGTATTCCTAGTACAACATCAGCACCTCCCATAGGAATGGAAAGAATTGGACTATTCAGTACATATTACCCCATGGTTAGCTTGATATTATGGCATTTTCCACAGCAATTTATAATTCCTCCATTTGCAACCATCACTTGACATTCTGGTGCTGGATATATGAAACAATTCAATTCCTTGGCTACCTTACAATGAATAAAAGTATGGGTACTACCCAAATCAATCAACACTATCACCTTTTTCTTCTTGATATGTCCTTCTATCTTGAGAGTTTGAGGAGTAGTAATTCTTGCCAATGCATTACATGATATGGTCGGACTCATTTCTTCCTCTTCTATGGTTGGTTCCTAGTGTATATCCTCTTCTTTTGAAGATTCTTGTTCATTTTCTTCTTCATCTTCACAATCTATGTAAAATAATTTCCTTCTCGGCACACTTATGACCTTTAGTGTATTTTCTATCACAACTGTAGCAAAGCCCTTTTTCTCTTTTTTCTTCCAATTTTTGTGGTGTCAACCTTGTAGGTTGTGGAAGTCTAGGAGTAGCAATGCTTCCATATTTATATATGTGAGTGGTAGGCTTCCTTGTTGCCATAATTTTACATTCATTTTTTCTTGCCAACTTGAATGCCTTTTCCAATGAATTAGGTTCCCAAACACGAACTTCATGTTGGATGTTTTCCTTTAAAGTCCCTATGAAGACATCAATCCTGTGTTCCTCTGGAATATCAGTTACCCTTATATTCAATTTTTGGAAGTCCTCAATGTGCTCTGCCACTAAACCGTTTTGTTTGAGATTTATCAATTGGCTAAAGAAGGTGTTGCTTTTTGTATCCTCATAATGTGCTATCATTTCCTCCGTAAAAATTGACCAAGTGACAATATTTTACAGGAGAAAATCCATCGATACCATACAAATGTATTTTTTTCTAAATGTAAAGTTGCAATGTGTACCTTTTGTGTGTTTTGCACATTATTTAGATCAAAATATTGCTCCATCTATAGTATCCATGTTACGGGATCCTTGCCATCAAACTTCCTCGACATATCCATCTTTAGAATATGGTGGTTTGTCCATCCAACATTAGAGTTTATGAAATCATGATTAAAATTTATTTTTTTCTCATCATGATTTTCCTCTACTATCTTTTCGCCATTAGGAAACATTTCTTGTATCAACTTTGACAAACCTTCGATGTCTACTTTTATATCATTCTTCATGTTTTCCATTTTTTCATCGATCTTATTTTCCATGTCATCCATCTTAGCTTCCATGCCTTCCATATTAGCTTCCAAACCATTCATATTAGCTTCCATGCCTTTCTTCAAACCATCCATCTTAGTTTCCACGCCTTTCTTCAAAACTTCCATTTCATTTTTTGTTGCTCTTTGTGATAGCGAAATTCGGTGCACTTGCTCTTGTAATTTTGATATCTCATGTTGTGTTTCTTCGTCTTCATGAGTCATAGTAGAGCCTTCTGAAGCCTTAATGGGTGTTGAATTATTTTTAGGGGGAATTTTAGAACCCAATACTGATATCTATTCTTCAATATTCCCTTGGAATAAATTCAAACTATTTTTTTTTTCAAATGAGACTTATGTAATTCAAAAAACTACACAATTTTTTCTTGCTTTTGAGCAGCTCGATATTGAAACTAAATTACCTTCGTGATTTTGGATCTTCAATATTTGAAATTTAGCTCTGAAGTATCCCTTTGAATCATCTTTCGAATGCATAGGTCTAACCTAATTTGGATTCTTCAAGGCAAAGTTATGCCCAATCTCCCACGATGACCTAATTATGGACTTGTTCAGTAGAGTGAACTTGTACGACTTGCCACGTGTCACTGTTTCCTCCTTCGGCTTTGAAATTGATATAAGTAAAACTACGATACGTGTGCTTGTAGCCACTTTTTACAGAATCTCAATCCGATGCTCAGAGAGAGAGTTATGATGCTTTTTTCAAGGTCACCTCTTTGATATGAAATTCAGAAGCCTGAAAAAATCCTAACTTCCAAAGATCATATCTCCAAAAATATTTTGAAACGAGATCTGAAATTTTTACAGGAGATGCTTCAGAATTTCGACTTCACTCTGTGAAAATTTTAGCTTCTTAAACCTTGTATAAAGATATTTATAGCGAAAATTTCACAATTACTTGTTTAGGTTAAATTCAGGAGCCTGTAAACATCCCTAAATTTCACAAATCATATCTCCTAAAATATTTCGAACCAAGATCTGAAATCTTTCGACGATGTTCCTCAAGTTTTTGGATTCGCACTCTAAAAATTTTAGCTTTTGAATCTTCTTAGAAAAAAATTTGTAATGAAAATAGCACGATGACCTATTTGGAGCAGCGAAACCATAGAATCCAAAGCTCTAATACCAAATGTTATGAAACCAGCTCCGAAAATAGAAGAAAAGAGAGATCAACGCCTTAGAAATTAGCCACTTCGAGGGGGAAACCTCCAATACATGACATAAATGAAAAATTCTTGAATGATACAAATGACCAAAACCTCCTTCTATATATAGGATTCCATGGGCCCACAATATAATCCTAGCCGACCTAACAATAACAATGTAAGGGCATAATAATAACAATATTGGGGTTACAGGGGTACAACAATAACAATAAGGGGGCTACAATAATAACAATAAGGGACTAAACTAGTAATATAGGTACCTAACAACTCCTAATCATTCCTCCCCATTGGGAAGCTTTTGGACCCCAAAAGATTTGATTACTTGTTTAGTAGATGAGGGTACAACTCCCTCACCTTTCCAGCCTCCATCCATTTTTATTTTCTTGGTTTAGTGCCTTTGAGCCCAACTCGAAGGTAGTCAACACTTCC
This sequence comes from Pinus albicaulis, assembly GCA_034641835.2. Taxonomy (NCBI): domain Eukaryota; kingdom Viridiplantae; phylum Streptophyta; class Pinopsida; order Pinales; family Pinaceae; genus Pinus; species Pinus albicaulis. The sequence continues at coordinate 441,139,495 of CM076584.1, forward strand.
CCTATTTGATTCTCTTGTCCTCTTGTTAAGAATTGTATCTTATTTAAGCTCATCCAGAAATTTTGGCAAGAAATCTTCAATAGAAGGTAGTTGAACATCACTTCCTTGATCACCGATCAAAGGTGGCTCATACAAGCGTAATTTATCAACATTAAAAACTGAAAACATTTGCATGTAAGAAGGCAAGTCAAGTTGGAATGCATTATTACCAACTTTTTTTATGATCTTGAAAGGACCATAGTGAATGGGTTTGAGCTTTTTACCTTCCTCTTGCATCCTTTCTTTTCTAATGTGGAACCATACCTCATCTCCCTCTTGAAACTTGTGATCAATCCAGTGTTTTTCATGCCTCTTTTTGTAATTTCTTTGACTTCTCTCAAGTTTTTATTGAACTTGTTGATGTATAATCTGAATTTTCTCAATGAACTTTCGAGCCTTATCAATATCACTATGGCCATCAATTGCAAAATCCTTTCAGAAGATGAAGTCTAATGGCGATTTTGGAAAATACCTAAAGCATACTTCAAAATGTGAGGTTTGTGTTGAAGAGTGCTTTGCCCAGTTGTAAGTGTGCTGAATGTAATCAAGTTGTTCATCCCACAACTTAGGATGTTTGTTGCAATATCCTCTCAATAGATGCACAACTGTTCTATTCACCACCTATGTTTTTCCATCTATTTGTGGATGAAAAGCGATACTTGTTGGGAAAAAGACTGAGAGGGAGGGGGGGGGTGAATTAGTATTTAGGACTTTATCAAATATTTTTACTTTTTCATTCTCTAAAACCCATACGCTACTTTGCTAAACCAAAATAGCGTATACACGCGGATATCCTTCATAAAACTCACGTATACACAGAGATCTAATTATGCCATTAATTCTTCACTTATATCATTCCATCATTCATTCATTAGATGTTCTATAAATAGTAAACATGTGCAGTAAGAACAGAATAAACCATCACAAATAAGCATCACACATGAACACCAGGATTTTGGGTGGAAACCCAAGTCGGGAGAAAACCACCGCTGCAGTTGCTCAGCCTTCAATATTTTATTATAGAGAAAACATCTTACAACAAATGTGTTGGCGCAGCCTCCTACCAGCACGCAAGCACCCACCTGCGCTCGTTTACCAGCCTCTCCTGGAAGGGAGCTACGACCCCCTGCTCTCGTTTACCAGCCTCTCCTAGAAGGGAGCTACGACCCCCTGATCTCGTTTACTAGCCTCACCTGGAAGGGAGCTACAACCCCCTGACTGAAGGCTACAACCCTCAGCACCTCTATGGACCACGTTTCATCAATTTTCACACTGGATCCAAAGCTTCCTTTATAACACAACTTGCAGGCCACGTTTCATCATATTTTCAGACTGGACCCACTCCATACATTTAAGCTCAATCATAAACTGAAACTTATCAATTCAGACAACCTAGAACTGTAGAATACATCATTAACAGATAGCAGTAACACAGCAGAACAGATCAGACATTTGATACTTCATGCTTCAGCAAACCCTAATCTTCATACGCACTTTCCTTTCATTGATCCTGCGTATATACGTGCCTTAGACCATGCAAAACCGCGTATACTTCTGTACATATTACAGAGTTAATTTTACTGCCCATACGCGCTTTCTCTTCAGGAAACCCGCGTATATACGCGCTTACTCTGTGGTGAACTAGCGTATAGTTCTTCAGACATTTAGGTCATTGCAATTCTTCAGAACAGATACATCACACAGATTTTACCCTTTACTTCAGACAGATGTTCGCCTCATCTCAGATCTAATCATTCCATAACCAGATCTAGCAAATACAAATACATTTCAGATATAGATCCCCTTCTTCATCATTTTCTTCTTGGTGCATCATGCATTCAGATCTATCATTCAATGGTAACCCTTTCCACTCAGATATACTTTAGAGAGAAATATTCATTCAAGCTCAGACTTCTTGCCCACATTTGCATAATGAATTTCTTCTCCTTATATAGGTTTACCCTTTATCAATACCATGAGCCAAAACCATATTACTTTCAATGGTATTCCTGGACGGGGTCACATAGACGAATCATTACTCAATACAATGGGTCAATACCATGGTGGTTACCCCTGATTTTACATATTTAGAGCGCTTTTGCCCATACGCGACTTGGCACATTATTTCCCGCGTGCATACGCTACTTTTTCTAGACAAATCCGCGTATGCCTTGAGACATACTCTTTTCATGATGTGCTAGCACATACTGACATTCCTTCCATCATTACCTTCTGTAATCATTGTATATACATCAGATTTGCATCATTTAACACGTTCATCAAGACATATTCCATCAGGGACAACTTCATCAAGTAGGTTGCCATCATCTTCATCAAGTGGGTTGCCATCAAGGACAACACTCAGCATCATATTGCCAAAAATCTCCCCCTTTGGACTTGATGGCAACCACGATGGTGTTTTATCACCACAACATATAGATACATTAAGAATACAATGACTCCATGTCACTCTCCCCATTTTTTGACACCATTCTTTCCCTTTATTCAAACACCATGTCACTCTCCCCCTTTGACATCAAGGGCAAAGGGTGGACCAAAACCAACACAAGGTTTTTCTCCTCATGTAGACATAAGAGCTCTGCAGATCTGATGTGTACTGAAGTTACCATGCTGCCCCTAAGTTCATGCATATGTTTCAATGAAGTACATGACTCAATGACCTTCCTATCACCAAGGACTCATACTTACATCAAATATCCAACTAAGTGGATTTACATATGAGACTCAAATACCCAACCAAGTGGGTTTACACATTTCAACTCAACTACCCATCAAAGTGGGTTTAAAAATTCTGACTCAACTACCCAACCAAGTGGGTTTACAAATTGAACAAGTCCTTACATGACTGAATATTACAATTTTACATCATGGGTCTCATCATGACCTTTTCATCAAATTACAAGTATGACTTTTTATGACCAATACTAGAAAGACCTCAAGAGAGATCATATATTAGAACCATCATAATGCCAACAATGCATTATACTCAGCAAGGCTAATGCTCCCCTTGAAAATGTGCATCCAAACATCCTTTCCATATGACCAAGGCTCCTCCTTAGCTTGTGTAATCTGAATACTTACAACAGCAAGTCATCAACAACAATCTCTGCATGATCTATCCGTATCTCTGAAACATAAGACTACCATCTCATCCAAAAGATATTCTTCATCAAATAAGCAATCCAGGCTCATCCTTAATCTTCAACATAAGAAACCATGTATCATATCATTATCATTTAGAACTGAGAAATAAGCAGATACAGAGCCAATAATACAATCATTAGAAGTCAGACTGATGCTCCCCCTGAACCTGTACTTCTGTTCTTCAGTTGTCATACTAATTTTCTTAATATAAGTGCATACGCATCTATGTCTACTGGAACTCGTGTGTATACGCGGATTGAGTTCATCAAACCCACGTATGGAAAGTGAAACATTGAAAACTTCACATTCCTTCATCTCCCCCTGAATTTGTCCTTCTTGTTCCTGTCTTCTTTACATCAAATGCTCTGTCAGAGATAAACATAACCAGAATAACCAAATCAACCATGAGAATCATCATGCATTTCTCCCCTTGTGATGATACATTACTAATCCCTTATAATGTATCTCACATCACTCCTGCAGTCATTAAGAGAAGTAATCTTCAGAAGTGGATGACTGCAGTAGGGTCAAAATTCCCTACGTTTCTGACCGGTCCTCCTTTCTATTCCAGCTTTGCTTGAAATTTCTAATTGTGTGCTGAAAATTATCCAATTTATCAGATCTGTTCACCCTGCATTCTTTTTCCACGTCCATACTTGTTACAAGCATAACATCTTATATGACCAGAGAAGTAAGCATAAGGATCATAGTGTGTTTCTCTGTTCTTCCTTATATTGCAATCAGCTGCTTTATGACCATACTTGTTGCATGAAAAGCAATATCCCTTGAAGAAACCAGAGTGCCTTTCTGAATATAATCTTTTTGATTGTGACTAAAACATTCTTCTTCTGCAATTGGCTGCAACATGCCCATAATTATGACATTTAAAGCATTCAACATCATTGATACTTCTATAGTTTGGAGCAAAATATTTCTTTTGAGAATTCATAATTGTTGGTTGCCCTTTTGTCTCTTTCACCACTTCAGGTTTTGCTTTGACATCCTTTGAATCTTTAGCACTCCCTTGTGAACTAGATTCTCCTTTAACTGTTTCATGAAAACCCAGACCAAGTTTGATAGAAGGAGATCTTTGATTACTAAGAATATTATCTAGAATCTTAGTACTATCTTGAAACCTCAAGAGTTTATCCTTTTCTTCTAATTTACCTTTGAGAATGTTTACCTCAACCTCCAATTTTTGGCATTGCTTCTTCATGCTTTCTTCGACCCTCTTTCCTTCTTCTACTTGATCATTCAATTTTAAAATTTCTTCCTTCAACCAATTTTCTTGTTCTTCACTTGTTTGTAGCAGCTCTTCAATCTTCTTATTTGATTTTTCCAGATCTTCATTGAGAGAGATGATTTCTGCTTCAAGTCCTTCCTTTTCAAATGATAGGGGTTCTTCATTCTTGTTATTTGATTTTTCCAGATCTTCTTTGAGGGAGATGATTTCTGCTTCAAGTTTTTCACTTCGATTGGTTGCATCAACATACAACTTTTGATACTTGTCTATCTGTCCATTCAATATTTCTTTCTGTTAATTCATTCTAGAGATCATATCTTTGAGGATAGATTCTCTCTTATGAAATTGATTCCAATCATTGCTTTCATCATTGATCTTGAGATTTTCCTCTAGACTTATACTGTTACTTTCACTATCTTCATCATTGCATGCACAAGTGAGTGGATTACAAGAACAACAATCAATACTTGTTTCTTCTTCTTCATTTTCTGCTGCACATGTTTTCTGAGATATCTTCTTTTCTTGAGTAGCCTTCTTCTTTTGCTTCTTTGCCATGAGCACTAGTAGATCTTGGTCAGAATCTTCTTCATCTTCACTTGACATTTCATTATTATCTTCATTTGCATAGTAACTCTTTCCCTTTTCAAATTTTTTATAAGGACATTTAGCAGCATAATGACCCACTCTTCCACAATCAAAAAATTTGAAGGGTAGCTTACCTTTGAATCTTCCGTACCTGGTTGGAGTCTCCTTACAAAATTTGCTTCTTCTTCTTCTGATATATAACTTGATTCCTTGACAACTTCATTTTCTTTTCCTTTTGCACATGCCTTAAAAGCAGCTTCTTTGATTTGAAAAGGACCTCCTTGTCTCATTTCATAAGCAGTCAGAATACCATGTAGTTGAACAATAGTAAGAGTTTGTAGATCTTGCCTTTCTTCAATAGCAGACACTTTTGACTCAAATTTTGAAGTTAAAGATCTTAAGACTTTTTCCACCAGAGTAGTATCGGTTATGGTTTCACCCAAACTTCTCATACGATTTACAATATCATCTAGACATAAAAAGAAACTGGAAATACTCTCATCACTATGCATCCTTAAATTTTCATATTCAATTCTGAGAGTTTGGAGTTTTGCACTTTTTACCTTTGTATCTCCTTCATAGCTCAGAATGATTTTGTCCCATATTTATTTTGCTGAATTTAGCTGCATCACTTTAGCAAATTCTGGTTCAGACATGCTTCCTAACAAAACATTGACTGCTTTGGCATTGACTTCATATTTCTTCCTTTCTGCTGCATCAGTAGGAATACTTGCCGGATACTGATAACCTTCTTCCACGATTGCCCATACTTCTGCACCAAGACTTTGCAGATATGCTTTTGTTCGTATCTTCCAGAATAACAGATTATTTCCATTGAATAGAGGTGGCCTTATAGACATTATCCCTTCATGACTTCCCATTGCGACGGATCTCCTTCAAGTGATCAAGCTTCTGCAGAAGGACCTGCTCTGATACCAATTGTTGGGAAAAATACTGAGAGGGGGGGGTGAATCAGTATTTAGGGAAAACTAAAACTTTTTACTTTTTCATGCTCTAAAACCCATACGCTACTTTGCTGAAGCCAACTAGCGTATACACGCAGATATCCTTCATAAAACTCGCGTATACACAGAGATATAATTATGCCATTAGTTCTTCACTTATATCATTCCATCATTCATTCATTAGATGTTCTATAAACAGTAAACATGTGCAGTAAGAACAGAATAAACCATCACACAAAGCATCACACATGAACACCAGAATTTTTAGGTGGAAACCCAAGTCGGGAGAAAACCACCGCTGCAGTTGCTCAGCCTTCAATATTTTATTATAGAGAAAACATCTTACAACAAATGTGTTGGTGCAGCCTTCTACCAACACGCAGGCACCCACCTATGCTCGTTTACCAGCCTCTCCTAGAAGGGAGCTCCAACCCCCTGACTCGTTTACCAGCCTCTCCTGGAAGGGAGCTACGACCCCCTGATCTCGTTTACCAGCCTCACCTGGAAGGGAGCTACAACCCCCTGACTGAAGGCTACAACCCTCAGCACCTTTATGGACCACGTTTCATCAATTTTCACACTGGATCCAAAGCTTCCTTTAGAACACAACTTGCAGGCCACGTTTCATCATATTTTCAGACTGGACCCACTCCATACATTTGAGCTCAATCATAAACTAAAACTTATCAATTCGTACAACCTGTAACTCGTAGAATACATCATTACCGATAGCAAGAATACGCTAATAGATCGACATTTGATACTTCATGCTTCAGCAAACCCTAATCTTCATACGTTGGGCTTTCCTTTCACATCGATCTCGCAGATATACGCACTTTAGACCATGCAAAACCGCGTATACTCGTATATTACGTAGTTAATTTTGCACGTCTATACGCGCTTCTTCGTAAAACCCGCGTATATACGCGCTTACTCTGCGGCGAACTAGCGTATAGTTCTTCAGACATTTAGGTCATTGCAATTCTTTAGAACAGATACATCACTCAAATTTTACCCTTTACTTCAGATAGATGTTCGCCTCATCTCAGATCTAATCATTCCATAAATAGATCTAGCAGATACAAATACATTCCAGATCTAGATTCCCTTCTTCATCATTTCTTCATTGGTGCATCATACATTCAGATCTTTCATTCAACTGTAACCCTTTCCATTCAGATATGCTTCATAGAGAAGTATTCATTCAAGCTCAGACTTCTTGCCCACATTTGCACAATGAATTTCTTCTCCTTATATAGGTTTACCCTTTATCAATACCATGAGCCAAAACCATATTACTTTCGATGGTATTCCTGGACGGGGTCACATAGACGAATCATTACTCAATACAATGGGTCAATACCATGGTGGTTACCCCTGATTTTACATATTTAGAGCGCTTTTTCCCATACGCGACTTGGCACGTTATTTCCCGCGTGCATATGCTACTTTGTCTAGACAAATCCGCGTATACCTTGAGACATACTCTTTTCATCATGTGCTAGCACATACTAACATTCCTTCCATCATTACCTTCTGTACTCATTGTATATACATCATATTTGCATCATTTAACACGTTCATCAAGACATATTCCATCAGGGACAACTTCATCAAGTAGGTTGCCATCATCTTCATCAAGTGGGTTGCCATCAAGGACAACACTCAACATCATATTGCCAACAATACTCTTTTTCAACTTTGTGTCCATCATTTTCCATATATTTTACCAAAAATTCCCAATGAACCTGGAATCCATGTCACTAATAATAGAAGTGGGAAATCCAAAATGAACCCAAACATTTTGAAAATAAAGTTCAACAAGTTGTTTAGCAGTAATGGTTTTCTTACATGGCATAAGTATACACATTTTACTGAATCTATCCACAACTACATAAAGATAATCATGTTTCTTTCTTGACATAGGTAGACCTCCAACAAATTCCATGGAAACACTCTCCCATTGCCTTGATGGTACTGGTAGTGGCGTGTACAATCCAAGCTTCCTATTACTAGGCTTACTTGTTGCACACATAGAAAAACCTCTTAAAAAACGTGACACACTATCTATCATATGAGACCAATAACAATACCTCTGTAGATGCACCATTTTTTTTCTTACCCCAAAGTGTCCAACAATAAGAGAAGAATGAGCTTCTCTCATGAAACTTTGCCTCTCTCCTTGTGGAATACATAGCTTGCCCAAATGAAACAACAAATTATTATGCATGTGATAATATTTTTCTTCAATTTGATTCCCTTCACTCAAACTAGCATACACATCTTGGAAATCAATGTCATGTGCATATTGTTCTATGTAACTCTCATGTACAACATAATCATTTTTTAGTAAAGTAGAAGCACTAATGATTGGTCTCGAAAGCGTATCTGCAAATTTATTTAATATACCTTTTTTGTACCTTATAACCAAGTGAAATTGTTGAAGAAATCCCATCCACCTGAAATGTGTTGACTGCTGCAATTTTGTTTACCACTGCAAATACTATAATGGTTGTGATTGGTGTGTACAATAGTCTCTTTACCCATCAAGTAGTCTTTCCAATTCTTGACACTTTGTACCAATGCATATAGTTCTTTTTCATATGTAGGATAATTAGTCACAACGCCATTAATTTTTTTTGAATGAAAGGCGATAGGCTTACCATGCTACAAAACTACTGTGCTCATGGCATAATCACTAGCATCGGTTTGTATCTCAAATGGCTATATCAAATTTGATAATGCAAGGACTGGCGCTGAACTGATCTTGTATTTTAAAGCTTCAAAATCTTGTTGTTGTTTTCCTCCCCATTGGAAGCCTTTCTTCACACTTGTCACTGCATATATAGGATATATGATGGAAGAAAAGTTAGCAATAAAATTTATCTAATATTGAGTTGCACCTAAGAAACTTTGATGCAGCCTAAGCCGCACTTATTCATAGTATGCCTATAAAAATCATATTAAATCCATGTCCCAGGAATTTCAATTCCATAGTTAGGAAAAACCCTCTATATCAAGGTTTAATTCTCTTTCAATAAACTCTATGTGGAAACATTTCTTTTAACTATCCAAAGTCTAAACCTTTATAAACCTTTGAGCGAATCCTTATAAAAATCTTCCATAATCTTTGGTTAATTTTATTAACCACGCATATCAATAATACTCTTTATTTTGGACTTTGGCTTAATCTCCTTTACTCCGCTTTATTTCTATTATAATACTTTTATAATAGAAATTACACATAAATCTTTATGAACTTACCAGTCTTCCATTTGACCATGTTTTGCACATATTTCGATGCTCAACCTGCACTTTAAATTTCCGTCGTCGACCTTCATGACCCAATCTAACCTCCATCACACCATATCACGCCCAAAATAGCACGATACTTAACTTTCCCAAAGCACGTGAGATAAGTGGTTTCTCTCGTACTACGTGGCTTCTCTTCGTTTTATCACACGCTCCATAAAATTACCACTTACCACTTTCAAACTATGCGAAATACCATTACCTCTTCCACAAGACCTTTCCACTTTCTGTTGGCACGTGGCTTAGTCTGATCCGTCCATTCCTTGACTTTAATTTGCGTGACTTAATCCTAGCCATCTATCTTCCTTAATCTCGCCCATTGATCTGACTAATCCAATGACTGTGCTTTACTACTTCATTCCTTTGCGCTTCCCTTCACTGTATAATAGTCCTCTTGGCTTCTCTATCTGTGTATTGATTCTCGCCAATTTTATTTGCATGCTATTCTCTTCTCGAATTCACCTGCATATAAATACTATGCAAAATCTGATTAACATTATAATTTGAATTTCTCCATTCACACATAATCACTCAGAAATCGAATCTCTCTATATATAAACAAGTATTTACACATGATTCTTTTCTCTAGCCTGGTTTTCTAATCAGTGGCATTTTCCTTTCTTTCCCGTAGGCTTATAATCAAACCTAACTAATCCTAAATTCTGAATCTGTATTTGATCTGATCATCATTTTTATGCCTTTAAGGCTTACAATTTCTAGAAATGGATTCTACAACCAGTTTTGGTTTAAATCCAAAACTTTCTCAACAAAATCCTATGAATCCTCTCAAATCCACAAAATCATGAACTAATTCCTAATCTAAGATTTACAATTAATTTCTAAATCTCTCAATCCCTATGAGCTCTAAACTAGCCTAAATCTCTCATGTTCTCCAACATTCAAGAACATTTACAAAATTTCTCTCAATATTTAATTAATCCCTATTCTAAATATCACTCAAAAAAATTAATAATTACACATAGGAATCCAACTTTCTTAAAAACACAAGACCCCCTATGTCTACTAAAATAAAATGAAATTTCTTGAGGCAGATGCTCCTACATTAGGCTCCCAAGGTGAAAAAATTTATGACCTCCTGGTCATAAGCTTTTATGTACCACTCCACCACGATCCCAAACCTTAGTTTGTAAATTCTCATAAGCTCTGCTCTCTTGTTGCTGTTGTATGTCTACTATCTTATGTTTCATCTTTCTCTTTTCAATCAACTTCAAGTTCTGAATGATTATTCCTTTTTCTGTCAGTCTACTCCATCTGGACTATTTTATCATTAAATTCCACAATTCTTCAATTTCTATGTCCAACATATCATTGATATGGTACATACTCTGCCATTTACTATTTCTTTCTTCTTGCTAAAGTTTTCTGTTGTCATCCACTAGCTATTGCATCTCTACATTCTACATATTCTCAAACTAATGCTTATCTATTTCAACTTTTTCTACTTCAACTTCTGGTATTTCTCTTGATATTGCTCCAGTTACTGCTATACATATTGCTACCTCCAAAACTTCCTGAATATCTTTGAAGATATCTCCCTCTACAATATCCAATTGCTTCTCTTTGTTTGCAAATTTACTTTCAAAAAGAAATTTTTTATTCAGTTTCCTAATTGCAGTAATATATTTATTCTTACCCTCATGTCTAAAATTAATATCTGCCTTGATGTCAGTTAAATCTTGAGACATTTCCCTGTCAATGTCTGCAATTTATTTCACATGCTCAAATGCTTCCAAAAAATGATTCGGAAATTTATTTCCTACATGCTTCCTTTCAACCATTTCATCATGATGTTGTTTATCGATTTCAACATAAATCTCTTCTTTAAGCCATTGTTCAAAGAATTGTCCTTCCTCTTTAGGCGCTTTTGGTTCCCAATGTTGAAACTGATATTTTCCTTCTTCTTCCATGGCTATCTCTTTCTGCATCAAATCTAGATTCTCCAGTCTTTTTCCCAGCAATTTAATATCGTTATTCCATGTATTAAATAATTCCACGGACTCTTCTTTGTCCTTCTTTACTTGGCTGTTCTCCTGTAGCAAATTTTCTTCAGTATCTACAACAAAATATGAAAACATAAAACAATTTTTAAAATAAAAAACATAAGGCCCGTGTGCCTCTTCTTCCTCTAGAAAAATTTTAGTACGCTGATCTGATTTTACTTCCTCTGTCAGCACCTCAGTATGCTGATTCAATCTTTCCAAAGAATTCTCAAGACTGTCAGCTAGTCTCTTCTCCTCATTATCTGTTCCAAAGGTGTCTCTCTGTGCTGGTTCACAGTAATGAAAATTTTCTTCTGTGATTACATTGTCATACTCTGATTCCTTCAAAAAATAATCCAATAGATTCAACTCTTTCTCCCATTCACTGCTTATCATTACATCAGAATGATGATCTTTCATTAATGTTTCATTTATCATGCTCTCTCCTTCAAATTTACCTTTTACTTGCTGTAGGTTATCTTTATCTTGGAATTTTTTGATTCTTTTTGCCATCCTTACATCCTTACCCTCTTGATACTTCTGAATTTCCACCTCATCTCCAAACAATTTATGCCCAATCTCTTCAATCACAGAATCATACTCATTCAAGCCATTAAATGAATCTGTAAACAAATTATTGGTCTATAAATTATAATATTCTTCTGTCTCCATGACTATTAGAGACACATTTTCATCCTTATAAACTGCAATTGTAATCTCTTATTTATCAAGTTCTGCAAGCTTCATATCTCCTTTCAGTTCCTTGAGCCATCTTTCCAAAAATTCTATTTCCATTTCAAATATTTCCAGCATTTCATCACAACCTTCATTCTTAGTTTCATTCTTCTTCTAGAAATCTTCCTGAGTTATCATGTTTTATGTATCATCGTATTGCAAAATTCTTTCATCAATTTCATTAAACAAATTCATTTGTTTACCTCCTTGTAATATCATTACAACATTTTCATTATGCTTCTGCTCCATAATAGCTTTAATTGGCTGTCTTACACAAAACAGAAATGCATCTATGTCTTCTTTCTGCTGTAATAAATCAACAAATTCCTCCTCTAAAAGGCCTTCTCCATCATACTTCACCTCAAGAGCTTTATTCATCTTTGTGACAATTTCACCATATTTTCCATCATCTTCTACACATCCAGAAACCACATACAAACTATGAGTTTTAAAAACACTAGGCCCCATAGCCTCATTTGCTTCCCTTGTCAGCATATCTTTGAATTGTTCTAGACTATTCCAATAGTCCATGGAATCTTTCTCATTATCCTCTTCACCCAGAATTTCACCCCGTTCTAGTCCATAAATGGAAACTTCCATTTCTGACTCTGCTTCTCTGAGTTTTTTACATCTCAATTTCACACTCATCATCTGCTCAAAATTTCTCAACTCTTCTACTAACTACATATTCACTTATTTTTCTCTCTTCTCTTGTAGCCTCTGCCACTTTAATTTCTTCCTCATGGTCCAACCATGTCTTTGGTTTTCTTCTATCATCATCTTTAATTTATTAAATTGTTCTCTTATCTCAGCAATCTCTTTTTCATGCTCCTCTTAACTCATCTGTTTCCTGTAGATTTATTTAACACCCTTCTTCTTCATTTTGTAGCTTTCTTCTCAACCTTGCACATGACTTCCCATAGTCATCTTCTCTTCTGTGTGAGCTTCTACACTTGCAACCAATCAAATTCCTTCTGAGCTGATCTTCTCACCAAAATTCTCCTCTGCCTAGTCTTCAAGTCTTCTCCTTCTCAGAACTTGTACTGAGAAATATTGCTCTCTTCTCTAGTTGCTGCACTCACTTTATTTAAAGACACCATTGTCCCTGTCTATTCCAAGCCTTAGCTGGAATAAGGTCCTGCTAAAATTTCTAAGAACTTTCAAAATTTCTTCCTACAGTCTCACTACTGTAATCTTATGCCAACTTTCCACTCTTTAATCTGTTGTGGTATTGCTAAGAACCCCTGCTGTGACTATCAGTAGTCATCTTATTCTTTCCATATATATGATTTCATCACTCACTCCCTCACTATGAGTTGTTCTAAGCCTCTGCAACAACAAATCCTTCCTGCTACCACTTACCTCACCAAGTTTTTCTCTGGACTTGGACTTTCAGCAAGTACGGTTCTCTATCTTTGGAACCTCCTTTTGAGCATTTCTCTCTGCTCCTTCTAGGCTTAACTCTTTGCACTTTTGAGAATACAATTGTCCCTTCTATCCAAATTATGTTGGAATTCTTCAAGGTTCTTCTCCACACTTTTCTTTCACTAAGAAACTCTTACCAACTTCCTTCATCACTGCTTTTAAGGCTGTGATCTTATTTTCTTGCGATTCTCTTCAACTGTTTGCAACCTGAATTTTGCAAACATAATCTTCAAACCAGATTAAAATAACACATAACACCTCACCTTCAAGATCTCTTTATGATCTATTTCACCACTCATTTGTACTTTTAATGAATTGTTCTCTATTTCCTTGTTTCTGCAAATTTTTCCAATATCCCACTACACTTTATCTCTAAGTGTATGCTGTCTGTCAGATTTAAATATGATCTTGTTTTTCTTTCTATCATCACCATTGTACCTGTGTACACATCTTTCAAAACATAACACTGTTAATCTTCAAAGCACATTTTCTTCATTTAATCACCATCACACACGGAATCTCCTCATTCTGCTTCATTATCAAATGTCTTTTGCATAGTCAACTCTGCAATATTCATTTGTAATAGTTTCCATTAATCCGCTCTGATACCAAAATGATGCAGCCTAAGCCACACTTATTCATAGTATTCCTATAAAAAGCATATTAAATCCATGTCCCAGGAATTTCAATTCCATACTTAGGAAAAACCCTCTATATCAAGGTTTAATGCTCTTTCAATAAACTCTATGTGGAAACATTTCTATTAACTATCCAAAGTCTAAACCTTTATAAACATTTGAGTGAAACCTTATAAAACTTTTCCATAATATTTGGTTAATTTTATTAACCACACATATCAATAATACTCTTTATTTTGGAATTTGGTTTAATCTCCTTTACTCCACTTTATTTCTATTATAATACTTTTATAATAGAAATTACACATAAATCTTTATGAACTTACCATTCTGTTGAAAATGGCAACAAGAAACAGTGAAGGATGCCTCCTGAAACATCTTTCCTGATCCTAGTTGGAGAGTGATCACCTAAACTAGGTGGGGACCACACATGTGATTTTTGTCGAAAAGTTTATTTTTAGACTATGTCTATTTTTAGACATATGGAGCATGGTCTAAGAGTTGCGGGATGCTATTCTTGGATGATTGGTCAAGTTGGTAAAAATAGATGGACATCTATTTTTAGACATACAGGTCGAAGTCTATTTTTAGACTGCCTATCCTAAAAATAGGGAAGTCGAATATTATTAGCTCTTAATAATATTTGGACTATAAACATCATCTTATTCTCTTGAAGCACTTCAGTTTGATGCCTGGATGTGGCACATGCAGCTGACAGAAGGAAATACGCTTTTCCTAGGGTTTAAGTGAAGCTATTGCATGAAGACTTCAGTTAGAACTCATGTGACGGAGTTTGGTGGAGTTGATGAGGCAGTTGGTGGAGTTGTGTTCGGGTTAACTTAGTTGAACTAGTTGTGTTTAGTTTAACTGGCTAATACACTAGAGATGAGTGGGGTGAATTAAATATTATTTAATTCACTAAATTTTTAACTCATTATTCAACTAAAGAACACATCAGTTAACATCAGTGCATGGACAGTTCAGTGGAGACCAGTGTTAGAGGTGGGTGAAAGGGTGGAGTCTACTATCAGTTGTGACTATAGTGTGCATGATATTTGCACAATCATTGGAGGAGATTTCCAATGAGGATTGTGCAGTTAAATCCAAGGGAATTCGAATTCATTCCATCCATTCTCTCATCTTGGATTGCGCAGTAGAGGCAGGAAAATAGTGGAGGAGTTTTGAACCCCTGACTTGTTCAAAACTGAGCTAGTTTATGTGTAACTTTTGGAGATAGTACTGAGTACTTGCGAGGAGTATTGTACTGAGATTGTTACATGATTCTTCTTCATTATAATATATAGACAGTAGGGGGTTTTCAGCTGTAAGCTTTCCCTGGTATACATACTGTGTTATATGTGTTGAATTTCTATGTGCGCATGTGAATGTTTTAAATACCGCTTGTTGTTTTTATTTCCGCATGTGATGATTAATTTGTAGAAGAGATTATGTGTTGTGCAGCAAATCGAATTTGTGTATGATCAGGTTAATCTCAGCGAATAAATATTCATTATTCAGAAAATTTCTACATGGTATCAAAGCGAAATTAATCGTCAAAGATCTATTACGGTGATTGCAATTATTTCCTCGGACAGAGTCTGCACTCGGGCCAGGTAGCTTCCGGATTCATCTTTCTTCGGAAAGTGAAAGGTCTGGAAAATGCCCGTGTGGTCAATCTCTGATTTGGAAATAATTTTTTCTCAAGTGTAGATTGGAAGCGGTTGAGTTATCAGCTCTTGGAATTCGAATTTGCAGATTTGCGTTCTTGGTGCCGCGGCGAAAATGTCTTTCAATGGATTACGACTAGAATATGCCTTGGAAGGCAGTTCGAATTATGTTGCATGGAAAGACCACATGGAGGCTGTATTATATGATAATGGGTTGTTGGAATTCGTGGAGAAAGAGATTCCAAAGCCTACTTCTACTGATGCTGCTGTTGCGGAAGCCTGGCGAAAGAAACAAGAAAAATGTCGAAGGATTTTGTTGGAGGGCATAAAGGATCACATAGTGTCCAGCCTGCATGGAAAGGCTTCTCCATATTTGATGTGGAAAGCCTTGACAGATCTGTACCAGAGCAAGAGCGACCAGAGGAAGTTGGCACTCAAGGATAGA
The DNA here is from genome assembly GCA_034641835.2 of Pinus albicaulis. Lineage (NCBI taxonomy): Eukaryota > Viridiplantae > Streptophyta > Pinopsida > Pinales > Pinaceae > Pinus > Pinus albicaulis. The sequence goes on from CM076584.1 coordinate 441,155,714, forward strand.
CTCAGAAACATCAAGATGGAGAAAGGAGAGAGCATCCCCAAGTACCTCACGAGGTTCACCCAATGCAGAGATGAGCTGCGAAGCGTGGGAGTGACGGTGGAGGATGAGGACTTGGTGAGCTTGGCTCTCCTGGGTCTTCCGAAAAGTTGGCATGCATATCAAGATAGTGTAAATGGTCGGGAGAAATTTCCCGGATGGGAAAGACTGTGGTCTGATCTGGTGTAAGAGGAGATCCGACGGAATACCAGGGATGGATCTTCATCAAAGGCATCTGATGAAGAAGACTGCGCTTTGGCTACCAAAGCAAGGAAGGGGAAGGGCAAGGAGAAGGATTCTAAATCCGGTGCAGATGGTAAAGAGAGTGACATGTCCAAAGTGAAGTGTTTTCACTGTCACGATCATGGACATTACGCCACGAATTGTCCACAAAAGAAGAAGAACAAGCAGGCTGCTGGAGCTGCAGCTGGTGAGGCTCTTGCCTCGCAATTTGAGCTGGACTTCTCATTGATCACATGCATGGTGTCTAGTGCATTGGGATCAGGGTGGTATTTTGATAGTGGCGCTTCCTTTCACATGACGGGAGATGTGAATCTTTTTTTTAGTGACTTGGTGGAGAAAGATCTCCAGTTGCATGTTGAGTTGGGTGACAATGGACGATACAATGCGACCGAAATTGGTACCATTACCTTTCAGAGGGAGTTAGGTAAACTCATTCTTTTACAATATGTTGTGTATGTTCCAGGTTTAAAGAAGAATTTAATCTCAGTTGCAATGTTAGAGGATAAAGGCTATGATGTTGTCTTTAGTGAAGGAAAATTTTTCCTTCGGTACAAAGCAATAGGACAAGTCAAGAAAGTTTGGATTCAAGCTAAGAATCTCTATAGACTTGAAGTAGATGGGATTTCTACGGAGCTTCCTACTGTTGGGAAGTGCGAGAAAGACATGAAATTTAAGCTTAAGAGGGAGCTGGATTTGCATGCAGGTAAGAGTGAACCTCGGGGCGTGGAGTAGCCACAAGAGGATCATGGAGTGGGAGAGACCACTCATGCAGAGAAAATTCGTGCGAAATGGGCAGAGGGAGTGCATGCAGCTATACCACCAGGTGAGAGGTGGGGTGACATGCATGTGTAATCCCAGGTGGAAATTTCAGGGAGGATTCATGGAGATGGTGTGGATCTCATGAATTGAACCTGGCTACGAGGTGCCCACAGCGCAGCAGTAGCAGATCAGTTGGATTGATGCAAGAAGATCAAAGTGACACTGTCAGATACTGGAGCGCGAATCAGAGTTGACAGCAAGTGCGAGAGTGCATGGGTGCAAGAGTTCAACAGCACAGTGGTTCCTGATGACATGTGCAGTAGCTAAGCAGAGGTCAAAGACTTTGATGATAGATGCATCAGACTGATTGAGTTGTTTGGAGCCTATTCAGTTTCGGAGATGTTGCATGCAAAGGGTGCATGGAACATGCATGGAGTTTCATGGTGCATGCATGAGTTTGCATGTCACATGCAAAGGGTGCATGACGAATGCATGGAGTTGCATGTCGCATGCATGAAGTTGCATGGCGCTTGTGGAGGTTGCAGGGCGAATGCATGGAGTTGCATGTCGCATGCAAAGACATTCCTTTCTTTTTGAGAGGGAGTGTTGAAAATGGCAACAAGAAACAGTGAAGGATGCCTCCTGAAACATCTTTCCTGATCCTAGTTCGAGAGTGATCACCTAAACTAGGTGGGGACCACACATGATTTTTGTCGAAAAGTCTATTTTAGACTATGTCTATTTTTAGACTATGTCTATTTTTAGACATATGGAGCATGGTCTAGGAGTTGTAGTGTGCTATTCTTGGATGATTGGTCGAGTTGGTAAAAATAGATGGACCTCTATTTTTAGACATACAAGTCGAAGTCTATTTTTAGACTGCCTGTCTAAAAATAGGTCAGTCAAATATTATTAGCCCTTAATAATATTTGGACTATAAACTTCAGTTTATCCTCTTGCAGCACTTCAGTTGGAGCTACAGATGTGGCCCATGCATCTGACAAAGGAATTACGATATTACTAAGGGTTTGGTGAGCTCATGCATGGTTGACTTCAGTTAGAACTCAAGTGGCGGAGTTTGGTGGAGTTGATGAGACAGTTGGTGGAGTTGTGTTCTGTTTAACTTAGTTGAACTAGTTGTATTTAGTTTAAATGGCTAATACACTAGAGATGAGTGGAGTGAATTAATTATTAACTCATAAATCAACTAAAGAACACATCAGTTAACTGCAATGCATGGACAGTTCAGTGGAGACTAGTGTTAGAGGTGGGTGAAAGGGTGGAGTCTACTATCAGTTGTGACTATAGTGTGCATGAGATTTGCACAATCATTGGAGGAGATTGCCAATGAGGATTGCGTAGTTAAAGCCAAGGGAATTCGAATTCATTCCATCCATTCTCTCATCTTGGATTGCGCAGTAGAGGCAGGCAAATAGTGGAGGCGTTTTGAACCCGTGACTTGTTCAAAACTGAGCTAGTTTGTGTGTAACTTTTGGAGATAGTACTGAGTACTTGTGAGGAGTATTGTACTGAGATTGCTACATGATTCTTCTTCATTATAATATACAAACAGTAGGGGGTTTTCAGCTATAAGCTTTCCCCGGTATACATACTGTGTTATATGTGTTGAATTTCTATGTGTGCATGTGAATGTTTTCAATACCGCTTGTTGTTTTTATTTCCGCATGTGATGATTAATGTGTAGAAGAGATTATGTGTTATGTATGAAGCTCAAATAGTATGTGACCAGGATAATCTCGGTGAATAATTCAGCAAATTATTCAAATTTCTACACATTCTACCATTTGACCATGTTTTTCTCATATTTCGATGCTCAACCTACACTTTAAATTTCCATCGTCGATCTTCACGACCCAATCCAACTTCCATCACACCATATCGTGCCCAAAATAGCATGATACTTAAATTTCCCAAAGCACACTAGATAAGTAGTTTCTCTCGTGCTACGTGGCTTATCTTCGTTTTATCACACACTCCAGAAAATTACCACTTACCACTTTCAAATTATGCAAAATACCATTACTTCTTCCGCAAGACCTTTCCACTTTCTACTTGCATGTGGCTTAGTCTAATTCGTCCATTCCTTGACTTTAATCCATGTGACTTAATCCTAGCTGTCTATCTCCCTTAATCTCGTTCATTGATCTGACTGATCCAACGACTGTGCTTTATTGCTTCATTCCTTTGCACTTCCATTCACTGTACAATATTCCTCTTGGCTTCTCTATCTGTGTATTGATTCTCGCCAATTTTCTTTGCACGCTATTCTCTTCTTTAATTCACCTGCATATAGATACTATGCAAACTCTGATTAACATTATAATTTGAATTTCTCCATTCACACATAATAACTTAGAAATCGAATCTCTATATGTATAAATAAAGTTATATTTACATAGGATTCTTCTCTCTGGCCAGGATTCTACAACCAATTCTGGTTTAGATCCAAAATTTGCTCAACAAAATCCTATGAATCCTCTAAAATCCACAAAATCATGAACTAATTCCTAATCTAAGATTTAAAATTAATTTCTAAATCTCTCAATCCCTATGAGCTCTCAACTGGCCTAAATATCTCATGTCCTCCAACATTCGAGAACATTTACAAAATTCCTCTCAATATTTAATTAATCCCTATTCTAAATATCACTCAAAAACATTAATAATTACATATAGGAATCCAACTTTCTTAAAAACACAAGACCCCCTATGTCTACTAAAATACAATGAAATTTCTTGAGCTAGATGCTCCTGCATCAAACTTCTTACCTCGGTAGCTATTTTGGGTGTGGGCCAATTTATAATGGCTTCCAATTTAGAAGGACCAATCATTAATTCTCCTCCTCCTACAATATGTCCCAAATAGACCAAAGAAGTCTTTCCAAATTCACATTTTGACATCTTAAGAAACAATTTATCTTTCTTCAAATTATCAAGCACTCTATTCACATGCAAGACATGATCTTCCCTTGTTTTGCTAAAAATCAAAATTTCATCTAAGTACACAATAATAAATTCATCAAGGAATGGTCGCAAAACACTATACATAACTCGCATGAAAGTTGTCGGTGCATTACATAAACCAAAAGGCATAACTAGCCACTCAAAGAGTCCTTGTTTAGTGTTGAATGCAGTTTTCCATATATCACTTTCTGCAATTATTACTTGATGATATCCACTTCGTAAATATATCTTAGTGAAAAACTTTGCTTCTTTCAGCTAATCAAGAAAATCATCTATTCTTGGGAGTGGGTAACATTTTTTTACTGTAATCTTGTTCAAAGCTCGGAAATCTACACACATGCGCCAAGTCCCATCTTGTAGAAATTATATATAAGATGCATGTATATATCCAAATTATCTTGATCCAACAATATTTTATCTTCTTTCTAAATACAAAATCCTTCCACTGTTAATCTTTTGCGGAAATTAAAATCAATTGCAAACACATGAAGCAAATAAAAACAACCGCACATAACACAGTTGTTTAACGAGAAAGCCTGAAGTTGAAACCCCAACTATCACATATTATGTATCATGGAGATCATGTAACAATATCATACAAAGCCTAGTACATCAAGCTCTTAGTACAATCAATTGTCACACACTAATCAAAAGAAATCTGCAAATCCATGCACCGATTCCTTGCCATCTGTTAGCCTACCTCCACTGCACAATCCCTACTGAAGAATAGCTCTGAATGAATTCAAATTACCCTTGCCTTGAATGCGCAATCCCCATTGGCAACTCCAATGTGTGTGTGGTGCAATCAATGCATCACTATAGTCACAACGGGTAGTCCATCTTTCCCTTTCACCTATCTCTCCACTGGGTCTCCACTGGAACTGACATGCACTGTAGTTAACTGTTGTATTTGTTCAGTTGATTAATGAGTTATTATTTGTGAATTAATTAACTAATTATTTCACTCTACTCTCACTAGTGTATCATTCAGTTAGACTAGATACAACCCATTAACTGAGTTAAACTGAATAACAACTCCATGAACTACTCTTCCAACTCTGTCATAACTTTGCCACTTCAGTTCTAACTGAGTTCTCCATGCATGAACCACCAGTAAACCCTTGGAATTGCGTAATTCCTTTAGCCCACTGATTTTCCAAATATGTGCACTGAAATTAAGTGCTCCAAGAGAATAAGTTGTTGTTTATTGTTGGATTATTATTAAGAGCTAATAATAATCGACACTTCTATTTTTAGATCGACGATCTATAAATAGACTTCGCCCAATATTCTAAAAATAGACTTGCGCCAAAAATAACCTGCGGGCCCACTTAGTGAAGGAGACTCTTTTCACTAAGCTCATCATCTTGTTGAATCTCAAACTCCCTCTCAACAAGATAGGAATTATATTTCACCCCGATCCTGCCTCTATGGTATTTAAATTTTCTCCTGGTGAGCGGCTTCGTCAGAATATCTGCATCCTGATCCTTCGTAGGAATGTACTGAAGCAACATGATCTTACACTGCACACAATATCTAATATGATGATACCGAATATCAATATGTTTAGATCTATCATGAAACACAGGATTAACTGAAAGTTTAATGCAACTCTGATTATCACGATGTATCATTGTAGGATCTAAATGTGAACCGAAAAAACCGACTAGGATCTTCCTCATCTATATAGTGTCACATGCAACTTGAATTGCTGCCATGTATTATAATTCCGTTGAACTGAATGCCATGGATCTTTGTTTCCTGTTGTACCAAGAAACTGTCATAGATCCAATACTGAAAATCCCTCCTGATGTGCTCTTTCTGTCTATTCGGCTGCTTACCCAATCTGAATCCGTGAAGCCATGCAACTTCACCTCATTCGTCTGCTTGTACCATAAACCATACTCAGATGTGCCCTTGAGATATCTTAGGACATGTTTTCTTGCCTTCCAAAATAGCTTGGTAGGCTTAACCATCGCTTGTGAAAGTTGGTTCACCGCATAGCATATGTTCAGTCTTGTATTAATTAAATACATGAGCGAACCCACCAACTATCGATAAATAGTGGAATCCACTAACTTTGCTGATGTAGCATCCTCTTTCCTCCAATTTCCTCGAATAGGAGTATCAATAGGCTTGCAGCCTTGCATGTGAAACTTCTCAAGTATCTCCCGGGCATACTTTCTTTGAGACACAAACAATTCACCTTCCCGCTGCCATATTTCCAGTCCAAGGAAATAATGAAGGAGGCCCAAATCCTTCATCTCAAACTCCTTTGCAAGATATTCCTTGCATGAGTGTATCAACTGATCATCACCCGTTAGTATTAATCATCAACATAAAGAAAAATGATTAAAATCTTACCCTCCACCACAATTTGGTACAGGTTTGCATCTGCCTCACTCTTGGTGAAGCCAAGTCTAGTGAAATAGCTGTCGATTTGAGTGTACCAAGCATGTGGTGCTTGCTTCAGCCCATACATTGCTCTTTTGAGCCTGCACACATGTGACTCGCTGCTGTAGATCTCAAATCCTTCAATCTGCTCAATGTACACCTCTTCCTTAATGATCCCATTAAGGAACACATTCTTCACATCCATCTGATGAATGTGCCAACCCATCTATGCTAAGAGAGAAATGATGGTCCTTATGGAAGAATATAGAGTGACAGGTGCAAAGGTTTCTTCATAATAAATTCCCTTGATCTATGAGAAGCCCCAGGCAACAAATCTTGCCTTATACTTCTCGACGCTCCCTTCAGCCGCTTGATTTACCTTGTAGATCCATCTAATCCTACAACTGATTTTCCCACCGGCCTTGGAACAATCTCCCAAGCACTGTTTCTGACAATGGAGTCATACTCCTCCACCATGGCATCTACCCACGTGGGCTACTGCACTGCTTCTTCAAAATAATATGGCTCTGTCACAATACACTTTCTCATCAAAGCCATGTATCCAGTAAATCGGTCAGGTGACTGTCTCTGTCTGCGTTGTGATGTAGGGACTCCTACATTCTGTGCTGCATCAAGCTTCAATCTCTCAGCTTCTGTGGTCCGCTTTCTGCCTTGTTTGATGTTTAGTTCTGCATGATTGGACTCCTACACTCCATGAATCTCCTCCTGTGGCTAATCCACATCTAGAGGCTCGTCTTTCAGAACAAGAAGTTCCTTCACTGCATGCAAGTCTAGCTCCCTCTCAAGCATGGCTCATGCAGCCCCCATGATTTTTTTGTTCTTCCTCTCTGTGACCCCATTCTGCTGTGGGTTATGAGGCACTATGAATTCTCTTTGAATTCCTTCTTTTCTACAAAATTCTTTGAATTCGTCTGAGATGTATTCACCACCATTATCGCTCCGTAGAGCTTTCACTTGCTTCCCCGACTCCTTCTCCACCAATGCTTTAAACTCACAGAACTTTGAGAATGTTTCGCTCTTCTTCTGCATGAAGAAGATCCAGCATCTACAAGAATAGTCATCAACAAATATAACATAATACTTTTTGTTTTCTATTGAAGAAACCAAGAAAGTTGCACACACGTTTGTGTGAATTATCTCCAAGATCACCGAAGCACGGTTCTCCTTCTCATGAAAGGTGGTCTTCACAAACTTTCCCATAGTACATCCCTTGCACTGATATGACTGCGCAAGAGTACCCTTGGGAATTCCAGTAGAAATCTGCTGCTTTCAAAGCGCTATGGTGAAGATGGCCCAATCTCTTGTGCCATAATTCGCCCTCATCCCGGCTCACCACTTCTTCTACTTTTCCCACCATTGCAGCGCAGCCATCTACCTCCAACTTGTAGAGATTATTAACTCGAATCCCTATCTTCTTGGTTTGACCCATTTTTTTATGTCGAAGGAAGGATTTTCCCTCACTAAAAACAACATCATAACCTTTGTCTTCCAACATTGCGACCAAGACCAAGTTCTTCTTCAGACCTGGAACATGCATAACATCCTTCAACAAGAATGGATTACCGAACTCTCTCTCAAAGGTAATGGTCCCAATTCTAGTCACACTACATCGACCATCGTCTCCCATCTTTATATGCATCTGGAGGTCCTTCTCCTCCAAGTCACTAATCAACTCCTTGTCTCCCATCATATGGAAAGACACACCACTATCAAGATACCACACCGATCCCATATAGCTTGAAACCAAGAATGAAATCAAAGAGAAATCAAGTTCAAATTGTGAGGCTAAGGCCTCTCCAGCTGCATCTCCAGAAACCTTCTTGTTCTTCTTCTTCTGTGGGTAGTTAGTGGTGAAATGTCCATGTTTGTGACAGTGAAAACACTTCACCTTGGACAAATTCTGCTTCCTGCCTTTAGCTTCGGATTTTGAAGGAAATTTCTTCCCCTTCCCTTTCCTTGCTTTGGAAGCACAAGCGCAATTCTCTTCATCTTCATTCTTCGATGAAGAGCCATCCCTGGTACCCTGCCTTATCTCCTCCTGCACAGGGTCTGACCAAAGTCGCTCCCATCTTGGCAGTTTCTCTTATCCATTCATAGAGTCTTCGTAGCTATGCCAACTCTTCAGAAGCCCAAGGAGAGCCAAGCTCACCAAGTCTTCATCATCAACAGTAATACCAACACTTCCCAATTCATCCCTATAGTGGAAAAACTTCGTGAGATATTTTGGAATACTATCGCCCTTCTCCATTTTTATTTCTCTGAGCTTATCTTTCAACACAAACTTCCTTTGGTCACTGCTATTTTGGAAGAAATTTGTCAAAGCCTTCCAGATTAAGAATGGAGTGGCTTTCCCGTGAAGGCTGGACATAATATGGTCCTTCACACCTTCCAACATAATTCTTCTTGTCTTTGCTATCCTCTTTTTCCATGCATCAAGTAATGCAACATCACTAGATCCCGGCTTAGGAACATCGCTATCGATGAAATCCTTCAGTCCATTATCCTCTAGCACCGCTTCCATCCTATCCTTCCAGGCTATGTAATTTGATCTCCCATCAAGGGAATACTCCAATCACAACCCATTGAAATACATTTCAATGTACACTCAACTTCTGCACCAAGAATTTTCTGTAGAAAATTCAAATTGTCCACTAGCACAAACTCAGCAATTCTTCACAATTGCAATCTTCGAGAATTAACATTGATATGATACCATGTAGAAATTATATACAAGATGCATGTATACATCCAGATTCTCCTGATCTAACAATATTTTATCTTCTTGCTAAATATATAATCCTTCCACTGTTAATCTCTTGCGTAAATTAAAATCAATTGCAAACACATGAAGCAAATAAAAACAATCGCACATAACATAGTTGTTTAATGGGAAATCCTGAAGATGAAAACCCAAAATATCATATATTATGTATCATGGAGATCATGTAACAATATCATACAAAGCTTAGTACATCAAGCTCTTAGTACAATCAATCGTCACACAATAATCAGAAGAAATCTACAAATCCATGCACCGATTTCTTGCCACCTGCTAGCCTCCCTCCACTGTAAAATCCCTGCTGAACAATAGCTCTGAATGAATTCAAATTAAACTTGCCTTGAATGTGTAATCCTCATTGGCAACTCCAATGTGTGTGTGGTGCAATCAGTGCATCACTATAGTCACAACAGATAGTCCATCTTTCCCTTTCACCTATCTCTCCACTGGGTCTCCACTAGAACTGACATGCACTGTAGTTAACTGTTGTACTTGTTCAGTTGATTAATGAATTATTATTTGTGAATTAATTAAATAGTTAATTCACTCCACTCTCACTAGTGTATCATTTAGTTAGACTAGATACAACTAGCTCAACTGAGTTAAACTGAATAACAACTCCATGAACTACTCTTCCAACTCTGTCATAACTTTGCCACTTCAGTTCTAACTGAGTTCTCCATGCATGAACCACTAGTAAACCCTAGGAATTGCATAATTCCTTCAACCCACTGATTTTCCAAATCCATGCACTGAAATTAAGTGCTCCAAGAGAATAATTTGTTGTTTATTGTCGAATTATTATTAAGAGCTAATAATAATCGACACTTCTATTTTTAGATCGACGATCTATAAATAGACTTCACCCAATATTATAAAAATATAATTTCATCTATTTTTCCAACTTGACCAACCATCCACAAATAGCATCCTTCAACTTCTGAAATATGATCCCCATGTCTAAAAATAGATAGTCTAAAAATAGACTTGTGCCAAAAATAGCCTGCGGGCCCACTTAGTGAAGGCGACTCTTTTCACTAAGCTCATTATCTTGTTGAATCTCAACACATCTTTCTTTGGCATCAAGAATATGGGTGAACCGCATGGTGAGGTGCTTGGCCTTATGATTCCTTTATCCAAAGTCTCTTTGACTTGAATCTTTAGTTCAACATTCTCCATTATCGACATGTGATACATACCAATGTTTGGAAGAGGACAATCCTGCTACAACTGAATCTCATGTTGAATTTCCCTTTTTGGAGGCAATCCTGTTGGCTCTTGAAACATCTCATGATTCCCATTAACCACATCATATAAATCTGATTTCAACTTAGGATCACATCCCTCAAAAGATTCATGATTAATATCACCTTTAGGCTTAATCATAAGAAGAAGAAAATTCTTACTTGAATTTACTAGCCTCTTTACCTGTCCAACATTTACCAAAGCAATGTTTCTCTTCTTGCGATGTGATCTAACAATGAACTCCTTTCCATCTTTGAATAAATTATACTTGTTCTCATGGCGATAGAAGATCACTTTCCTGTCATAAAAGTAAGGACTCCCTAATACAATACCAGTTATGTCAAGCGGAACCACATCTAATTCAATTGTGTCAACAAATCTTGCAGTGATTGCAAACCTCAATATACATTTCTTTAAAACCTATAGATTTGCATCCTTACAAATCCAACCCAATGGATATGGTTTTGCGTGTGGTATGGTCTCAAGGTTAAGTTTCTTGACCAAATCTTCAAATATTAAGTTTGCTTGTGACCCACTGTCAAACAATGTTTCAATCTTGGTATGCTTGGATATGACCCTCACATGAAACAATTATATTCTTTCTTCTTCATTTGGAGTGTTTATGTGAAAATTTGATGTATTGGTACTGGGTTTAGTTTCAATTTATTTTCCCTTCATGTTCTTCAATCCCATGGCTGTAATTTTAGATTCATCACTTGAATCATATCCTAAATCATGTTGAGTTGTAGCAGCAATTTTCTGTTTTCCTTTGTTATTGGGTTTCTTTGGCCTCAATTCAGCATGTAATTTCCAACAATGAGTTTCATCATGGCCTTCTTTTGAACAATGTTTACAAGTTACTTTTTCCCCCTCTTTCTTAATAGATGCATTCTTTTTGTTTTTACCTATTGAGGTATTTTCATTGGATTTACCCTTAAAAGGTTTATTTCTACCCTCTTCATAAATGTTTTTCCCTCTATCTTCTAGATATGTGGCCTGAACACAAACTTCATATATACTAGTGGGGTTAAACATGAGAATAGTATGTTTCAGGTAGCTATGTAAGACTCCTATGTACTTTAGCAAAGTATCTTGCCTCTGCAAATCCACCCCTAATAAAAGATCTCCTCCTAAATGCTTAAATGTCTTCTTGCACATTTTGTCCCTTTAATTGCCTAAAGTTCTGCCAGTTCATGATGTATTTCTGCATATGAGCTAATGGATAAAACTGTTGTTTAATAACAGTAATAAAATCTGACCATGATAGAATAATCTTACCATGTTTCTTGATTTCCTCCTTTGTCTTGGCTTCCCACCAAACAAGTGTTGCATCTTCCATTCTAAAAGAAGCTAATTGAATTTTTGTATCATCATCTTGAAGGTTTTGTATTCTCAAATAGACCTCCAATTTTCTAATCCAATTATCTAGCTTATCTTCATTTAATTCACCATTAAACATTGGCAATTTGAACTTAACATCAAGTTTTAAAAAATGATTTTTACTAGTGCTCTTAGAATTGTGTGGCTGAGGTACTAAAGAAGAAGTAGAGGATGATGATGATGATGAGGGTGAAGATGGAAGCTCTCCATTGCCTCCATTTCCTCCATTTCCCTTATTTGACTTATCTTCATCATGTTGACCTCCTGAAGATCCTTGTCCTTCCTTTTGAAGTTTAGATCCTTCTCCTTCCAGACTCTCATTCCTTTCTTGATAAAGGATTCTAACCATCTCAGTCATGTCAAGAAATTCTTTCCTAGACACTCTTTCTTCCTCCTTAGGTTCAACTTCTTCATGGATTTCTCCTTCCTCATTAGGCATTCTTAATGGAGCTTCTTCTTCTTTAGGAGGTGAAATAGGTGGTGGAGATTGTGGCAATCTTGCTCTCTTTGCTTTGGCTAAGTTTTGAGACCCTTCTGCTTCCACCAATTTTCCTTCTCCTCTTTTGAGCCTGAGCCTTATAAGCATCTAAAACTTGCAAACAGTTAAAAAATTCTTTGCACTAAACAACACCAGAGAAAAAACTCTAGCTCTGATACCAACCTGATCTGAAATAACTGTATTAGTTTTGTTGTGCTAAGTGTCTTTTAATTTATAAAACATGTGCATAATTGGATCATAAGTTTGCATAAGGATTAAGGAATTTATCCATCACTTATAGTTGATTTTTAGTGAATTAGAAGAATGAAATAAGTAAAAATAACACTAAACAACAGTGTAAAACAGAGAAATAAGTGACCACATTATTTCTATGTTAGAAAATTATATATTACAGAGCAATGCAACACATAAAATATGTGGAAAACACAAGCACACAAAACACATAAAACTAGAGAGACACAGATATACGTGGTTCACCCATTTTGGGCTACGTCCACCCCGAATAGCCAGTCCTTCCTTTCTATTATCCAACAAAATGAAGAGACACAACCTACAACAGATCCGTTGTAATATCCTCTGTTCTCTCTCTCACAGTCTCCTTATCTGTTTCTCGCTCTGAGAATACACATACAATACACAGAAATAATACAAATACCCTCATACATGCGATGGGTTTCCTTCTAGGGCAAAAAACCATAAAATAAACATAACTTCTACCATTAGATCATCCGCTTAATGAACGGCCCAGATTGACTAGAAATTACTATACTTTTGCAAGGCAATTTTACATCTGTTTTTAGCTTCGGGGGCGCTACCCCCGAAATCCCCTGCCAAGGGGGGGCTGGGTTCCAACACTGTGATACAAAATAAATAAGATAATTAGGCTCCACACCCAACATTCTACACAGCATGCATGATGAAGCAGTTCACCCCTCCTGGGCTACATCTGTTGGTCCAGCTCCCAATGGATTGTCCATCTTTCATTATGCTAAAAATTTTGCTATTACATGTAGTTAAAGTGCTCTAATGGTTTTTTTTCTCTGCACCAATGGCTCTAGAATGCTCTAATTAGTGAAAAATGACTCTTCATCCACTCTGAATGGGCGAAAATTGAGTCTCCTACTCTTTTGCCCAGTATCTCCTAGGAAAGCTCCACTAAAGGTGGAGAACTCCACTTAAATGGAGTTAAAATTGGATAGGTCACCAAAAATGGTGTGCCTGCTAACTATTTCACCATATCTAACTGCGTATTAAATGTTTGCGGTTTGGGGTGGGGGGTGGCCACATGCACAACCCCAAACTGCTACATAACCGTCGGAGGTTAGGAGGAACCCACATTTTAAATTGAAGTTGAAAGGTTTGAACTGCGATTGAAGTTGGCGAGTTAGGTATTAACTGCGTGGTGTTAATTGTTTGACTATTGCATGTGATGCAACCACTAGGGACCGCTGGCGGTTCCCAACCCCCAACCCAATTTGTAATACACCTTAATTAAAACCTGTCGACTAATATGGTTAAGTAACAAGTGTAGTGTGAATGGTAGAGTGTATGCGTGCCCGGCAGGAGGTCTAGGGGTCAAGCCCTATGGACCCTCACAAAATTTTACACTGCGGTTTCAGGGCCACGTGGAAGCCTCAGGGCTGGCCACGTGGCGCCCTCTCATTGGACCCTCCGAACCCATACATCAAATAAAACTGTGACACTTGTCAATTAGTGAGTGGTATAGTAGAAGGAATATTCCATTTTTTCTGACTGTACATCCACCTTGCTGTTTGTGCATCCCAGTCAAACTTGGTCAAACTGTCACAAATTTTACCTGTTTGGCATTTCGATCATAACGCGATATATTCCTCATACGACATCGGTTTTTCGTACCGTTCATGGTGCCAGAATCAAGAAGACGAGATCTATGCAACCATCCTAGTTTCAACCCAATCCTGTAAATTTGAATTTTGAGCAAAATTTATGAACTCCTGATCAACTCCTGATCAAGTAGAATGGAAACAAATAAAACTAACTTTAGAAAAGGTGAAAACCAAGATCATAGTAAAATCCAAACCAAATCAAAATACATAATTATGTCTCTCTATAATCTGAGAGACATGATGAAATTAAATATAATTTTCATAGTTTGATTCTTTTAGTGTGCATAATTTTTTTGTCATTTAATATTTCTTCTTTACTTTGTGATGTTTTTGTTTAATAATTTAAATTTGGTACTCAATGCTTCATGTTAAGTTCATTGATGCTTATAATTCATTTCATTACCAATTCTTTATTTTTTTCTAATGATTACATGTATGTTGTCCCAATTTTTGTTCAAATTGTAGGGTTCTCTCCTGCTATATCTTATCAATTCACCAATTGTATGGGTGGAACTCGTGAGATTCAAGAAAGATGGAGTTTATGGTGTGGTAATTATTTTGTGAGATTATATATTTCTGATATTATATTAATATATCTTATTAACATATAATGTGCTATCATTCCCTTTAATATTGGTCCTATAACCAATCTATATTTTTTTGAGACAATTATTTACAATTTTGATCTTTCCACAAGATGAAGCACTAGCACATTTGGCCGAATTTCCGACGGCCAATTCATCGCTATTCCGACACACAGATGTTGCAAGAGCGACAGTGTGATGCGGGGAAAAATGTGGGTAGCCATTACGTCGCAATTCTGACACTTCAATAAAGCGTCCGAAGAGCGACACTTATTCCGACGTTTCCAGACTTCCATCGCACTTTCGACGTTTGCCAAATCATCGTTATTCCGACATTTTATAAGCGTCAGTATTCCGATGCAAGACAACTATCGATATTTTGACGATAACGAAATGTCACATTTCCGATGCTTATAAGGTTTTCAAGCAAACGTCGCAAGAACGAAGAAAATGTTAGCACCGTCGCATTTCCAACATTTTGTGCCAAATGTCGCAAGACCGACACAAATGTAAACAATGTCGCATTTCCGAGGTTTGGTGCCAAACGTCACAAGACCGAAGAATATGTTGGTATTGTCACATTTCTAACGTTGTGTGCCAAACGTCGCAAGACCGACGAAAAGGTAAGGCGTCACACTTCCGAAGTTTACGAGGCGTCGCTTTTCCGACGAAATGGTAAAAATATTTTTAAAAAAAGACGTCGCTCTTCCAATGTCTAAAGCGTCGGTCTTCTGACGCTTTGATAAAAATATTTAAAAAAAAAAAAAATATACCCTCGACCTTCTATTTTTGGATATTGATTCTTTTTACAGATGATGTAACTATGGTTATAACATTTGTGTTGTCATTTGGATTTGAAGGTGATGGACCTAATTCTTTTCGGTTAGTAGCTCTAATATCTTGGCCTAATAATGTTTTTAAGAGTGCTTCAAGCTCTTTCAAATCACCATCTTTATCAACCTAAAAATATAAAATGATCAAGACACAAAACATAGTTGTGTAGATAATAGAAGAAGGAAAAACGAATCGTTGATTTAAATGAAATCCTCTTTCAAGGTTTTTCCTCCCTCTATGAATTACATAACTGGACTTGCTTAAATTTGATACCTTGCTTGCTTTACTTTGAAAACAAGACCCTATCCCTGATACGATCCTGTCGTCCTTGGCTTTTTTGCACTTGGTTTCCCTTGGGTTCTTTGGAGGTCTGGTGCATTGCACACTGTAGATATATAACCTAGTAAAAATTGTATGAAAACCATTCCATTCAAATTTTAAACATGAAAACTCTTCACAAACCTGCCACACAATCACAACTATAATAGTTGGGTATACAATATCTAGTAAAACAAGTGCACAATAAAATTTCCACTGTTGTATTGTAATTGACATAGCCCTTCAATCCATTAAAAAAAAAAAATGTATGACTAGTGTATATGTTGAACACATTGGATTCATCATGTCAAAACTATGGATTGAAAAATACTCCAACTCTTGATATTTTTTGAAAATAAAAAGAACTATTCTTATTGTGCGCTTCAATTTCTAGGCACATTCTATTCTTACCTCTGAAACTATGCATATGTGTGTATGCACCTTTCATTTTATCCTGGATAAACATGTGTAGGTTTGTATACATGTCTTATTTATGCATCGGGGGGTATGTTACCTTTGAACCTACATCATGCTCTATATTATCTCTTTGAATTCCATGCATGTGTCAAATTCTTGTTACAAACTACCTCAAAATTTGTGTTTGTGTCAGGGGGTCATTATAGTTTCTTAGGATGGATGCAGTCTATATATTCTTGGGTGTGACTAGAACTTAACTATGAAAAAATAAATGAGGTAATCCTTTCCCATAGCAAAGAAGAAAATATCATTAAAATATTCCATCTATCACTAGTTGAGATCTCCCACCATCCCTTCCCTTTGAAAAACATCTTGTAGGCCCTATATTTAATCATTATTTATTATATTAAATTAAGGGACGTCCTATTGTCCACATGGGTACAACCAACACTGGCATGCAATGGGAGTAAGATGGAGATTTGTTTTTGTTTGGGTTTAAGTCTAACACACAAGCACAAAATCTTAAAAAGAACATGACTATTCACAATAAGCCAAAAACACATTATGAACATTAATGTTTTCATAATGGGTGCAACACATCTATATTATGATAAGAGAAGAGCATACAAATGATAATTCCTACAGTAAAAAATGATAGATTTAAGAAAATATAGATCTGGAAAATATGATCATCAACAAATTCATTTTCTTTCAAATAATTAGTGAACACTTCTATAAGTCTAGGATTCATTTTCTTTCAAAGAACTGAACTCATTTTTTAACACATTTGCAGTGGAGTCCCCAGAGAATACACGATTCCGAAACTCACAAACAGTGCAAAATACCAATCAGCAAATCCCAAATCACACATCAGGAATCTCCCAACAAGAATGCACTCCAATGCAAATTCCCCTGAAGAATGTTTGCCAACTAAGATTGCACCTCTGCCCAGCAAGACCCTGAAAAGGACAATCCTAAAAAATATGCTTCATTATTTCTGCCTAATTTGGAAAGGAGAGGCAAAGACCCACGGAAAGGTCACTCTTGGTCAAACAAGCTTTGCAGGGGAGAGCCTGAAATTATTTAGAAGTCAAGAAGACTAGTTTCCTTTTTCCATTCTTATTAAAGTCCCTAAAAGATCCATCCTCATCATTCTTCTATAGTGTAACATGCACAAAAGAAAATATTTTTTTATAACATAGATGCATACAAGTTTTTAGGTAACAAGAAATAAGCCCAAGATACACCTTGTCATTGTCCACCTATCATAAAATCATGTTGAATACATCACCTTTGAAAAAGGATACCATTTGGAGACAATGCCACATACATTTTTTCTTCCGCTGGGCTTTCCTAAAGATTAAACTCCTAACAGATTATAACTGAAACAAATTAATATTACAAAAATAGATTAATAAATCATTAGGGTCATTGTCTGTGTAATTTATTGTAGACTGTCAAATAACCTTTGGGAAATTTATAAAATTCATATGAAAAGATATTAATTTACATATCAATAATTAAATCATATATATTTTAACTTGTATAGGTCTCGTGAGGCAATTTTGGCCTTAGTGAGCCTTACATAATCATGTCAATTCATGAAATAGGCCAAACTAATAGTAAGGCAGCTATAGACTTGCATATGAAACCTATGTAAACATAATACAATGAGACATTATGTCATAGTGATATCTCTATAATTAGTTCATTACAGATCAAATCTATGACTGTTGAAATGAAACACAACTCTGTTTCTCAAGTTTCTCAAGTTTTTTAAGTTGTATGACCTACATTCCTTTGCTACGCTTGTCTCTAAACTTTCAGGACCACATACAAAAACACCAATGTCAACATTCTCCCACTCATTTGAAACTTTCCCAAATATATCTGCATTCAAAATCATGTAAAATATTTTCAGATCTTGAGACCATCTTGATCAATGTAGCAATTATGAGTTTCCATGGGGATAGTCACAAGCAATTGGTTTAAATGTTACAAACCATATATGAAATAATCTCAAATTAATCAAATCAATCCCAATGCAATTAACAAAATTATTATTTCGAAATAATCTTAATTATTTAGTTTAACATTACTGGCATGCCAATATTGGCTGATTTTTCCCTATTATTTCCTTATTATTGCAGATTGAATCTTTTCAAGGCCCTCGCTAATTAATTGCTGATTAAAAATTATTTCATTAATGTTCCTAAAAATTGTTTCCCAATGTTATTTATATTATTTATAGATATATAGATGTAGATAAATATTTCTTCAAAGCTGATCTATTCAAATTTCTTATATGTTCATTTTGCCTTCTCAAGGATGGCATTTGAAAATGGTATGCCTCTTTGGGAGTGCATAATCATGATTTTTTGGTTACTCAAAGCAGACAAGGTAGGGGTTCTCAGCTATGACATATCTTTAATCAATAAAAATATAACTTATTTTCACTAACAAATAATCCCACATATGATACATTGAAAGATGGAAAGGTTGAATGATGCTGCCACTGTAGCAAAAACCCACAATATGCATATAAAAATGCATGGTTCTTTCATAAACCAAAATAATTCTCAAACTGGGGAAAACTATAATGTGGAACCTTTTCTTTTTACCAAACCTATGGTTAAAACCATAGGCCGAAACTCATTTCATGAAATTCGAATTAATATTTTTAACCTTGGTTAAAAACCCATTTTAACCCATCATATATTCGAGTCCTTCGCTTAACATTCCATTTGATTCAAAATCTTGTCTTTGGTTAAAACCCTAAACATTAACATAATAATAATATAAACTTTCGGCCACATTTACCAATTTACCCTTATACATAATTATATGCACTCACCAATAATATGACAACCGGGTCCCACAACATATCCAACTTACCTATTCATACTTTATTCTCTGCCATCGGATTAACTTTGTTTCCGATTGGACGATGTTTGCACTCCAACCCTCTGCAACTTACACGAACAATACCCACACGATGAAAGTGGTTTTAGGGTGCGACGTGTCAAGGTTTCATTCCATCACGTTGAAACAAAACTAAACCGCTTACCGCCTCAAAGCTACGCGAAAAACCTTCTTCGGTTTTTTATTACCACCGCCATTTATAAAGCCCGCTGCCAGGTTCCATCCCATCTCACGTCCTGGTTCCTACTATTCTGACGCACATAGTTCAGTCCAAAATCTCTTTATAGTTCCATTTGCTATAGAGTTGGAGTTCCAAACTCTCTTCGCTTTTGACTCCCTATTTACATCTTTATCCATTCACCTTAATACATCTACGTTTGAAGATCACATAAGCTTAAATTAAGAGTAAAAATGCATTGAAATTAATCACGAAAGAACTGAAGGAATAACTCGTTGATCTAGTTTCCTCCAATCACAGGATGTGGTGAAACAAGGTTTTAACCACATTATATAAATGAGGCTTCAACTAAAGCGTAATTTTATTCGAGATCAAACATTATAGAGTTCTGAAAACTCAAGATTTGTTTTCACTAGAAATTTGTGCATTTAACCATAATTGAAAGGTTCAGGCACTCAACTCTTTAATGCGATTAATCAATAACCTGAAGTATAAACGCAGAACATAGAATAGTACCAATGCATTCAAGATCGAATTTTCAAAGGATTTTAACCAAAACTTTAATACCGAAACATGAATTGTACACCAATTTAAATCAATCATTCAATAAATGGAAATTATAGAGGATTGACCCTCTAATCCTGATTACATCATTTTTGTCCCTCCTCTGTTTCCTCTAATTCTTAAGCACTATCACACTCCCTTCCTTGCTTACTCTCTTTTCCCTTCTCATATGCAGGTTTATAAATATATTTGCATAATTATAGATTACTCCATTCCATGATCCTCTACACAAACCACTCAACTAAAACCTCTTTCTCCTCTTTTGACTCAACCAATTCCTCACTTTAGACTTTGAAATCCCTCAAATCCTCACTTTCCTAGGATTTCTCACTTATCCCTAAGATTTCTATATCTCACAAGATATTCTCATTTAACTAAATTACAATTAAATTTCTTCAAACTCAACTAAACTTAGGAAAATAAATAAATTGATTAAGGGAACCCACTCCCTTTAGTAAATGTGAAATAAGACTCATGGGTCTTATACGGTTTGAAGAATGCTCCTGCATCATTGAAACACCATTTTGAAATGTGATTAGAACTCAGGAACTGGGATGCAATAAGACATTTTAAACGCACAGGACAAGAAGGTCTATAAAGGCTCACGTTATGCAGATAAAAAATCGATGGCTGCAAGATGAATTGACTTGATAGCCCATGCCAAGTTAAAATTCATATCAAAAGGTAGGCTTGGAATTTGACAATCACCCCTAGATATCTATCTAAACTTTGATGACAGTTGCAATTATCACATTTCCATTCATAATATTTCGACGTTTTAAAAAGTGAGTCTGCAAAGAGGCCCATTTTTTCAAGACAAAACTTAACCTATCTTTGAAAGTCACTGTTACCCTAAAAATATTATAAAATTCTAAATCAAAATCAATGGGTTGAAGATCTTCAAAATTTGAGCAATTTCAAGCATAAATTATAAATAAAAAAAACAAAAGGAGAGAGCCATCACGGCATCAAATTGCCCCTTTTGATAGCTTGCTTTCTCTCCTTATCTTGTAATATAAGTATAGATATTGTTTACAAAGGGAAAATTTAGACAAGAATATCTTGCTCACATAAACTTCAATTCATAGGCTATCTTACCCGATTATACAAACATGGATATTGCCCCAAGTATAACTTTGATGGAAAATCCAAGGATAGCCTTGCTTTAGCACGGGAAGGAATCATCCTAGAAACCAAAACACCCACATTGTAGCACTGACCTTCAAAGTTTTAGACAGAAGACCAAATAAAAAAGCAGAACTCAAGCCTGCAAAGAAAACAGGGTGCTTGAGGCGGATAATTTCCTTGGTAAGATGTTGGGGGAAGGGTTAGCTCCCTCCATGGTGACTTATACCACGCTTGTTGATGGAATATGTAGAGCCGGTGCCATTGATCTTGCATATAAAGTATTAGACAAAATGGTAAAGCAGGGCTGTTCTCCAAATGTCTAAACTTACAGTGAACTGATCTATGGACTTTGTAGGGAAGGAAAACTGGAAGAGGCTGAAATGTTCATTGATAAAATTAAGGATAAAGGCTTACAGCCTAACCAAGTAACATACACATCATTGATTGATGGCAACGTCAAATTAGGTAGGGTGAATCATTCTTTTGATCTATTAAATAAGATGATAAATGAAGGATGCCAACCTAATTATCGAACTTATTGTGAGCTTATGAATGGTATAGTTCAAGAAAACAAGATACAAAACGAACACTTGATTCTTGATGAGGATGCAGTAGGTAGTTTAGATCCTGATAACTTGGATGAAATTCATGACCTGGATGGAATGCCACTCAAAATAAACAATGTTCTTGCATTTAAGCTTCTTGACAAAATGATGGAGAAGCATTGTCAGCCTACTGTAGATACTTATAGTGCCTTAATTGCAGAATTATGCAAATAAGGCAGACTCCTTGAGGTAGACCAGCTGATAAAAAATATGTTATAGAGAGGCCTCTATCCCAATGAAGAAATTTATACGGCTCTTATTAATGGGCATTGTAAATAGGGAAACCGTGTCTATTGTCTGGAGCTTTTGGATAGAATGGTTGAAAATGGTTATGAACCACAACTATATTTGTACAATTCTGTGATTTCTGGACTTTGTAAAGAAGGCAAGGTGCAAGAAGCGGAAAGTTTGTTTGACAATGCATTGCAAAGTGGACATAACACTGACGAAGGGATGTGGACAATGCTAATTGATGGCCTTCTCAAGGATAAGTTCCTTGGAAAGTTATGAATACAAATGATCAGTTGTATGTCGTTGTTCTTTTTTGCAAAGAGTGAACTATAAGTGAGCTTCATTCTGACTGATTTTCTTGAAGAGAGGGGCAATGTTCATGGGATTAATTTGATTTACTCTTACAGAAGGAGGATTCTTTGTGCTAAATCCAACAAATAAGGCACCGCTCCTAAGCCTAATTTTCATGTGACAGGGACGATGCCTTTAAGGCTAACTGTTGCCTTGTTTTTGTGCCTAGAGTGGTACTGTTTGGAAAATACATAATGTAAAACAGGTGTTTGTAAACACTGAGTGCTGTTGAGAAATACAACAGTATGAACTAGCATTCAAATCCAATATTACTAGTTGTTGTAACATGAATATATTCATATTTTGATGCACAGCAAGTTATGTATGGATGACATGAAATCAGGTTTGATTGTGAAGATTGCGCAACAAAATCTATTTTCACCTAATTTTTGGACCAACACAAAGGAAAGGAATGATTATTAACATATACTAGCATTGCAGGGTTGTTTTCCAGTATATCGGTGTTGTTGTTTGTGTTAAATTATGAACCTAGCACCTGGAAATTAATTCCTAGCAGATTTATAACTGATATACTGAACAAAAGCACAACACTAGGTTCAAAATTGCACACATCGACAACCCAACCAAAACTACCAATTGGAGACACGGATGCATGACTGTTGGGGAGCTGGGATTAGAAGCAGCTTTTCATGAATCATGGAATGCATATGTAAATTCTCTGAATGCTCGTCAAATTTGATTAACTGACAGAGAGGACAAGCTTCTCTGAAGTTCCTCTCCTTTTGGTGAATATGTCCCCAAGCTTGGATACATCACAGTGATTGTAGTTCGAGTCCCTGCAGAGTTAAAGTGGTGGAGGAAATGCTTTGGAAATCTAAGTGCCCAGCGAAGGCAAAACTTTTTATGTGGTGACGAAAGAAGGATCTCAACCTTGGATGTGCTTCAAAGAAGTTATGTGATTGGGCCTAGTTGATGCCCCTTGTACAAAAATAGTGAGGAAATGATCATTCACGTTTTCCAGGAATGCCCTTTCTTCAAACGAATCTGGGCAATATGACAAGCGACTGTAGGCCAGCTAGGAAAGTGATGCAGGAGCATTAGACCCGAAACACTTTTTTACATAAATAAACATTAGAGGGGGGTCTCATGTTTATTTTCCCCATGTAAATATTCATTTTGGGTTATTTTAGGGAAATGTAACTGCCCGTATGATTGAGGGGCACCTAAAGAGATAGTCAGTTTTGGAAGTTAGTTTAATTGT
Organism: Pinus albicaulis; assembly: GCA_034641835.2. NCBI lineage: Eukaryota > Viridiplantae > Streptophyta > Pinopsida > Pinales > Pinaceae > Pinus > Pinus albicaulis. Next base: position 441,179,274 of record CM076584.1, read on the forward strand.
ATCTATAAGAAGTTGAAGAGTTTGTGAGTCATCAAGGAATTGAATCGATTCCTTGTAATTGTATAAATATAAACCTCCGTGATAGAGTCAAGAGAGACCTGCACCTGTATTTGCAGAGAGCTGCATAGGAAAGGAAGAAGGCCATCAGATTGAAGATCTGGCCAGTCAGTAATTGTATGTCAATTCATCGTGTAAATAAGAATTGTTTCAGTATATCTGTGGCTTGTGGAATTGGTTATGTGCAAATGTATATCTGTTTTGCTTAATTAAGATCTGTGTGGCTATATGCATGCATCCTGGCAGAAGAATAATATGAATCCGTGATAATCAATAACCTGTGATGGGATTAATATTTCTCTGTATACAGTTAGTGGAATAGACACAAATACTGTTGACACTGTCGATATGGTGGAATGATAGAACTCTGATTAGAGTAATGGAATCCCGCGTTATAAAAATTGCGTTTGGTTGTGGTAATGAAACCCCCCCTAACCGGAGATTTAAACCGGGGTTAATAAACGTGAATATACAGAAGAATATGCAACCCAATAGATAAACCTTGGGTAGCACTGTAGCGAAACCACGAGTGGTTTCGGGACCATTCCGCACCACCTTTCGGGGCTAAGTGGTATTCCCCCGACGAGCAGCGACCCCATAGGATTGTTGACACGTGGCATAGGCGGTATTGGAAGCCACCGCTTAAACTACGATTTCGTGAGTTAACCCTCGTACCAGGACGCCGAGCAGAATATACGAGAACCGTCGATCTGGCGGAGGAGCATCGGACGGAGATCATTGAACGAAGATGCGCGGAGTTTAACAGAGGTGCACAGAGTTTAGGAGAGTTACGGTATATGTGTTCGGTTGATTGAATTATGGGCCCGACGGAGTCATATATATAATGAATTGGTTTAATTATGGTTTTCAATGTTTTATGGTCTTAATATAAGGTCCAGACATAATATATATAAGTCGGGGATATATATAATGGTTGTGGTGCGATATTACATATGGTTTAAATAACCAAGTGTAATGTTGCGGATAATGCTCGAATATACGTAGATGGGCTAGAATGTATTAGAGTCATTGTATTAAGGTTATTCGACGTATTATAAACGTATTATAAGGTCTGACGGAGCTATGTGTAAAGATTTGGTTAGCCGACGCATTATAAGGGCATAATTGAATATATATGGAGATACCACGATATATTACGTGGATTTATATATGTATATGCCGAGGGTTAATGTATTGGTTCAACTAAGGTTGCATATGAAGGTTGAATGCGAGGTTGGCGCATAGGTATATGCAATGGACTGTTAGGATAATTATAAAGGAGCATGGAATTAATATCTAAATCCTTTGAATTTAGATATTAAAATAAACCAGACTTAGTTGTTGAGATTGCCGGCGTGGAATAAGTGAGATTTCCAGGTTCGAGAAGAAATTTTGGGATGCATCTGCACACAACTAAGTGAAATATTGGAAGTTACTGGGAATGTGGGTGAAGCGAGGTATCCCCTGCACCAAAGTGGTATCGGAGCCAGAATTTAATTAGCTCGTTGAAAATCTTGTTTTGAAAATGCACATGTACCGAATGGGAAAAAGATAGTTGATGTTTGAATCTGTTTGATAGAGGAAACTGCAGATCTAATTTGACATACAGTGAAGGTCTCCAGATGAGAAGAATCTGGATTTGAAGACAGAAGATTGCAGCAGGTAGATGCAATGCAGGTGAAAAGAGAAGGAAAGAAGCAAGATTAGTCATGGATATTGAGAGGTAAGAGAGTGAGCCTGGTATTCAGCTAGAGGCTGGATAAGGAGGAAAATTGTAGTGTTCTCGAGAGAAGATGAGCCTTATTTGAACTCTGGTTGGAAGGATTTGTTTGTAGAATACAGAGTGCAGACAATTGAAGACATCTCAGTAGAAGTAGATCACAAATTTTGAGAGCAGTGATAGAAGAGTCCAACAAGGGATTCTGAGTGTATAAAGAATGTGGCAGAACCTGAACCAATTCCCAACTAAGGTTGGATAAAAGAAGAAAAGGGGTGTTCTTGAGAAATTTGCAGAGTGAAGCCTAGAGAGCAGAGAGAGTGCTCAGAAGGTTCCAAAGAAGAAGGGACCAGTACTTTCCAAAAGCCGAAGCTCAGGAGAGAAGCTTGGTGAGGTGAGTTACAGCAAGAGAGCTTGTTGTGTAGAGGCTTAGTGCAGCTTGTGAGTGAAGAACTCCTAGAGAAAGGAATGGCTACTGAGGGCCATAGCAGAGACTGTAGAGATTGCAGGGGTTCTGAGAGAAAACACAGCAGAAGAGTGTGTGAAGATGCCAAAGCAAATGGCATGAAGAAGAAGAAATCCACAGATGAGGAATTGCAAAGAGAAATAGCTGAGATCGGGAAAGAGTTTAATGAATTGAAAAGATGGATAGAATAAAGCCAGAGAATTGGGTGGCTCATGAAGAAGAAGATAAAGTGGCTGAGGCTACAAATGAAGAAGGAGCAGATGATGAATGCTCGGATGAAAAGGGAAATACTCAGGGAAATTGAGTATTTGGAAAAGGACTTGGAGACTGAAGCTTCGAGTAGGACCAAGGGGTCCAAGAGCCTTACATCTGACATATTTTGTATGATTGCAGGAATAGCAGGCGAGAGAGAGAAAACTGTTGATGTTGTCACTAAGGAAGAAAATGGAGCAGCTACATGTTTTGAGGATGTCCATGCACAGTGGGAGAAAGATTCTGCTTTCCAACATATTGGAAACAGAAGAGATTTAGTTTGTGATACTGACCAAAAGCTGGAGGCTGAACATATTGAGGACTCTGAAGAAGAGACCATTGAAGAATATCTGGGAAAGATAGAAGACTTGGAACAGCAGAAAGATTTGGTGACCAAATCACCAATTGAGACCATGAGGTCTTATGTTTTTGCATCTGACAAGTTGTGTGTGAATGCAGGTGTTAAGGAAGGTAGTTCACATGATGAAAATGTGACAGATGAAGTTGACTGTTGCCAAGTAAAGCATGATGAGTATCTTTCAGATGAAGAACAAATTGAACCACTGCAGCAGAAGGAATTCATTAATTCCTTATTTGGTAGAGGAGATTGTTTCAATGGGGATGATGATGATGAGCTTGTCATCAATGCTGATAATGACAGGCTGCTTTTGTTAAATGGCCATGTGGAGAATGATGGACAGGTAGCTGGAGTCTTTGCAGAGATGGGAAATCAAGATTCCATTCTAATGAAGGTAGAGGAGATAGTGACAACAGAAGACAATGAAGATGTTGAGGATGTTCTCTGGGAGGAGATGCCAAGATTGTGGCATGAGCAGAGGACAGAACCACAGAGAGAAGGTGTTTAGAT